>JAXAVZ010000210.1:0-327274 GCA_034621355.1 Mycalesis mineus | reverse complement strand
TTAAAATTTAAAGCAAAGTAATAAAAAACCACATGCGAACGAAATCGCAAACGTCAGCATATGTGTAAAATGTAAAATTATGTATTAAATAATATTCAAGGTAATTGGCGGAGGTTATTTGCACAAGTATAAAATAAATAATAAGTGACAACACAAATATGAGCCTGAGCAAATAGCTGCCAGAGAGCTACGAGCAAACAAATAAACAAACAAACACGTAAAGGGAACTTCGTGTGTGCGGAGACTTTGCGCAAACTAGACGAAATTCGTCTATACACTACATTTTACCCGACTCTACACAATTTTTCATAAACGTGTTTTAAATTTTTTATTTTGTAAATAAAAATAAAATTACTATCTTTTCCACCAAAACCAATTTAAGCTATACACATTCAATATGTTAAATCCACATGAAAACCGTTTAGTAATTTCAAATATTATAATGATAAACCAACAATAATTTCTTGGAATAGGATTTTCGTTGTGTAAATATATTTCTTGCATAAGTTTAAATAACTATTTAAGTAGACTGTACGTATATAAAGAAATAGATTATTATTCCTTCAAAAAATATTTTACAGAAAGGAATATAGCTAGAGCTAAGTTAAGAAGGCTCAGGGTCACTCAGCGAGCGACGGAGCGAGGAGAGGAATGGAATTAGTCATAAAGAGATCCACTGAAGAAACAAGTTTACCGGCATCGCGTCGCTAGCCTGAGATGGCAATAGGCGGGACATATAGTTCAAAGAGCTGATGGACGTTGGGGTTGCAAGGTACTGGCATGGCGATCTCACACCGGAAAGAGCAGTGTTAGTCGACACTCCATTAGGTAGACTGATGACATCAAACGTGTTCCAAGAAGCTGTATGCGTTTGGCTCAAGACCAGTATGCTTGGAAGTCCTTGCAAGAGATCTAAGTATATACAGCAGAGGACGTTTATCGGCTGAAAAGGGTGGCGATGATTATATTACTAAACAAACAATCCTGCCTGCAGTTATCTCGTGGTTAATTTGTTCAGCTACAGTTCATGAAATCGTTCCGGTGGTAAAGTATTTTTTTTAATTTCCAAAAAAATCAATGTTATAACATTGATTTTTTGGTTAGGTAAGCAGTGCTTTAACGCATGCATAGATTGCGCTCCAATTCGATCACTCTAGGGAGCTAAAATCCTTGCTCTGGTATATTTTGCTTCAGTCAATAGTGCAACTAAGCTCTAGTCTGTTATTTACGAATATTTACCTATTGGTATATCAGCACGCAGGTAAATAGGTATTTTAATAGGTATCGGCATTTCTCCTTTGATCTCACGTCACGTGCCAAATACGTATCATAGATTTCCCACGTGATCGCAATATCTGGCACGTTTTCTTCAATAAATTATATTTGGATGATCGAGATTCTTTCATCATCATCATCTTATTTTTATGATATACTACAGGATACAAACCTTTTCTGTCCGATAGCAGCTTGCCGTCAAAAACGTAAGCGAATTAGCGTTCTAGTACTTTGTAGAAACCGTACGGGACATGATTCCATTATACTTGCTTCCGCCTTAGATTGATTCACTTCACCATCAGGTGCGGTGGCAGTCAGGGGTAGGGTAGATTAGTGTATAAAAAATAAAATATGCAACAGATAGCCTAACTATACAAATCAGGCAGTTACTAGAGCATGTAACCTTACATGACGTAGAGTCAATATTGGGGCCTTCAATTTTCAAAGCTTACTTAGCTTAAAGCCACTACATGTAGTATTATTTATGCATCCATTTTGAAGTTGTCGCAGCGTTATTGGAGCACATTTTTCACGCTTGAGCTAGTGAGTGGCACTTATTAGCATATGCTTCATAGTCTCGTGCGTGGGCGGTAACGAACTGCACTCCGGGGAACGCGCGCCTTAAGAAGCCTTTTTTGAAATCTTCCATAGTATGAGCTGTATTAGAAAATACTTACAAGTCTGAGCAAGCGAGCATAGTTCGGTTTTTTTTGTGCTTAAAAACTACTACGACTTTTTGCTAATAGAATATTGTAACGCCATCCCGTAGAGCTAGAAGTATTAATATGTTATCAAACCCAAGTACATATACATGTACGATGTTCTATAACATCGATAATATAGACTTCCTTTTGTGTAAAATCAACGTCGTCATCATCAACATCATCAGTCAATTAATGGACGTCAACTGCTGAACATATAAGCCCTTTATAAAGGACTCCCAAACACCATGGTCTTAAACCGCCTCCATCCAGCGGCTTCCTACAACCAACTTAATGTAGTCAATCCACCTAGACGGGGGTGGTGGGCTAAGCTCTAAATTCCGTCTCTTATTTGAAGAGAGACTTGACACTACACTACACTAGCTACATAAATAAGCTAATAAAAATGAATCAAAATGACTTATTAAAAATATGTAAGTCAGTTGACCGCATGTTATCTTGAGCGGTGACCGGTGATGAATATAGCAGAGATACCCTCGTTCATACATTCACTCGCTATCTGCGTCATTCAATGCGATCTCATTCACTCTACGGCATGCGGTTGACGACTCATTACTGTAATTATTGAAATTTATCTTCGGGAAAAATAAAAAAAAAATTAAACTTTATCCTATCTTTACAAAAAGAAATTAACAATAAGTAAATGCGAGTGTAGTGTAGGTACATTACATATGCTAAAAATTTAATAAATAGTGATACAGAAGATAAATTAATATATGATTTTTATAATATTATCTGTGTGTATTTTTAAGTAAATATCCGGAAGAAGGCAACGGATTTTTATGAATGCTTCACTGGGGTTTTTAAAACGAAACAAAGAAAGGGGATTTTTTTATCAAAACCTAACGAAGCCTAATTTTTGACGACCTTCGTGGTGCAGTGGTATGCGAAGTTGATTTAGGTATAATACGAAGGTCCTAAGCTCAGTTCCCGGTGAGGCCGATTGAAATTTTCTTAATTAGTCTGGTTGGTGAGAGACGTTGGCTGTGGCTAGTAGGTACTCGTAGTTACCACCCTGCCGACAGAAACATATCGCCAAACGATTTAGCGTTCTGGTACGATGTCATACAAAAACCGACACGGGTCTAGTTTTCTATCCTACTTCAAACAGGTTAGCCCATTTCCATCTTAGATTGTAGCATCACTTACCATCAGGTGTGATTGAAGTCGAGGCCTAACTTGTAATGAATTAAAAAAATTAACCAAAATTCACCCATAGCAGTAGCAGTGTCTGCTAATAGGTATCTATTTAGGCTTATGATGCTTACCCTATACCTCTATCACATTATACTTTGTGCACACCACTGCTTACTAAACAAAACTGGCGCTAACCTTACCCCGTATTATCAGCAAACAAAAAGAAAAACGCTATTATTTCCGTATCGAAGAAAACCAGATGTTTAAAGGGATCGCGTTTAATCAGCGCATTCAGCAGAACACCCCCGAGGGTCGAGTCAGGGGCGGGAGGGGTAGGGGTATATTTTAGATCATTTGCGCCCTTAGCTCGGCCGAGCGTGAATCTCAGTGAGATTAGACCGACCCGTGAGCTGACCTCTGGGACGCTTCGCTGATTGTGTTAACTGTTATGTCTCTTATCTACGCATTAATAAAAGTGTAACCGTTTGTGGTTTAGTACACTTACGCATATATTTATTAGATTTTGAAAGAATATTTGCCAAATTAAATATGACCAGTATTTCCCTTTCCTTCCAAGTAGTTTTAGATTAATTTAACTGGATTAGATGGGGTAAAATCAAACCCACCACTTAATGGGCGTTAAGACTGGCTACTCAACCTTAGAGTTTTGAGGTTTTAATGTGTAAGGAGCTTGCATATTCTTTTAACCGACGAAAAAAAACGGAGGAGGTTATCAATTCGACACGTATATTTTTTTATGTATGATCACGCAAAACTTTTTACAGAGTTGTGCGATTTTGATAATTCTTTTTTAATAGAAAGTGCACACTTTTGGAAGACCATATTGGTATAGTCCCAAACATCATGTTAGGATCTGATGATGATATCCTGGGAAAATTTAAGGAACTCTTCAAATTTTATGGGCACACTTGGAGCGATTTCGGTTTTTGTGTAAATATCGGTAACTTTTTGGCTACTAGTGCCGTATAAAATATACTATAAGAGTAGGCTACTGTCGATAAATCACTAAAAAAGTAATAAATAAAAAAATTTAACAAAAAATACTACCGACTCAAAATGCACTCAAAAGTAAAAAAATACTGCGTAATTTAGTTGCTTTAATTTACTTAAGTATATCTATGAGTCGGTGCCAGCAAAGGTTTCTACTTTAAGGACGTTACCTAGAGCCCACAAACTGCTTTTCTACGTTAAATAAATGTTCTTTAATCTTGGCTGGCACCGACTTCATAGACATGCTTAAATAAATTAAAGCAACTAAATGACTTAGTTATTTTTTACTTTTTAGTGCGTTTTGAGTTGGTTCTATTTTTTGTTATTAATATTAAATTAGTTTTACTGTCCAGTTAGCCTAACCAATAGTAGGGTCATTTCAATCAGTTAAACTTGACGTCGTAGTGCTGGTAAACAACTCAGACTTCAAATGAATGGATTTTTATATTTTAAGTAGTCGTTTCATTTAATCGTACTGGAACGCAACATCGTTTGGCGGTCTTTGCCGTCAGTCATATCTGAATATTTTTTTGGATCAATCTCTCGTGAGGACATGTGTTTACTCCACTGCTCGTTATTGTGATCCACCACACCGATCCACGCGCAATGAATTATGCTAATACTGGCTCACATATGCGATATGGATTTGGTCTATTACGCCTAGTTCTTTTTTTATTAAATTCTAACCGTTTATTTATGTATAAGAAACAAAACAATTCGACAACGATGCCTCGTATCTTAATTTAAAGCTACCCTCCATTTAGGAGAAGGGGGGATGAATATTTAGGATGCTCTTCAAGGCACAACGGTGTAACATTACCACAGCACCACTAAAGACTGAAAATATTTATTAAAAATTTTTGTAGTAAATTAAATATAATTTGACCCGAACGTCGTAGACTGACTAACCAAAGGAAAATTCAATTTCTAATTTGTAACGTGAAGCTCTTTGTGTACACTCGTAAATAATTAATGTACTGTAATATATTGTGACTGCCTCGTTGGTCTAGTGATTAGGCTATGTGGCTTCGATCACGAGGTCCTGGGTTCGATCCCTGGGTCGGGTCACGGAATAATTCTGAGCTTTTTCATTCTTCTATGAAATGTTTAGTACATTCCAAGCCCGGAGTCTGAAAGTTGGCGGTGTTACACCCCCGGTGTTAATCTACTGCGCGTACCACTGTGTTACTCAGGCCATCGTGAAGGTGTCCTTTAAAAGGAATCCTATTAAAGGTGCCTATTGCGACGAACACATTTCATTCAGATACTCTTAAGTTCTTACATCTACCCTCATAAAGTGAAATGATAAAACAAACACACACTCCCACAAACGTCTCCAACAATGGAGCGCCCTGAATGATTCCGATACAGAAGAGGCACTTACCCGAAACGTTAAATAAGCCATTAACTCGACAAAACAGGATTGCGAGCGTAAAACAACAAAACGAAATTGATTTGCGCGACAACGGCGTTGTTCTGCGAGGGCCCTTAAGACAAGATAAAAGGGTTACGAGTAATTATGCCCAACTAAACGGGCCCTTAACGAATTCCTTAACTCGAGACATAAACGTCGGAGATGTGAACGAAAATAGAGACGCGGGAATCCCTTTAATTTACTGTTAAAATTGTTTTATGGTAGACGAAATACCCAATTACAGAGTCCCTTCGTTTATTTTTTATTTGTTTATACGACACACGTGTTTTTGTATATTAATTAGTTTTTAGATTGTTTCACCCTTAGAGTTTTTATTAGTATAAATAAGAGAATAAGATTGGCTGCTGCCATCTTGGAATGAATCCTTTAATAACATAAAAATTTTTAAGAAAAAATAGAACCGACTCAAAACGCACTAAAAAGTAAAAAATAACTGTGTCATTTAGCTTTAATTTACTTAAGCATGTCTATGAAGTCGGTGCCAGCCAAGTTTAAGGAACATTAATTTAACGTAGTAAAGCAGTTTGTAGGTTCTAGGTAACGTCCTTAAAGTAGAAACCTTGGCTGGCACCGACTCCTAGATATGCTTAAGTAAATTAAAACAACTAAATAACACAGTTATTTTTATTTTTTAGTGCGTTTTGAGTCGGTTCTAATTTTTGTTAAAAAATTTTATTTCTTACTTTTTAGTGATTTATCGCCACGTAAGGTACTCGTACTATACTGTCATAGTACATTATACGGCACTAGTAGCGAAAAAACTACCGATACCGAGACGAAATCGCTGTAAGCGTGCCTCCAAAATTTGAAGAGTTCCTTCAATTTCCCCAGGATAACATCATCCCATCCTAACACGATGACAACGGGACCATCTTGGAAGTATGCCCTTAATAATAAAAAAGAATTATCAAAATTGGACAACTCTGTAAAAAGTTATGCGTGGTCATACATAAAAAAAATATACGTGTCGAATTGAGAAGCTCCTCCGTCTTTTTTCGTCGGTTAAAAATAACAGAATACGTAACGTAATGTTCTTAAAAATGTTTAAAATATTTAAACCGAATTCGCAATTATTTTTGTCATTTTTTACTCATCATCACCATGAGCCTATTAACTGACCACCATAGGGACAGAAAAGGGGATATGGGACCCACCACGATGCTCTAATATGCGTTGGCAGGCACTTTTTTGTGTTTCGCGAAATTTCTAATAGTTACTACTAAACAATGTGAAGCACGAGGTAAATCCGAGTGTTATCTATCGCAAAGCAAGTACTTTGATACGATTTAATAAGGGCTTTGATCTCCTCTCACGTACTAAATATATCGCCCCGCATACATCCCACCCTAACTCATCGCTGTCATATTATATATCACTAGCTATCGCGTGCGGAGGTGATATGGGGCTTTATACAATAGTTTGTGAGTCGCAAATTCTATTGCCAGTTAGAACATAACATAGTACCTAGTACATAATACCATTGTAGCTTAGAGAAGATAGATCTGTAGATATGTCATTTATAAACACACCGGCATATTTAGCGGAACATAAAAAAGGTCTATAATTAAAAAAATATGGTTTTATTTTAAAATCTACTTACTACACTTCTTTGTTATTTAATGTTTCATTTTTTTTACTTAAAATGAGATCACATTAAGAACAAATTTTGCGATTAAAGGCTATTTGTGAAGTACATTTTTGAACTTTTCATGTAACCGGTAAAAGTGAAAATTAATATTAAAATAACAATTAATTAAATTAGAAACATGGTGATTAATATCGCGTTATTCGTCCACGTGCTCCTATTAAAGTTTCTACCTGTCTCGGCATACTGAGAATGATGTTATCGATGGTCTCCTGTCATCCGCCATTCCTCAACTACGGCGATTCGCAGTTCACCCACGTTGGCAGGAGCTGGAATTCTGGACTTAACTTGCATTTGGCAAGTACCAAACGTGCTCTATTGGGTTCATATCCGGTGATCTTTTTTATGTTCCGCTAATTATGCCGGTGTGTGTATTAATTGTCACATTGTGAAATTTCCCGTTGGTCCAGTAGTAATCGTATGTAGCACGAGTCCTGGTTATTATAGCGAAATAAATTTAGTAAAGTAGTAGAACTTTTTGCGACCGAGTTCATTCGAGGAAGTACTATGTCTAGCAATGCTGTGTTTCAATCTGAGGAGCATGATTATTGATGTAATAACAGCCAAATAAGGCTCAGACCTGCGCCTGAAGGTTACAATAGAATGTGTTCCCTGCATGCCCGGCGAAGTGTCGCTCTGTATAGTATATCCGATGATTTTCCCTCACTTCCCTACCTGGTAATCCATCTCTTCCATTCATTATATTTATTAAAAAATATGTATTTATTGGTGAAAATAAGCATTATTAAGGTTATTATGACGCCGAGCTGCAACCACAATGCAGCTCTTAATGAATACCTGTTCATTGTAACGTTTCACCATTTAATTTGTTGCAATAAATAACGCAGAGCTGACCCGTCGACATTCAGTTACTGGATAATTGATTTGTTAACTGTAACAGTTTTCACGAAGCAATAGAGCAATGCTATAGCCACTCGTATTATACGTTTGTATGTATGAGTATGTGTCTGAGTTTAGTGTCGTACTGTCATAGGATTTTTTTTTAATTCAATGACTTATTAATTTATTGGTCATTGACTGCGATCTCACCTAATGTTAAGAAGAATGTTAAATTTTAACGATTGTCTTCCTAGAAATGGACATAAGTTAGTCATTTCAGCTTATCGCCTCCGAAAAGTACAAAAATCTTTCGTAAGATTGGGTGTACTCTTCTACAACAAGATGCCCAATTCAGCTTTAGATCTGCCATTGCATAAGTTTAAACAATGTATTAAAACTCACTTACTGAGTCAGGGTTATTATACTATCGATTAATTTTTAAATGACAAAGATGTTCAAAGGCAATTGGATTGGCTTTCAACTTCACACAAGAAGTAAAATAAATAACTTTATGTAACAACACTCGTAATATTGTAAAATTGATAATATTATAAAAATAGCAACTGTTGAGTTTCTTGCCGGCTCTTGTCAACAGGGCCTGCCTTCCGAGCCGGTGGTAGAGTCACTACAAATAGTCCAATTTGACGTTCAAAAGTGCTTGTTATAAGCCTACTTGAAATAAACGAATTTGAATTTGACTGCAGTAACTGAGAAGAAGTTTTTTTTATATTCATTACAAGTAAGCCCTTAATTGCTATCACAGCTGATGGTAAGTGATGACGCTATGTAGAATGAAAGCGGACTAACTTGTTACAAGTAGGACGAAATCCACGCCTGTAGCGGTTTTTACAGGACATCGTACCGGTACGTCTTCTGGTCACTAGCCATGGTCAAGGCCTACCAGGCCTGGACTGATTTAGAAAATCTTAATAGGCCCAGCCGGGAATCGAATACAGAACCTCTGTCTTATAAATTCAATGCGCATACCGTTTTTTGCGTTTTTGAAACCATACCTGTAAATAGTTTTAACTCAACCTAATAACCCAAAGCTAAATCGCTAAGTGTGAATGGTGTGAGAAAACGCTTCAATTTTTTACCGACGAAAAAAAACGGAGGAGGTTCTCAATTCGACACGTATATTTTTTTTTATGTATGACCACGCATAACTTTTTACAGAGTTGTCCAATTTTGATAATTCTTTTTTTATTAGAAAGGGCATACTTCCAAGGTGGTCCCATTGACATCATGTTAGGACCTGATGATGATATCCTGGGGAAATTGAAGGAACTCTTCAAATTTTGGAGGCACGCTTACAGCGATTTCTGTTTTTGTGTCGGTATCGGTAGCTTTTTGGCTACAAGTGCCGTATAATATACTATGACAGTATAGTACGAATACGTTACGTAGCGATAAATTACTAAAAAGTAAGAAATATTTTTTTTTAAAATAAAAATAGAACCGACTCAAAACGCACTAAAAAGTAAAAAATAACTGTGTCATTTAATTGCTTTATTTTACTTAAACATATCTAGAAGTCGGTGCCAGCCAAGGTTTCTACTTTAAAGACGTTACCTAGAACCCACAAACTGCTTTACTACGTAAAATAAATGTTCCTTAAACTTGGCTGGCACCGCATTCATAGATATGCTTAAGTAAATTAAAGCAACTAAATGACACAATTATTTTTTACTTTTTAGTGCGTTTTGAGTCAATCTATTTTTGTTTAAAAAATTTTGTATAATAATTGACGTCCCAAGTGGTTACGTTTTTACGCAGTAACTCGGCAAAAAAATGACACTAGCAACTCAGATACAGTAAACTTATAACACCCATCGCCTACAAGAATAATAGGCGTTGGTTTTAATAATAGAACGGTTATAGGGTGCGTAGTGCGTAGGTATTCGCACATTCGCATTAACGTCCGCGACTATAACAGCTGTCCGACGGCTTTCATTACGCAGTAGACATTCCCACTAAAATAGGTTGCCCATCAATATAATGTTGGATGAGTAGCGCTGTTCTGTAACGATTTATATATACCTCCATAATACGGGATTCGGATTCCACTGTCTCTCTGTGTAACACTTTCTAACTATAGAATAGGACTACTTAAACTGATCACGATATCATCATTAGCAAATAGATTTAACGTCTAACTACAGGCCCACACCTACTTAATAGGAGATAGGATAAAGAGCATAGAATCACGCTAGTTCAATGCGTAAATGCATTTATTAGGTTAGGTTAGGTTTATTTAGCTATTGCATAGCTCCTATCGCGGGCCTTGAACGTGGAGACCGAATCCAGAAGTTCCGTAACGAAAAAACCTAACACCCCCTGAATATCAAAAACATAATATCAAAAGCACAATTTCGGCACCGAAGTCATCGGGACCGTGGCCTAGCGGTAAGGCGCTCTAAGTGCCCGGATTGCCAGAAAGACGGGTTCGAATCCCGTCTGTTCCGTATTTTTTTTTCATTGTGATATCGTGATATTTCAAGAAGTCATTAATTTTTTTTACAAGCGTGATATTTCAAAAAGTCATCAAAAGTTCTGGTATTTTACATTTTATACATCGAAAAATTCTTTTAAATATCACCATCAGATGTTAATTATAATAACTGGAATACTTGACGTGCTCTCAGCGGCACTAGGATATAAACACCAATTTTCCAACACCAGGCTTAGAAAGAAATGCTCAATATTACATAGAGTAATTAGCAGATTATTTATTCTATTATCATAAAAAATATTATAGAACCAGAATAAACGCTTAATGTGAAACCTTATATCAGTGTAGGAATGGTTATAATACAAAAAACTTTGCCTCTTAATTCACAATAATTGTCACGGTGTAAATAGTATGGTCACCCTACCCTACACGCTACGCCCACTATTCCGAACGTCTGAAGGATATTAGCAAAACAGTTCTATCCATTTACAGCAGTTTAGGGAAACTTAGATAGCATTTAGATAGAAATTGCTCCTTTGGAAATGCCTTTGTTTTATTGTTTCAAACGATTTCTAACTTACTTACGACGGAAACCGACGTAGTTATAAATGCCACCTTTTACAGAGGGCCTAAGTTCGAATTCAAGAAAAATCTATTAATCTTCTTCAGAAATTTGCTTCTTTTAAAGGTAGTTAAACCTATACTAAAGCCAAACTCGATGGAGAATACTTGTCAACAAATAAATTTAGAATTAAGGTAAAAAATGCAACACATTTAATGCCTAATAAATTTAAAATTATGTTCTGTTTTTAATAAAATCTTATTTAAAAGATCTTGAATATTTTATTCGTTTTAAGCTTACTTATCTAATTTACTGTCATGAATTCGTCATTAATAAGTTATTTAAAAAAATTAGGTGCAAAATGACTAGTAATTTCTACCTTCATTTTTAATTTGTTTGTTGACAAGCATTCTCAATCGAGTTTGGCTTTAGTATAAATTGTATGTAATTCATTTGAAAATAGGGGTGAAACATGAGTACAAAAGGAAAAATATATGAAATGTAACAAAAGAAGTTTTCTGGAGTCATAATCGATGTCTCACGGGCCGGCGCTCTCCGCGTTACTAACGACTCATCGTGACAATTTATTTCTTTCCCTAAGATTTCATTTACATTGAACTGTCTTCATACTGGCGATAAGAACAGCCGCGTTTTGTTTAACACACATTTGCAGCTGTTATTCGTCCGATCAGGTGTTTAACATCGAAATCAGTAAGCCAATTGTGATAACTATACTATAAAAACACTACTACTTTGATAATTTAGTATCTAGATCTCTGTAATCTATTAGATACCTCCTAATGCTACAATTATGAAAACCCATAGTGTTACCTACTGTACCAATGGTCAAACAAAAGTAATTA
Organism: Mycalesis mineus; assembly: GCA_034621355.1. Classification (NCBI taxonomy): domain Eukaryota; kingdom Metazoa; phylum Arthropoda; class Insecta; order Lepidoptera; family Nymphalidae; genus Mycalesis; species Mycalesis mineus. Next base: position 315,332 of record JAXAVZ010000210.1, on the reverse strand, counting down.
ATAATTAATTCTGCCATATGACGAGTTACGACATTATAAAATCACTAAAACTAAGAAATAAACATTCCTCCAAGACGTATAGTTTTATACGGTCCACTTCCGGGTTCCACTATAAGACAGTGGATGATATGGTGCTTGGACTCACCACAACATTTTAGCTCTGGCCCAAGAATTCAGGACCACGTGATGCAAAGTTACATAGACTAACCACTAGACATAACAAGGCAGTAAATAATTATTTATTAACTAAATAATTCATTTCTAGTATAAAAACGAACGAAAGTTATTACAATGAAGCGTTTCCAAGTGTGACAGAGGCCTTAATTTCCCAGCGGCTTATCACCATTTTCTGCTTTGGCTGGCCCGCGGGATAATTACAGGATTTCATGAATAATTACATCTCGAGATTCGTTCGAGCCGTGCGCGCGCGGATAAGCAATTACTAATTTATTAAGAACAGCTATCTCACTATCCTAATGAGCGTTTGCAAATATTTATATTGCTTTTTGTTTATTTATGAGTTAGGAGCTTAGACTTAGGAACCTCTTAACTGTTGATGCAAATAAGTGTATCTGTGATATAGTAGCTCCAAAACGTGTGGACTGGCTTAAACACTCTTTGATTTAGGTAAGTTCTAGTGTGCGCTTGAAAAACCTTTGAGCTATGATAGACGGTCTTTTACCGCATTAGAAAATGCATTAACGCATCCTTTGTGAACTTAACCACTCCGTATCTCCCGGAGAAGTAGCTAATGAGACCATCGGCTGCTCTATAAGGCTTATATTTTCAAAAATTCAATATTTAAATTCGTTTATTTCAAGAAGCCTTTAAAACGTCATGTTTGACTGTTAGTAATGACTCTACCACCGGTTCAGAAAGAAAATTATTACTGAAAAAAACTGACCAGAAACTCAATAGTTACTATTTTTAATTAACGTCCATTTACAAACTAACTTACAAAAATATACAAATATAAATTTACAAAATCTGTTGTTTATAAGGAACCTTCTATTTCCCTTGTAAAGATAATATCCGATCTATCTCCTAGCAAGTATCCCCATCATCGAGAAACTTCACAACGGTACAGTAAAGTCAAAGTCAAAATCCGCTTATTTCTAGTTCAAGACCAGTGCAGATAGCTTTAAAAATAATGGAAAGTAAAAAAATAGAATAATACTCATTGGAAAAGGAGGAAAATATTATAAAAGTTAAAGGAAAAATAAATTACTGGCGCTCTGAGGTCAGGAAGGGGTAGAGGGTCAGGTTTTAGGGTTAAAAAACGGATTTTCTCGATTACCGGCTAAACTAAAAGTACTAGGGAAAAGAGGTATATGGCAATAGTTTCATCCTACTGCGTTTTTTTGTGGTTTCAAAAATTGAATGCACTGGTCTACTAGTTTACAAGCAATATTGAAATCCACCTGATAACCTCAACTTTATAGGTAAGATTTAAGTTTATTTACTAGGTAGGTATGCAGAGCTCATACTTGGTAGAGATACTTACCTGTTCAACATTAAAGGTATCCTCTATGATATAAATATCATCTGCCACGCCTTAGTAAATCCCAATATCCTCACTTGGCTCCCCTGCCGTGGCGGGAGTTCCAAAAGAGCTGATGAAGATTATTTATTTAGCAAAGGGTAACGAAGCCACTATAAAATTCCCTGTCACACTCGCGCGGCTTAACGTCGGCTTATCTGTTGCGCTCTCATTAAGGAAAAGAAACTTTTATAATATTAACTAGGTATGTGCTTCCGTGCGTTTTGGTTTATTTCCTTACAAGGTTTCAATTTTATGAATTTACTAGCAGACGCCTGTGATTCCATCCGCGAGGATATCGGTTTGAACTTTTAGCGCAATTATTTTTGACTATTCTACAAACCAAACCAAATCAAAACCAAAGAACAATGGCAAAACTCCTAACATATTTTTTTACATTTTTAAACGACTTCAAAAAAAAAGAAGTTTCTCAATTCGACCGTATATATATATATATTTTTTTATGTGTGTTCGCGCATAACTTCGTCGTTTATGAACCGATTTTGATAATTCTTTTTTTGTTGGAAAGTAGATAGTCCGGTGATGGTACCATGATAAGGAAACCAGGATCTGATGATGGGATCCTGGAGAAACCGAGAAGAACTTTCAAAAATTGTAGGGACAACAAGTACGTTTGTTAATTTTTCCGATAAATATTTAAAAGCACTACAATTTGATGAAGATCTGGAGTCGATCTGATGATGGAGCCGATCTACATATAAGAGAAATCCTTGACGATTTACTGCATTTACCTTGTGTTTGGGCTCGATTAATTTGTCTTGATAAGAACTTTACATTTAGATGGGCTGTGACTGTCATTGAGGGTCTGGTGATGAAGACAAAGTACAGTTAAGGGAGCTCCGTAACGGCTTACAGTAGCTACCTTGTGTTTGGGCTTGATTAATTTGTCTCGATGAGAAATTTACATTTAGATGGACTGTGAATGTCATTGAAGGTCTGCAGATGAAGACGAAGGACAGCTGAGGGAGCTCTTTAACGGTTTACAGTAACTACCTTGTGTTTGGGCTCGATTAATTTGTCTCAATGAAAACTTTACATTTAGATGGGCTGTGACTGTCATTAAGGGTCTGGCGATGAAGACGAAGGACAGCTGAGGGAGCTTTTTAACGGTTTACAGTAGCTACCTTGTGCTGTTGGGCTCGATTAATATGTCTCAATGAGAAGTTTGTAAGGTTATAGATTCCAGTTGGTTTAATGTTAACTAAGTCATGATCTGATGATGAGATCTACGAAAACTCGAGGAAACTCTTCAAAATTTATAGGCTCATTTGTAGGGATGTTGGAATGTTATAACTAGCTAGTGAATATTGGTACTTATGGTTTAGTTCGAGTAGGTTCTTTAGTATTTTCGTTGTTGATAAATCACTAAAAAGTATGAAATAAAAAAATTTTAACAAAAATAAAAACGCGTAAAAAATAACTACGTCATTTACTTACTTTAATTTACTACAAACCAACCCGAGCTTCTAAAGACCTAAGAACTTGGATGGCACCGACTTCATAGATTATTTTTTGTTAAAATTTTTTTATATGTTTCCGTCAATGGATGAAAAAATCCGTCAAAAATTCATAAAAGTCACAATACAATTACTTTTTAATTAAAAGCACAATTTTTTTCTTAGAGCCCATTATCCATAGGAAGTCTGGAATCAAATTTATTTTTGTTTGAAGTTTGTGCTATTTTCCCACTAATTACTAGTGGTTCCATCTGTAGAGAACAAAAATTACGTTATATTTTTTGTCTACGGCGTGGTGTGACATTTGAAATGTCATTATAGTGCTTGAATAAAAATTTTTAGCCTTAAATTTTAACCTACTCAAAACGCACTAAAAAGTAAAAAAAACTGCGTCATTTAGTTGCTTTAATTTACTTAAACATATCTATGAAATCAGTGCCAGCCATTACCTAAAAAATGTAAAGAATGCACCTGGTTTTCGAAGATTTGAACGTTATAAAAGAGTGGACCACACTCTGCCCACATTTAAAACGAACTGTGGAAATTGTTTCCCAATTTTTCGCATTCGTGATGACGATGAGCCTAAATCCACCAGCTCGCGTCAGAACGGCGTGGCGAGCTACTATAAAGCTGATCATAACAATGATGACACCCTCGTGCCATAATAACAAGATCAGGTACAAATGCACAACAATGCTACCAGGACTTAGAGTTACGTGGGTGGGTGGAAGGACTAATGTAGTTTTAATGACTGCCACCATAGATATATAACTACTTGTGAGTAACTGTTGTTTTTAATAAGTATATTCACGCTCAAATATCATCTAATGACATGTTTGTTAACCGACGGACGTTCCCTGCCGAACATAGGCCCTTGTAAGAACTTTCTTACACCACGAAATTTAGACGATGGTTTTAGAGGTAGCAGAGGTCATTTCAAAGGTTCAGTCTGTGGTCCGAGATTCTAGGAGCCATTTAAGTAATTTTAATGCCATTAAATAAATACATCGATTTTTCTGCGACCCATCTAATGAATTCGCTGCGGGCCTCAGACGTATTGATTTAGCAATAATCTTTGTGTCCAGACTCTTAATTATTATCCTATATAAAGCTTGTTACCTATTCATCTTAATATATAAAACTCTTCCGTTACTGAGTGATGTACTGACTGACAGACAACGCACAGCCGAAACTACTGGCCGTAGAGAGCTAAAATTTGGCACGTATGTTTGTTAAAACCATTAAGAGAGGATTTTTCGAAATCCCTCCCTGATTTTATTTCTTAATGGATCATCAGCTTGCAATAAATATATATTGTTAATGTTAATGTACTGAAATGTCGTATAATGTTTAACTTTTGTACACGGGACGGGATGGAGGATATTGTTTTACGGGAAACTATAAAAAAATTAAATATAGAGGGGTAGAATATTATATAGAATTTATAATATATCTAAAACATATCTAGTAATAATGTATCAGTTGCAATAATCGATGCGCAGTAGGACAGCGGATATTATTCCCGTTACTGAACCTATTAATCTTCAACGCAGTATTACCTTACACTATTATGTATTGTGTGGTATTACTACAATTACTGTCTACCTTGATTGTCCAGTGGCTAGCCAATTTGACTTTGACTTTCCTGGGTTTGAATTCTGGAATATTTATGAGTTTTTCTTTCTTTTAAAAAACTAGAAATTTCTTAAAAGAATATTATATTAAGCTTATAATTGTAAGCCTAAACTTGGGAAGTTAATGATGTTACTCTCCCGTGTATTGAGGAACACGTTACCGTCGGTCTCGGTCACCGTATGATAGTGATCGTTAATGAAGTATTATAACCCAAATCCGCATTGGAACAGCTTGGTATACGCACCATATCCCCTCTCCTATAAGAAAGGTCTTGCCCTGTAGTGGAGGCATTATCGGCTCCACAGGGCTGATAATGACGATCTAGTATTAATATATCGGTTGCAATAATAATCCATGGACAGGACAGAACAAGGATAGTATTCCTGGTAATGTACCTATTAATCCTCGATGAGTATTGCCTTATGCTATTAGGTATTATGTTAATTAGGTAACAAAAACGCTAAGTAATTAAGCATATAACTGGCTTTATTCATGAGATTTTTTTGGAAACTTCAAGAACTTTGGATTGAACATTTCGTGTTAGTGACATTCTCGTGTCCTAATAATCTCACTTTTTTATTTTGTTTATTAATAAATATCATCTACACCTTTACTTTATTTTCAATTGGACATCAATATTTTTTTTAATTACATTTATTATAAACACAAAGGTCGGCCTGTCTCGGTGACCAGCAGTTTCCTGCAGCACAATATCTGCACAGTACCAACGTTAGTCAACCTGTCAGTCACTTAGTGCAACTGCTACTTCTAGTCTCTATTTGTTATTCCTTTCTAAGCTAAGGATATATTTAACTAATAACAACGCCAGAAATGTAATTAGCATACTCAATGTAACATCAGCAGTAATTCGACGGAGGTGTAGGTAGACGAACGTACTCGTGTCTTCAACTCTATGCATGGTAATTAGACAGACAAAGACGCTTTCTTGCTGCAGTCGACAACAAAAATAGTTCAGCGACGAACCCGCTCTGTATGCTAATCAGAAACTCAATTCTACTCAGAAAAACTTACTTATTGAGTATGTTTCCACAGTTAGAGTAAATTACGTTTATTAATTACACGTGTTAACAAATACAAATTGTTTTTGTCCTAAATATTTTTTTACAATATTTCTTTTCTTTATGCTTAAAGTAAAGGAAAAATACCATGTTTCTTAAAAAGGTTCGCTTTTGTTTGGTATAAAACCTATATTTAAATATAGATTTTCTGAAATGACCCACTATTGTCCTATATATAAAAGCAACCATTTTCATGTATATATTTATTTAATCAACTTCAAATATCGAATAATAATAATTCAATATTGAAATTTTGTAAATTGTGAAGATTTTCTTGATAGTTCTTCGCAGTAGGTCTGTCTTCAGAAGCGATGGTTTAGTACAAATAGGCAAACTTGACATTATCTACTAAAGTGCTGATAAATTATGTCTTGAATTAAGCGAAACAGAATTTGACTGATGCGACAACTCTCTAGAATTAACACAATCACAGTCCTCAACTCAAAAGTGGGACACGCCAAATATTCGCGGTGTGGTGTCAGCATAATACTTACCTATTTACCTGTTTAGACTTACAGGGTGATCAGATAACTTTACATGGCACAAGTAATTCAACATTAAGTCAAACTTTGTAACAAAATGATAGTGTAGGTAACGATAGCAGAAATCACAGATACGAAGCACTCATAGTCCAGCTTGTAAAAGTTCATCGCCTTGAACTGCACCGGCCGCGTCGTGATGAGGTGCTTCAGTTGCAACAGGGACTCGGCAGCAGTTTTATCTGCAATATGCAAATCCTTACATTGGAGGCTACTTCATATGTTTTTAAAGCCTACTACATTCTTTTGGTGACCTCGTTGGCGCAATTGTTAAAGCTTTGGTTTAAATGAATGAATGAATGAAACATTCTTTGTAGTACACCAAAGAACAGAGCTTACAAAATAAAAAATACACTAGAAACAAACAGACAACCATTATTGGATACATATTTACATACATACCTACATACATACATACATACATACATCATCATCATCATCATCATCATCATTATCAGCCTATTAACGGCCAGGCCTCCCACCACGCTGCTGTAATGCGGGTTGGCGGGCTTAGGGTGATAATGTTTCATTTATTAACGATCACTATCAGATGTCGATGACAGTGACCGGGACCGACGGCTTAACGTGCTCTCGGCACGGGGGTGTTGCACCACCACTTTCCCGACTCCGCGCTTGGAATGTTCTGAGAAATTCATAGAAGAATGAAAAACTCAGAATTATTCCGTGACCCGAATTATTCAGGACCCCGTGATCAAAGCCAGATAGGCTAACCACTAGACCAACGAGGCAGTCATACATACATCATACATACATACATATAAAATATATATTTGGATAGAGGGATCTTGGGTTCAGTTCCTAGCTGCGTCTATGTTGGATTTTATATATATAATCAAGTTCTAATCTGGTGGCAGGCTCCAGCTGTGGCTCATTCTTTTGTTACCCTCTGTATCCTACAGGCAAAGACGTAGGATCGCCAAGGGTTTAGCATTCCGGTATGATGTCTCGTAGAAACCGTCAGAAATATGGGTTTCTTTCAACTTGTCTCTTTCAAATTAGCTAGCTCCCTAGATTGCATCGTCGCTTATTATCAGGTGAAATCGCAATTATGTAAAAAATGTTCCACAAACTCATTATTTTGAGAAATAGCAAGAAAAAATCTTTAGCACCCACCAGTCTTTTTATTTATAACCAAGTCGTCGATCAAACAAATGATTGTCTCCATTTCTCTATAATTCTCTTCACAGCGATTTATACCGCACAGTAGAACGCATAGAGAGGTTATTATCCTCATAAAAGTCGGGAGAATAGTTAAAGATCCCAATGATGTTTTCTGAAATCAATAATAAGAAATAATTATTAAATTTCTTAATTGAAATAGACCTATTCTTATATATATACAGATACAAAGCTGTCGTATTCACGTCCACATAAATAATTCTTGATTTATTGAATAAATAAAGTAATAAGATTTAACTGAATAAAGATATTTTGACTTTTGTATATTGTATACTTTTGGATTTACCATAGGTTTAGCAATTGTTATTCGTTACTTATCAATTGTCACTAAAAAACTTATCAGTGGTAAAATTATAATAATTGTAATTTCGTAATAAATTTAAATTATTAAATTTCTGAAGACAGCTTCAAAGTAAAGTAAGTTTTAAAAATCAATTTAATGTTTATACCATATTTCCCATCATCTGTCTGATCATTAAATTCAGCAGCATCACCATATCCGATACAAATATCAAGTTATTCACGAGAATCTGCAAAAAAAACAAAATATATAACACTATGTCTTTCAAATAAATTCAAATTAATAATCTATATATATATATATAAATAAAATTGGGAGTGTCTGTCTGTAATATTGAAATAACCATTTCTTGCAACATGCATAGAAATATACGGTACCTACGTACGTACACCAAAATAACATTTTTTACATTATTTGTCTGTCTGTCTGTCCGTTTCTTCCGGTTAATCGACGACCTCCGTGGCGCAATGGTATGCGCGGTGGATTTACAAGAGATTTATAAGTCCTGGGTTCGATTCCCGGCGGGGCAGATTGAGATTTTTCTTAATTTGTCTTGGTCTGGCTGGTTACCACTCTACTGACAAAGACGTATCGCCAAGCGATTTAGCGTTCCGGTATGATGTCGTGTAGAAACCGAAAGGGGTGTGGATTTTCGTCCCACTCCTAACAAGTTAGCCCGCTCCCATCTTATACTGCATCATCACTTAACATCAAGTGTCATAGCAGTCAAGTCAACTTGTAGTCGATAAAAAAAAATCGCTGCATGTACTAATCCGACTGTATAAACTCTTTTTGTACATAAAAACTCATGAGGAGTGATATAGGATGATTTGTGTCCTGATTTTCTCACGGGAACGGGAGCTACGCGAGAGAAACCGCGGGTGTTCGCTAGTTATTAATAAAGGTTTAGTTAATATAAAGATAATATCTTACTTACCCTGAATCCATAAGCTTTATTAATAAAGTAGCACTGTTCTAACAAGAGCAAGTAGCATCTTTTGTACCACAGAATAACATCAGAGTGATTATAGCAAACGATAATTTTCAGCCTGTCTAGACGATCTTTCTTATGTGCAGCAAGCAATCCACCACTTTTTAAATTATTGCTGCCATGAGAGGCTTTTATACAATTCCCAATAACTTTTAATCGAAATAAAACTTGAACAAAATGTGACATTATTTCCAAACAGCTAATAAGTCTTAGTGAAATATATAAATAATCAATAAAATAGATAATTGTCAAAATCCAACCAATGGCAAATCGCCATGCGATGTAGTCGGCCATAATAGTAATAACAACAATGAAAATGAAGGTAAGGCAGAGTTTGTTATTTCTTCTTTTGATTTGTGCATAATTCGGCATGCCGAGTGTCCTATCGATATATTCATAAAGCGAGTAGTACTTCAAATAATCCTTTCTGTTAACATAAATGAAGTAAACGTCCATGAGGTATTGGAAGTAACTTAAAATGTAGAACATCTGAATAAAATTTTTGAAGGTAACACCAGTAAGACTCATAACATATTGAAGTTTAATGTAGATGTTGCAAAAGTTAGTGACAAATAAAATTAATAAGATCGCAACAATTTTCCAGCCTTGCCAAGAATATTCTATCTTTCCTTCTCTTCTGGTAATGCTAGACAATCCAAAGAACAGTAAAACACGATTCAAAGGTTCTATGGTTGACAAAACATCACAATGTTTAGTCATTTTGTTACACTTCTCTGATCCTTCACTTCACATCTATCAATGCACGGCCAGGACTATATTGCGCAAACATAATTAAAGTGATGACATTTTCTAATTACGTAAGTGAATAATACAATTTACACGATGTATTTTTTGTTTGTTAAGTTGCAAAAGGTAAATTACAGTTTTTTTTTAATTTTATCGATTACAAGTTGGCCCTTCACTGCTATCACACCTGATGTTAAGTGATGATGCAGTCTAAGATGGAAGCGGGCTAACTTGTTAGTTGTTAGGAGTGGGACAAAAATCCACACCCGTTTCGGTTTCTACACGACATCGTACCGGAACGCTGAATCGCTTGGCGATACGTCTTTGTCGGTAGGGTGGTAACTAGCCATGGCGAAAGCTTCCCACCAGCCAGACCAAGACAAATCGAACCCAGGACTTCTGTCTTATAAATCCACCGCGCATACCACTGCGCCACGGAGGTCGTCGAGTTATTTATGATACTATTTTAAATAACTTCACAATAACTGAAAATGAGTTAGTTAAACTTCCTACCATTAGTAAGTATGGTAGGCATATTTTGAGCTATCTTATATTATTTTTTATATTAAATATTGCGGTGCCTTCGGAAGGTAACTAATAAAGGTCAAGAATCGTTATTTATCAAAATATTAAGGGAAATTGTATTTCTGCTCAGAAACATGGCTGGTTGGCAAGCCTTCGAAAAACATCTTTAAAATGTAAAGGAATTATGGTGGTCCTCTGATTTTTGGTGGTCTGGACATTTGAAACATGCTATTTCCTAAATCCATAAGCTTAATTTTGCGCTGTTCTTACAAGTTTGACATATGAAAGTCTGGTTATATTACAAGCATTTTCTATATCCTTTTTATGCTTTTTGTTACTTGAGTATGACAAAGCGAAACAAAGAAAGATTCATTTAACAAATAAACCCATAATATAGGGAGACCAGGTTGAACATTTCTTCTTGATGGTAGCCGTCTTTATAACCTTTTTTAATTATTTTAAATCCGAACTCCTCCTGGCTGCCTTACTCGTGCTTATTATAACTCTCATCATCATCATCATCATAATCATAATAATCATCATCATCATTATCATCATCATCATCATCGTCATCATCATCATCATCATCATCATCATCAGCTTATAAGCCGTTGGACAATAGCCTTTGCTAGGGACTTTTAAACATAGCGGTCCTCGTGGCATACATTTAATATCTCCACAGTTTACCAGCGCTCTGAGACCCCATAATTCATCAAGTCTTCAAAGCTTGTATTCTGTCTATTCCCACTTCAGAAATCTAACTCGTTCACCTACTAATATGAAATTCAGACATGGAAGCTTACTATAGGCCTTAAAAATGCTCAACAACTTATAATAGAGTATTTATAGGGACAATAGAAACTACTTGCAGAGACTTCGTGCTTGAATGATAAATAGAATGGTAGGTAAAATAATGAAGTGTCTATCTTTGTCATTTAATACATAAATGTAAATCAGTTAAAATATAACTCTATAAATTACCAGAACATTGTCCACAGCAGTGCATAGTCTATGTATGGTAATAAAAACAAAGACATTATATTGTTGCAGTCGACAATTTTAGACAAATTCACACAGTGTCTTAACAAGAAATTTAATGCTACTGAAAAAAACACATCTACCCGTGACTTGACTTTTTTACACTATGTTAAGCTTTGCAACAAAATAATAGTATATGTAACGATAGCGGAAATCACGGATACAAAACATGAATAGTCCAACTTGTAGAAGTTCATGGCCTTGAACTCGACCGGCCTGGTGCTGATGAGGTACTTCAGCTCCAGCAGAGATTCGGAGGTAGCTTGGTCTGCAATGTAGAAAAGTTTGTGAATTGTACTGGTACTAACCTAACCAACAGACTTGACCCCAGCGCATTGAAAGAGACGGCGACATTTTCGATTTTTGCGACATTTTCGATTTTTTTCTCTTCACAAGATATTATATCTTGAACTACTTGTCATGGAAAAAGTGTGAGCATCTAAAATTTTTTTTTTGTTTTATAATAAAAACTTTTAAAAGCTTTCGACAAAATGTACTAGGTTAATTAGCTACTTTACGTTTTCAATTACAAATTAACTTTAACATATTATAGTCAAGTCACATTATTACTTTAACTCAATAAGAAATTAAGATAATATTTAAGATGCATACTGACCAGTTCTTTTATTTATAACCAAGTCGTCGATCAAACGGATGATTCTCTCTGATTCTCTATAATTTTGTTCGCATCGGCTTATTCCAAACAGTAGAACGCACAGAGAGTTTATAATCCTTATAATGGTGGACAGGATGGGCCAGGCACCCGGGTCATGCGGTGTTCTCTAGAATACAAATAAGAATGTCTCTTAATCTTCATGTTCCTACAGGAACTGAAGGTGTACGGCTCTGAACACGAGGTGTACGGCTGCCTACTGTACAATAGTAGTACAGTACGCAGTAAAAGTACAATTTTGCAGTACTGAAAAGTTGTCATTGTGGCCATGAAACTTGGTATGTTAAATTCAAAAATCCTCAAATTAAAAGGCAGTGAACCACTTACGTTAGTTCCCATCATCTGCCTGATCATTAAATTCATCAGCATCACCATATCCAATACAAATATTAAATTATTCACGAGAATCTGCAAATAAATCAAATTAGATTTCACAATGTCGTTTAAACTTCAATTATTTTAACATTTCGTTACATTGTAAAGGGTGACGAAAAAATTCTAATATAAAGTGGTTTTAAATTATAATTAAGAGTGTTGCTCTATCGTTGTTGACTGTATCGTATATGTTTTTTTATAGAAATAAATAACGGATAAATTAAATCGCCCACCACGTAATATATCGAGAACCATCGCCTATAAACAGACCAACACTTCGAAAATCATCAGCATATTCACCAACCTGACGCGTAGGTGTCAAACTTCGTGACGTAACGCAACAATGCTTGAGACCGAAACATATGGAGACACTATAATATTAACCCATATTTATAAACCCACATTTTTTTTATTTTTTAAGGGAACTTCGCAGGTACGGTATGTATAGTCATGATGGTAGTATTTCCCCAAAAGAAAATGCAATAAGGTGTAATAAGGTTAAAAGAAAATCAAATTTTAGCACAATTTTCTCGCACACGATATCGCGGACGTCTGTAAATAGGGGGGTTAAATAATCTAGCAATATTCAAAAAACCTTATGCTCACCCGAAATCCATAAGCATTATTAATAAAGTCGCACTGTTCCAGCAAAAGCAAATAACATCTTCTGTACCACAGAATAACATCACAGTGATTATAGCAAACTATTTTCAACTTGTCTAGACGATCATTTTTCTGGACAGCAAGCAATCCGCCGAGCTTTGAATTATTATTGGTGATTTGGAAGGCTTCTACACAATTACCAATAACTTTCAATCGAAATAGGACTTGCGTAAACTGAGCCATAATTTCCAAAGAGCTAATAATCCTTAATATGAGATAGAAGTAATCAATAGCATAGATAGTCGTCAAAATCCAACCGTATGCTACACGCCATGCCGTATAGTCGACTAAGATAGTAGAGGCCGCAATGAAAAAGAAGAAAGAACAGACTTTGTTATTACTTCGTTTGATTTGGGCATAATTCGGCATGCCAAGTATCCCATCGATGTATTCATAAAGTGTATAGTACTCCAAGTAATCTTTTCTGTATACCGAAGTGAAGTAAACATCCACGACAAATTGGATGAAGCTTAAAATGTAGAACATCTGCATGGAGTTGTTGAAGTTGACAATTGGAAGAATCATAACGTATTGAAACTTGATGTAGACGTTGCAAGCGTTGGCGATAAACAAAATGCTCAATATCAGAATAACTTTCCAACAATGCCAAGAATATTCTATCTTTCCTTGACATCTAGAAACACTAGATAATCCAAGGATTAGTAAAACATGGTTCAAAGGTTCTGTGGTCGACAAAACATCAGAATGTTGCCCCATTTTGATGCACTTCTTTAATCGATAACTCCACATTTATTAATGCACCGATAGTCGTCAGAACAAAATTACTAAAACTAAATTAATACGATGACATTTTCTAATTACTTAACATAGAAACACAATTTAGAATGACGAAGTATTTTTTGTTTGTTTGAGCTACAAAATGGTTAATTACAGTTTTGCTGATGGTTTTCAGGAAAGCAATTTTTTAACTTGATGAAGGAAATTAAGTTTCGTTAATTTTTTTGTGCCAAGAAAATTTCATGGCACAATCCGAATGGGATAAAATATCTTGTTGCGTTACAGGATATAACATAGTTTTAGTTACTGGTATTAAATCATATACTTCTAAAAACAACCTTTAACAACAATTTCTGTGGATTTGTTGTTTTTCTTTGTAATTTTCTTAATGATTATCGGGCATTTACATACATACAGGACATACTTTGCAGGTTTAAATATAAAAACATTTTAAATATTTTAATTCGAAGCAGACGTTATGACGAAATGTTGATAACGTAGAGATCAGAAAAGAAACGAGTTCGTTAATGCGACACCTGCGCGGGATCGCGACAAACGCAATCTACCGCGACTCCCATGAACATTCATCATTCAAATACCGCGTCCTGCGCTTGACAGATAGGTTACGAAATATATGTGACTAAGTTATAATATGATATAATTGTAGTCAAAAATCTTATTAATATTTTAAACTTGAAAAATACTAAGTAATGTTAATGGCTATTTGTTACACATTCACGCAAAAAGTACTGAATGGATTTTGATGAAGCTTTACCATAATACAGCTTATACATCAAAATAATACTTTTAGAGAACGGAAACTACGCGGGTAAAACCGCGAGTGACCACCAGTCTCTATAAATATATTATTAAAAGCGTGGATATTATTTGACTGCAGAATATTCTTACACTTTTTGAATGATAAACTGTTTGAAATTGTATAAGTAAGAACATACATACAACTAATTTAATCATTCATAACGTAGGGATCAGAACAGCGGCGTGCGCAGCAACGCGACAGCTGCGCGGTATTGCGACAGACGCACCCCACCGCAACAGGCGACAGCTACATTTATCATTCAAACATCATGTTCTGCACTTGACAGCTGGGTTATAGGAGAGTAATATCATGCCGGCTACGTTAAAACGTCTACACACCTTCTTTAATAGGATAACTTTTCACCACGTGTAGGCAAGTGACATAAGCCAAATTGTACCTTGATATTTCTACGGCAACGATAACTACACGGGCGAAACCGCGGGTTGCTCTAGTTGTATACGACGCCAACGTTAAATATTGTACCTAATTTATATCATTTACTTATACCAATGAAGCGCCAAAAACGGAACGTAGTTGGTGACAGCTATAGCAAATATCAAACTCAATTGACACATATTCAACTTCAAAGTCAACTGCCGATGCGTCACCAGCTACTTTCCTGAAATAAGCCGTTTATTACCTTGAAACCTGTACTTGGGTATGATAATAGTCCAGCAACCGGTTGTCGAACCCGAGACAAAATTTTGAGGTTACAAAACCCTAAAAATCCAATGATTGCTAAAGTTGTAAGCAAAAATTGCTATTTTCCCTAATGGAAGTCTGAAAGAGAAATCATAACAATATAAACGTTAGGGTGCGCGCACACGGGCCACTGACCGCAGCCACCATCGACCTGCTGCACGTCAAGTCGATAGTGGTCACGCGTATCTGTGAATCAACACTATTTACAATTTATGTTGTGACTAGGATTTATATAAAGCACGCAGTGTTAATAGAAATTGCTGTGATATAAATCAGCGAGCTATAATATGTTAATGTGTATCTTCAAAGAACTAGGTCGGCTGAGGATAATAGCCTCAAGGGATTCCTCCAACCGAACACTCGCGGTGAAACTTCACTTCTCTTCTTTTTCTTTTATCCCCTATCAAGGTTGAATCTGATAGTCCATTGTTTCCCAACCCTTTTCAGCCACGGACCCCTAGGGAATCAACCATAGTTTTCACGGACCCCCTTAATAAAATAAAAAGTAAGCGTAGCAATTACGAGACTTATTGCTAAGTAAGCAGTGAATCTTTTTAGCATTTATGTATTTCTCGCGGACCACAGGTTGGGTAACAATGTGATAGCCTACTGATCAATCCTGGGTATCAAATCTTGTGTGCTCTGCGCTGTCGGTTATATGACGTCACTGATACTTGATGATCAAAAGCAACTCTCTGCTTCCATCCTATTGTGTCATCAAAGCTGTCTGCCGTCAATTAAGAATCATCGGATTCTAAGCCAAAGTCACCCAGTATTTACCTAGTGGGGCGCAATTATGTTTATTGCTGCCACAAACTGTGGTCGGTGGTCCGTTTGTCGCAAGCCTTACGTGTACACAAAAAGAGCAGCGAAGTGTTTTAGTGCGTGCTTGGGCTTGGAACCAATTTATTGAATAGCTTATAGCCCCATTGCGAATTTCTAAACTCTCAACGACAAAAAGAAAGGAACAGTTATGCGCGGGAATAACAACAATCGTAGAAATATAAACTGGAACGGCAGTTTTATAGTTTGCAGGTGAAATATAAAATTTTTGTTTGTACGCGAAAATAAAAGTTATATTTATATTATGATGCACACACAACCGCGCGCTCTTGCATTGGTATATAAACTGTTACTGTTGTTTTATACGAGAATCTAGAATTTCTTTATGCTCTACATTCTCCAATATTTATAAGACATAACTATTCTACAATATTTATTAGACTAATTAACTAAAATAAAATGTTTATAACTAATTTTAAATTATACGTAATTGATAAGCATACAGAGAGGTATACAAGTAAAATATCTCTACAACCTGTATAAAAACCTTGGACTCCACTCCATTCTAGAACGAGTATCCAAAGTTGCTCTGGCTAAGTTTGATTTGAGCAGGGAAAACGAGCGTTGACCGGTCTCAAATGATATGACGACGTTTTTCTCTCAGCCACGATGGACCCGGCACCCGCATGGTGAATCTATGGAATATTAACTTATTCGTCTCTCATTCATAATTATTTATCTAAAGTTGTTTCCGAAAATTCCGATTTCATATTACACGTTCATACATCATTTAGTCCATAATTTTAAACAGCATAATATATGCCAAATGCGGCATGTTAAAACGAGATTACTATCTCCATTCACTGCATTTATAAATCCATACATATCATACAAACGTCCGCTTTTTTAATATAAGTAAGGTTCACCAATTTATCTTTTTCTCTAAAAAGCGAAAAAGTGGCCGTACATCAAACCTTAGACTTGCTTACGGTCTCTTAACCATGGAGCAACTATGGTTTGGTTATAAACCTCCCTCGCGACCTCCGGCTATGCGCCCCTAGAGAGAAGCTCCCGCTGCTTGTGAAAGTATTAAAACTATCACAAAATCTAATTTTCAAAACTTTTATACTTTTTATATTGGTATTGTTATAATTGGTCGCCGAGGGGCTGATTGCGCTGTTTGTTGTTGCATAACGTCTCTTTTTCTATTATTTCAGCTCCGTGTAGAGTGTCTGTGTAGTGTATGTGTATGTGTGTACGTCTGTGTGGGTTCGGTAAATCGTAGCCTATTATCATCTCAAGCTGAAAAGAGACTATTGTATCGTTTTAGGTATCTTAACAGACGGGCGTCTTGATTGCTTTTGTTTGTGTTTAATTGAAACGTTCGTACATTTCTTATCATTTGTTGTAATCTGACATTTTTTTTATATCATGAAAGAATAATTAGATGATGCGAGTAGGTCCGCCTGGATATCAAATTTAAATTCATTTATTTTAAGTAGGCTAATTAGAAGCACTTTTGAAACGTCAAATTAGACTATTTGTAGTGACCCTACCATCTTTTTTTTTTATCTCTGATTTATGGAATTTAGAACAATCAAAAGCTATATAGCTGATTAAATAAGCACATTTGTAAAGACAAGTTTGTCAGAAAGCTTCCAAGGTTTTCGAGCTGCCTCTCGTAACTATACGTCGGACAAAAAAAAATACAAAAAAAAAAATAAATAAAAAAGTCCATAGACACAGATCAGAAATGTCTATTAGTCGCAATAGGTACAGTGGCTTACCTGCGATACTGTTACGTAGAAGAAGACAAAAGGAATTATGGACTTCAAATCCATTAATATTAATTAAATAGATAATTTATTTTACAATTACTTTTTGGAATATCTGTTAGTAATGATTTCTCTAAGTAAAGCCAAAAAGAAGGTCAACAAATGCTTTTTCTTTAATTAATAATATACTTCCTATGTACATACACCTGCATGCAAAACGCAGCGTTTAAACGCTCGTCTGGTCTGATGCCTGCTTTGTTTTGTGTATTTGAAAGCTAAATCTAAACATATCACGAAAATGTATTTTTGTTAGTGCATCTGACATTATCGTCAGGCGAATGAACAAATATAACAACCGATTTTGTAGTGTTTCATTATTATTAGCCTATTTTAAAACCCCTTTGCTATAAGAAGGATACTTTTTATAGAAAAGGGGATATAAAGCCTAGAACCAACACACTACTTCACCGAGTCTGAGCTCCATAATGCCTTTTCTATAAGAAGTAATTCCGGCCCCGTAGTAGGTCGTTTAAAATAGGCGCATAATGTTGATCGTAATAACAACATAGAACTTAAACAATATTGTGAGGGAGTAAACACACATGTCCGAACTGGGCGCAATACGTTGGGGGTACAACTACAAATGTTCGCTATTATCTGCGACCGATATTTAATCGTGTTCGTCCACAAATCTCGTAGGACGGCGGGATACGGGAACACTGAAGTACTATTGCATCAAGTTGGTCAGCTTTAGGATGTGGCATCTTGTGTATGAAAATGAATTGCTGTTCGTTAGTCTCGCTCAGACTTGAGAACCAATTTAAGCTTTTTTTGCTCTACTATTCATACAACGATGCTTGACTATCTATAGGACAGAGAAATCTCTAAGAATTAGTTTTATGAAATTTATTAATTTAGTTTGTAAATTTTAGAACAACCGACTCGATAAACGATACCAGCTTTACCCTGCGAATGCGCTCATCTCAAATTTTATTCGAGTTGCGTATAGACAGAAATGGCTTAAAATAATCAATAGAGTATTTTCATTTGAGTGCCGGGATGAAGTGAATCAATTAGGAGACAATAATATCTAAAATTATATATAAGAATACGAGAAAATAGAGGCTCTTTTAGTATCCGTAAGTATGCATGCAAATTTATTTTTTTATTAAATATCTTTTTTCCGGATCATGGACTATGGTGTTTGGATGTAAAACATTTAAATATATTAGTTGTGTTTCAAGCTAGGACCTCAAAAAAAAATTAAAATTATAATACCTTGTCCAAACTAAAATGAAAATAAACCTAACGTCGTTGTGGTCCAATCCTCAGACAAATTAATCCACAACAATGTTTGCATGGAGGAAGATATTTTATTATTACGAGTAGGTATATGTTATAAACAACTGCCTCCTTGTTACATTGGTAGAAGTGGTTTGAGACCATGAAGTCCTAAGTTCATTAAGCTTTTCTTTCTTTTGTGGATTTTTTAACAACAACCACGAGTTTATTGATGTCGGTACACCCCCTTGCCTTAAAAAGCACCTTTAACACTTGATCCCGGTCAGTATCATCAACATCAGGAAGTGGTCGTTAATGAATAAAACATTATCACCCTAAGCCCGCCAACCTACATTGGAACAGCGTGTCGGGTCTAACCTCCATATTTCTTCTCGTACTACTGAGCCCATCATCAGTAATCATTATTACTGTAAATAAAGTTATCAGAATGTGGTTTTCTCTCAGACCTGTTTGACGGTGATGCTCGGATATCACGGTTTATTGCAAAATATAACAAAGTACGTCAATTATTTACAGTCCACCGAGTATTAAAGGTGTATTTTTATTCCATAACAATGTATTTGAATATATAATTTCGACAGCAATATGGATCACAAATGGAATCTGCATAGCATTGTTTCATTAGCGACGCAATAGCTCATAGCAGAGCACCGAGCGCTGAGCGCAGCACTGAGCACTGAGCGCTCAGCGCCGAGCACTCAGCCACTCATTGAGCGCTTGTATCTCGCGTTCGATTGCGTCCACGCTTTGTTTCAATTGAAACCTCTGGCACTCTAATGCGTTCGAAATTCCGTTTTAACTATCACAAATCTGACAAATTCTGGCGCTTTTTATAATGCCCTTGGTTTACTTATTTGATAATATACGTAAATTGTTAGTAAAATCTTTATCAATATAAATAAATAAAATTAAAGTTTATGTTTGTATTTTATACGGTATCTTTATATGGTCCCCACTTACTTAAAAAAATAGTTTTTATAATTTTTGCCAGAATGCCTGAAACAACTGGACTGATTTTGACGAAACTTTCATTTGCCAATAGGGAACTTTTATTTTAGAAAATTTTATGTTTAATTCTACGCGTTGTTGGCGTCAGATGGTATCTTATAAAAATTATTCTCCTTTAGCGTTCAAAGATATTTTGTTGAGATGGAAATAAATTCTCTATTGATCCTAATCGTCTTATGGTACAAAGGAAAACTACTTGTTTTCATAGGGTAAGACGCGTGTTATTCTCTCCACTGTCATTTGCTTTCACATATGTATACATGTAATGGTTTATATGAATATTATATGCAGAGGTTTCTAGATTTGCCTCCAACGAAATTACAAGAGGTACAATGATTTCCTGATATACCTCGAAAAAAGGACGATACTTTGCCGTTTTAAGTTTAACTTCACGAAGGCACTGTTACCTTCTGAGCAATTTCCTGATTATATAGTTTTGTATAATACAAGCTACTACCTCTAGTGGTTAGTCTTCATGTATGTGGCATAAATACGGGTCGTGGCATAGTTCCGAAATTTTCAGTTCACTCTGTGCCTCGGAGAT
The DNA here is from genome assembly GCA_034621355.1 of Mycalesis mineus. Classification (NCBI taxonomy): domain Eukaryota; kingdom Metazoa; phylum Arthropoda; class Insecta; order Lepidoptera; family Nymphalidae; genus Mycalesis; species Mycalesis mineus. The sequence goes on along the minus strand of JAXAVZ010000210.1, from coordinate 294,876 downwards.
CATGTGAAGTCATGTTAGACCGTCTGTTCCGGTCAATATTATCAACGTCTAATAGTGATCATTAATGAATAAAAAACTTTATCAACCTAAAGCCGCCAATTTTCTTTGGAGCAGCATGGTCAGTTAATCATATACTCTCTCCTACAAGGCCCTGCATTATTGTAAGCTATTAATAGACTGTTAATGATTATAAGAATACTAAGTAAAGTAAGTAACACTAGACGGCGCCAAGCGGAAGCGAGCAGCATCTAGCAGTTATTAATTATTTCCCGCGCACTGCAACTCCGCTCGCAGTAATTGCTATTGAATTACACCAAATGTGATGCGAGGAGTTTTATTACTTTCCTCGCCGATACCATGCGGTTGCTGTCACCACCCTGTACACAACGTTATGAACTGTGAAAATAATGAGAGTGCAACTCTTGTGAAAATATCAGTGATTAGTAAACTAAGCCTATAAGTAGGTACATATACGTATGTGACCTATATCCCGCACAGACAGAAAATGTTCTGCATTCTGCGTTCCACCTTCTGAGGTCTGCGTTCTATGTAAAGAATAATTTCTTACAGCAGGCAGCGTTGACCTGACCGTCGGCTATCTATGTGGTGATATAAAGTTACTAACGATGACAGAAAGTAAGCCTAAGAACGCCTGAACATCGGCTTTTTTTAAAATAATCTAAGGAACTCTTAACCTATTGCTCTGAAAAAGAAATAGGTAAGCCGTCTACTCAAGCTGTTAAAACGATTCAAGTTATTATAGTTGAACCTAAGAAGACTTGAAACGAGGTCATCTATTTTATTGACCTAAAGCAGACTTATCAGAGAAAGAATAAGAAGCTAACCACCACCACATTGCTCCTGTGGAACCTCCACAGGAGCAATGGTTTGAAATGAAAAATTTAAACCCAAACAAAATAACCTTTAAAAAATAATGTTTGAGTTTGTAGTATGTAGTAGAGTCTTTACAGACAGTCCAACTTGATGTTTTGAAAAGTGCTGCAAAGAAAACCTACTTGAAATAAACGAAATTTAAATTTGGACTCTAAATCTGGACTACTGCTCTTTCATTAAAATATCTCAAAATTTTATCCGGAACCGCATGATCTGAAGCTGGATGGACTAAGCACTGAGTAGCCAAGGCAGTTAACAGATGGATACACAATCTCAATCCACCCCAACGAACTCTACGACCTTGCTCGACTCAGATTTAAAACACCGCTTTTAATATCCGGAGAAAATCGACACAAAAGATACGATGCGAATCCATTCGCTCCTTTTCAAATGGAAGCCATTTTTCACGGCGGGCAGGCGTCAGTTGATCTGACAATTGGCATTAAAAGCGTTGATTGTTGGCACCAGATTTCACTTCCGGTGGCTATTTTGTAGCTGCTATACACTGCAGGCTTTTGTTTAAGGCTTTCCTCGGGTTGCTGTATAGAAAACTCAAGTGAATCAATTGTCAATGCGAGTTTTCAAGTAAACTAGTTTCTTAAGTTTTATGATACGAAATGTTTTTATTTAGAATGTTTTTGTTTATTTAAAATATTTTTATTTATTTATCTATTTATTACAAGTTTGCCCTTGACTCCAATCACACCTGATGAAGGCTAAATTGTTAAGAGTAGGTTTTTGTACACGGCTTTTTTAACCAATATATTTGGAAACTTGTTATTAATAAGTTGCGCTGTAACCGAAAGAAAGCTGTTTTTTGAAAACCTTCCTGGTTGTCTGTGCCTCACACAGTACTATATACATTGCACAAATGCATAAATTCAAATTCGTTTATTTCAAGTAGGCTTAGTTTACATGTACTTTGGAAACGTCATGTTAAACAATTTGTAGTGACTCTACCACCGGCTCGGAAGATAGGTCCTTATAAGAAGAGTTGGCTAGAAACTTAAAAACTTGCTTTGCTGTTCAATATTAATTATATTATTACATAAAACGATTTATTTACTTTACGTGTGAAATTGAAAACCGATACATAAAAATACAAGGCCTCAGGTTGTCAAAGGTAGTGCAGTAGGTGTTCCATGTTATCTTAAACTATAGGTACACCACTGGAAATCTTAGAAGTACTGAAAATTAGGGATCAACGGTTAACTGTATAAAACAATCTGTATGCCGTATGCCTGACGTGATAACCTCATGTGCCTGTCATTTGATGACAACCATTGGTCGAAACGCAAACGAAATGTGCTGGTGTTCACATTAAATACTAAGCATTTGGCAAAATGCAACAGAGGTACCGACTAGTTCTAGAAAAGCACTCAAAACCAAACGTGCGAGAAACTTAACTACTTCATTTATTAAGAGTTTTATAGATATTAATTTAGTATGATAAAGCATAAAAATGATACCTCGGAATAGAGATTTGATTTATATTTTATTAATAAACAAGGTTTTTTATATTATTATCTATTAAATAAAATATACAATTTTTAAAAATAATATTCATTTTGCAAAACGGATAAAGGCTTAAGAGGCGGAAATTCAAGCCTGGGAATAAAATTCACATTGAGAAAATCCTGTCAACTTTAAGTGTTTATCACGGATACAAAAATGTGGTACATAATACAAGCGATAGCGATCACTCAGAGGCAATAATTTATGATATAAAAATAAAAGTAACAAATTAGTTTTTGAGAACTTTTGCATCTAACCTCAGACTAGCTGTTATAATCTGAGCAAAATTTCATACTGCATTTCTACTTAGTCATTTCCGTGGGAATAGAAACAATAATCCATATATATATCCAAACTCGCATTCTTATTAATATTAGTTTGATTATTTGTCATTTTTTATAATACCACATTGTCTAGTAAAAAAAATACTATGTTTCTTACATTCGGGGAACCAATTTATAATGAATGTCCTGGAAAAAATGTATGATTCAGAATTTACTAAAAAAACCTTGTAGATACTTACGAACCCAACGATCCGGCGCCGTCTGTGGAAAGCGTCTTTCAATATCACGTCTTCAGTACACTTAGTGAAAAGCAAAGGGTCGCTCTACCCTGCGTTTTCCGGGGCGAGGTCGTATTCCGGAACCTTGGGATCCTAACGCCCATCGGCTCTTCCAATCGCTTCTTCAAAGCGCTTCGCTCACAATCCATTACACACACGCGCTGCCCCGCAGTCGCACTCAGCGCTAACAGTACACATGGCCCGCTGTCGCTCGTCGCTAGTACCGCGCGGATGACATGGTAGTATAAAGGCAGATTCGTCCACACGAGCGCTTCGCTCACAATCCATTACACACGCGCGCTGCCCCGCAGTCGCACTCAGCGCTAACAGTACACGTGGCCCGCTGTCGCTCGTCGCTAGTACCGCGCGGATGACATGGTAGTATAAAGGCAGATTCGTCCACACGAGCGCTTCGCTCACAATCCATTACACACACGCGCTGCCCCGCAGTCGCACTCAGCGCTAACAGTACACATGGCCCGCTGTCGCTCGTCGCTAGTACCGCGCGGATGACATGGTAGTATAAAGGCAGATTCGTCCAAACGAGCGCTTCGCTCACAATCCATTACACACGCGCGCTGCCCCCGCGGTCGCACACAGTGCCTACACCGACTCTAACATAACAAACCGGGTTTTTTAACCATTACTTTGAGCTTGAACAAAGTTCCTTACAGGGCGGATGGTAGTTTTTCCGACACTTTTGGGTGGGTGGGCGTTTCTGACAATTTTACTCAAGTGAGCAAGTAACTTCATTTTAATCGGGTCAGGTACATAGACTTTTCATTAATTTTACTGAGATTCTTAAGATTATTTACAAGCTGCGATGTCCCAGATGACGCGACAAACTTGTAAAAGACCTCTATTTTTTCGGTACAAATTCAAGACGCCATAAAAATAATACTATAGAAACCGATATATGAAATACAAACAACTCCTATCTAATATTTACTAGCAACCTAGAACTATGCACTAATCCACAGTTTGGAGCTTCACCAAATTAATAATAACTCGAGCAAGTTGAACGTGCTCTCGTAAGTCTAAGACCAAAGTTGCACATTCCCAAACTTGGAAAATGTGGAGAGCTTCTACGGCTCTTAAAACTCGCAGCTTGGCACAAACAGACATATTGAACGCGATTGTTTGTCAAACTAAGTGCGGAAAACGATCATTCTTCAACCCATGTACTTAATGTATATGTTTGTAACTGCTGTTTATTCAAAGTATTTGGCTTTTTACACCTAAACAAAGAATGTTAACAACAATATTTTTATTACAATTTTTGTTTACCAAGCAAGTGGTAAAACATATACATTTTGACATAATATGCAATTTCAAAAATATTATTTGAAACTACCCGTCAGATTTTGAAAATTCTTTCGTATATGATAGCCAGACTTGACAGAACGGGAACTATCACTAACTACACACGGCATTGCTGCAGACATCTCCGCCACTAACGCGCCAACATTCCATCACAAGTACAAAAGGCTGTAACAATTTATACCAAGTTTGCTTCAAACTAATGATAAGTTATCTAAGAGTTCACCCGGCTCCTGGCTCCTCGCTCCGCGCGCCACGCTGCACGCTGCTCGACTCTAACTTGAACATTGTGCAACTTCCCAAATTTGTAGTGTACTTTAGATGGATTCAGAATATCACAAATTGAGTTCATGTATGAATGAACTCCTTGATTCAGCGGTTAGCCATTGCGGGTTCTGATCACGGGATCACGCGATCACGGGTTGGATTGAGTTATGAATTATTGTCCTTTTCCTCTCGGAGAATTTCTCAGTAAAATTTCTCTGTGCAGAATTAGAAAGTAGGTGGAGTTATAACTCGTGTATGAAAGCACGTTAAGCCGTCGATCCCGGTCAATATCATGAATCTATCTATATATATATAACAGATTCCCACCTATATATGGACTCATCACGATATCTCTGGAACCATAAGGCGTAGTGACTTGAAATTTGGTAGGAATATTCCTTTCGCCGAGTAGAGGTCAGCTAAGAACGGATTTTACGAAATTCCTCCCACAAGGGAGGTTGCGGGGGCAGCTAGTTTTATATAAAATAGGATATTTTTATAAAATCTAAGATCACCACCTTTAGTGTGGTGAGTGTAAAGAGGAGGGCTTGGGCCTGTAGTGGGCCGTTAATATAAACAAATAATAAAAATTATGCGGGTATTTATGGTAGTTAGTCCTTTGCTGATTCTGTTTATTGCTTGAGTCTAAGACTCCAATGTAACTTCATAGGGCTCATGACATTACCTTTTTATTTTTCACTCACACTTTAAAATTTATCTTACTATTGAATGCCATTGTACAAAGAAAATACAAACAATTTGGTAACATTACTTAAAAAAAGCTTGATACGTAAATTAATTCTCAGAACAATTCCCATTGAAATTAGTTTTCAAGAGATTTTAGTTAAGTTGGTAAATTCCACAACACTTCCTAACTAACCAAGTACGGCAGTAAGTACTCACTGTTATTGTAGGTAAATAAGTCTGCGAGTTGGCCCTAAACCAACAACTGCTGGTAAATCGATGACACGAGGCAACCTCGCACCGAGAGCGCCTGACTGAGCTAAGCCGATTTGGATCTTACCGCTCCAAAAATTTCAGCCATCCACAGTTCTTCCGTTTCATCGTTCGTGCATTTACACTGAGTTATAACTCAGTGTAAATGCACCTATAGGTACACTAGCGAACGCCTGCGATTTCACTTGCATGGAAACCTACGACATTCTATGCGTCTGAACCTTTTTATAAAATCACAATCATTTAATAAAAATTGTATTAAAATCAGTTGCGTAACTTAAACTCAGTCTAGTTCGCGCGCGCGAACCGATAAGTTGTGTGCAGCACGTATTACGAATACAGCTTGCGGAGCTCCGTATGAGGCATGCGGCGTGCGCGCAATGATTGAAACCGGTCTGACATTTGCGTGTGGCCCAAGGCATAAGTGATGGCGGAAAGTAATATTATTATTAACGAATTCTTGACATTCATCCAGAACAAGATAGATGTGCTGGATGAGCTCAGCATAATACAAATATGTGCCTCGAACTTCAATGACGAAGACATAGAGATTGGCAAAACTAAGCTTTTCAATACATGTGCAGCGGAAACTAGATGTGTACAACGGAAGGGAGAAGATAGAAAAAAGAAGAATATCAAAGATGTTATTAAGATCTTTAAAGAAACTGACCCAGCTGCTCAGCCTGTTTTTGTAGCTCGAGATCTAAACCGCTTACCACCTGTGAGCTTTGACCACGTAGACGTCTGTAGGTTGCTCAAGGATATTGTGGCCATGAAGACAGAGCTGTCTACATTACGAAGTGAAGTGGCTTCTAAATCGGAATTATTTGCTTTCCAAACAAATGTTCGTACAGAACTGAGTGACATTCAAGCTTCTTTGAGTACAGCTATGACGAAATCTTCAACAGTTTCGAAGAAAACGAAGGGTGAGAACTCACCTGGAAATCAATCAATTACTCCGAAAAAACGTCCACAAAGTGTACCCCGCGCGACGTCTGTAATTGTGCCAAGCGACAACTGCACTACATCGACGACGGCGCACACACCGACGTATCGCGATATCATAGTGCAGAATGCAAGTAAGACGCAGCCGATATTGAACCGTATGTCTAATAGTCAGAAGGTTCAAAATGTCATACATGATGACTCGGAGTTCACACTAGTGGAAAGGAAGAAACGTAAGCCAAGAAGCAATATGTGCGGTACGGCGCAGGGCGCTTCTACAATTGTAGCGGCTGACATACCCGCGTTCGTGTATATCTCGAGGTTGAAGAAGACGGCCACTGCTCAAGACGTGCTCACTCACATACGTGACAAGGGTCAGGAGTGCATTGACGTTCAATTGTTGAATCAAAAATATGAGAAGCCCTTTGCATCGTTTAAGGTTAAAGTATCTCGCAGTAGATTAGAATACTTTCTAAAAAATGACTTTTGGCCGAAGGACATTAAATATCGTATTTTTCGTGAACGAAATTATGTAAAGGACGCTTCTTTAACCAAAACATGAATAATACGCCTACTTTTAATACAACAATGATTTCTTTTAATTGTAAATCGATTAAGAGGTCGGTTCAGTGCATTCGTGATCTGTGTCGCGAGGCAGATATTTTAGCCCTACAAGAAACATGGCTGCTGCCGCACGACCTGGACTATGTACATAGCATAGACGACAACTTTGCTAGCGCCGCAATCTCCTCTGTAGATGTCTCTGCAGGTATATTACGCGGAAGGCCGTATGGCGGTCTAGCACTTATGTGGAATAAGAATCGATTTCCTGATGTCGCTGTAATAAACTGCTTAACAGATAGAATTATGGCTGTTCGAATTACTTTAAATTTAAGATCTTTTTTGGTTTTTAATGTTTACATGCCAACTGACGAGTTGAACAACTTACCCGATTTCACAAACTGTTTAGCGAGAATAAGTGCTATTGCAGAGGAGTGCGACGTAGCAGCAGTTTATGTCTTAGGGGATTTTAACGCACACCCGGGTGCTGTTTTTGGTACAGAGTTACGAAACTTCTGCGAAGAGCAAAAGTGGATCTGGGCAGACGTCGTTAAATTAGGCACTACGTCAGACACATTTACTTTTATAAGTGAGGCACATGGAAGTCGTCGGTGGTTAGACCACTGCATTACAACTGAGGCCGCGTGGGCAACTATACGTACGGTAGACGTACTCTACAACGTATCATGGTCGGATCACTTTCCTTTGCGTGTGACGTGCAACTTTAATGAAGTTACAGAAGGTCTCACAACCGACGACATCCATGTTGACAAAACAGGTATTCGTTGGGGCATAAGAAATGTTACGCAAATCGATAATTATTTTAATTACTGTAAAACCCATCTAGTCAATATTAATGATAATTTTAATTGTAATAAATGTGATAATTATAAAATCTGTGATAGTATTAAGGAACATTATATTTTAATAGACAAATTGTACAGTAAAATTATTAATGTTTTGCAATTAGGTTCAAAATGTACATTTGGCCAGAATAACCTAAAGGATAAGAAAAAGAAACAAGTGGTCGGATGGAATCTTCATGTACAGGAAAGCCATCAAATGTATAGACTACTTTTTGAGACGTGGGTATTATCGGGGAAGCCCTCCTCTGGTTATGTATACAACGAAATGACAAATGCACGTAAAAAGTTTAAGAACAAACTACGATGGTGTCAAAAACATGAAGAAACCATAAAACTCGATATTTTAGCCCTCTATCGTAGACAAAACAATTTTCCCAAATTTTGGAAAGAAACCAAAAAATTCAATTACAAGCCACGTCTGCCCATTAAAGTAGATAGTCTACAAAATCATGAACAGATAGCCAATATGTTTAGTAACAGGTTCAGGGTACCTCCGGTTGAAGTAGACTCCAATCTAAGATTTAAAAACAGTTGTTCCACAAGTACGTTGTATCATCAGCCTATAAAATTTACTGCCGATCAGGTTACAAAAATAGTCCGTGAAATGAAACGAGGTAAATCTCCGGGTCACGATGACCTTAGTATAGAACACATTCTATACGGAGGTGAGATATTACACAGTAAATTGTGTAGCCTGTATAATTTATGCATAAGGTTCTCTTATCTCCCGCACGACCTAATGAAGACGATTGTTGTCCCAATTACTAAAAACAAAACTGGTGATTTAGGTTCGGCAGATAATTATCGTCCAATTTCGCTGGGTACTATCACCGGGAAAATCTTAGAACGTTTAATACAACCCGAACTGCTGAAGAATGTAGTTATTGACGACGCACAGTTTGGTTTCCGTCCCGGTCTCTCAACAAACTCGGCTATTATTGCCTTAAAACACGCTGTGACCTACTATACCAGCCGTCAAACATCCGTATACGCGTGTTTTCTGGATTTAAGCAAGGCATTCGACCTAGTGAATTATGAAATTCTCTGGGCGAAGCTGTATCAATCCCGTGTCCCTGCTGAGTTAGTAGGTATGTTGAGATACTGGTATGGAAACCAAACTAATTGCGTCAAATGGGGCGACGCGACTTCTAATTGTTATAAATTAGAATGCGGTGTTCGTCAGGGCGGTATTACCTCTCCGGATCTATTTAATATTTATATTAACAAGTTGATAGAGGAGTTGAGGGCTACGAAAGTCGGATGTCACATAGGAAGTACTTGTTTTAACAGTCTCAGTTATGCTGACGACATGGTAATACTCAGCCCCTCTATCAATGGCCTAAGGAAATTACTTTCAGTCTGTGAACATTATGCTAATGCACATGGGCTGAAATATAACGTCAATAAATCAGAAATGATGGTGTTCCGCGCAGGCAAAGGTCCGGAGAGGATACCGGAAGTAATTTTGAATGGAACAGCAGTTCGGGTTGTGAGAAAGTTTAAATATTTAGGGCATGTACTGAATGAATCCCTGAGAGACGACTGTGATATTGAAAGGGAAAGAAGGGCACTCTCGATTCGTTGCAACATGCTAGCCCGCAGATTTGGCAAATGTAGCAAATCCGTCAAGAAAACATTATTCAGCGCGTATTGTCAGTGTTTTTACACCTGTCAACTCTGGATAAATTTTACTAGAAAGTCCTACACGACAATACGCGTGCAGTATAATGATGCCTTTCGCATCTTGATGGGTTTGCCCAGATATTGTAGTGCCTCTGGCATGTTCGCCGAATCGGGAGTGTCTGACTTTTATGCCGTTATCAGAACACGCGTGGCCTCCTTCTGGCAGAGACTTCGTACAAGTAACAATGAAATTCTAAAAACAGTTTCTGACGGAATGCCCAGTCCTATACATACGTATTGGCTGTCTGTGCATCATGATAAAAACAGAAAATAGGTATATATTGACGCCTGAGAAGAGTTTTTATAACCTTCTCAGTTAGCATGTAAGATTTTATTTTATTTTATTTTATTTATTTATTTACTTACTACTTTTTGTTGTAACATTTGTTATATATTTTGTGTTTCTTTTTTACTTAACATGCACATGTACTGGGTATTTTTGCCTTTAATAAAAAACTATTATTATTTTATATAAATTATACGCTCACGCCCGGACACACAATAAATACATATAAACAAAAACCGAAACTGTTATGATAAACGTACTTAGATACTTGACATAAATAAACTTAAATATACGCTACATAAATACATATATGCTCCGGGCGGAGGATTCACCCCGGCAGGGAGACCAAACGGCCGGGGGTCAGGGCGACAGGTGAAGAAACCGGCGGACCATCCTAGCCGAGTCGAGCAAGACCGCTTTTTGCATCTTGCCTGCGAGCGAACCGCCACGGAACCCCAGCCGCCTCAGATGGTAAGCGAGGCTGACTGGGACCAACCCATTGGCAGATATAACGATCGGGATGATTTCAGTGGACTCCACATGCCACATGGCGGTAACCTCGTGAGCCAGATCAAGGTACTTACGTTTTTTCTCCGTCTCAGCTCTCACAAGGTTCTCGTCATATGGAATTGTGATGTCCACCAAAAACACCCTCGACTGTGCCCGGTCTAACACCACGATATCAGGCTTATTCGCTAGAATAGTCCTGTCCGTGATGATAGACCGGTCCCAATAGAGCCGGATTCCGTCACGTTCTAGCACTGGCACCGGTGTATACTGGTAATAAGGCAGCCGCTGATCCAAGAAACCGTACATCAGAGCAAGCTCTTGGTGAAGGATTTTGGCTGCTTGGTTGTGTCTGTGCAAATACTCAGTGTTGGCAAGAGCCGAACAGCCCGAAAGCACATGTCTGAGTGACTCTCCGGGATGGCGACAGGCTCGACAAATGTCGTGAGTGCCATCCTTCAGAATGTACTTTCGGTAGTTCCGCGTCTTAACCACCTGATCTTGTATCGCACAGACAAACCCTTCGGTTTCCCCAAAGAGGTCTCCGAAGCGCAACCACTGCACAGACGCTTTTCTATCAATATGGGGCTCATGAAGAGCCTTAAAAAAGCGTCCGTGCAGCTCCTTCCCCTTCCATACGGTCTCTCGGTCAGAAGTGCTCAGTACCACCGGTTTCTGCCAATCGCTCTTGGCCAAGGATAGGGGGGTGAGTCCTTTATCACATTCTATGACTTCCACATGCATCGGAGACTCCCTTTTCGTCTCGAAGTAGGTCCTGAGGCTGCATATCTCCCGATTATGCATGGTTTTGGCGCTGAGTAGGCCTCTGCCACCGCACTTTCGGGGGATATACAACCTCATGACAGACGATTTTGGGTGATGCATACGGTGGAGAGTCATAGTCGTGCGGACTCTTGTATCCAGGGCGTCAAGTTCGGTCTGAGTCCATCTGAGCACGCCAAAGGAGTACATGAGAACGGGCATGACCCAGCCGTTATAAGCTCGGACCTTATTGGCGCCTGACAAGTAACTTTTACAGATCTTTGTCAGACGTCGAAAAAAGTCCTCGCAAACTGACTGTTTCATGTCCGCCTCCTTTACCCCTACGGATTGTGACATGCCCAGATACCGGTATGTTTCAGTTTCAGAGAGGGTCTTGATGTTAGTTGGCTCGGGGTTGATCCCGGCCGTATGAGTAACCTTTCCCTTCTCAACATGCAAGACCGCACACTTGTCTAGCCCAAGCCCCATTCTGATGGAACTACTAAACCCCGTGGTGAGGTTCAGTAATTCCTTCAGACGAGTAGCATTGGGTGCCAGCAGTTTGAGGTCATCCATGTAGAGAAGGTGAGGCACTTTTGTCCCTCCTCTCCGAAACTGAAAGCCTGTCCCCGAATTCTCTAGTAATGTACTAAGAGGATTCAAGGCCAAGCAGAACCATAGTGGACTCAGACAGTCGCCCTGGAAGATACCCCTCCGTATCCTTATCCGGTCATCGGCAGCCGCCAGCCGCTCGCCATGGAGAGAAAGGATCGTGCTCCATTGCCCCATACACGACCGGAGGAAGTCTTGAACTGTACTATCAACTTTGTACAGTTCAAGGACCCTCAAGAGCCATGAATGAGGCACCGAGTCGAATGCCTTTTTATAGTCAATCCAGGCTGCGGCGAAGTTCCGGCGGTTGCGTTTGACCAGCTGGCCCGCAACGGAATCGATGAGAAGGAGCTCCTTAGTACCGCGGCTACCACCCCGGCACCCGTTCTGGGCTCCAGATATGATGTTATTTTCGTCAACGTGACGGGTTATCTTGGAGCTCAGAACGGATGTCAGTGTCTTGTAGATGGTAGTAAGACACGTAATGGGGCGGTATTTAGATGGGTCCGCGGTATCGGTGGTCTTTGGAGCTAGGTGAGTGATCCCGGTAGTGAAAAGGTTCGGGAGCGTCCTTTGCTCGAGAGCCTCTTGGAATTGGCGAGCCAAGGTGACATGGCAAGCCGAGAACGCCTTCAGCCAGTAGTGGTGCAGTCCGTCGGGCCCCGGACTTTTCCAGTTCGCAGCCCGCCTTACTGCACCAACTACATCCTCCGAAGAGATGGCGACCGGGTTCATCGGCTCAATTGCGGCACATGCCTCCTCTATCGCCGCAATCCAAGGGCCCTCATCGTGCTCTACCTCTCCTGACCAGATACCTCGCCAGAAGGCGATGAGGTCGGCCGGACTCGGCTGTGGAGAGGCAGAACAGACCGCAGGACACTCCAGTTTGTTATAGAACCTTTTCTGATCACTCGAGAAAAGACGATTCTGCTGAAATCGCTCGACTCTTTCCGAGTATCGTCGTATGCGTTTCCCCCACGCAGCGATTTTCTGCTTCAGGTCGTCGATGCGCTCCGTTAGTTTTTGGGTTATGTCGGCTTGATCCAGCCTAACCCCGAGCCCATTTAAGGCTATCCTAACAGAGCGCACAATCCTTGGCCTTGTGTTGCCCGACCTGAAGCATTGCAGTCTGCCAATGAGTCTTCTGGCATGGGTGATACGGCGCTCTATCCTCCTCTTCCAGGCTGGTTCTGCTCTAGTGTTATTAGCAGAACGCCCCGGCTGTCCAGGTTCCTTGACTTTGATACCAATGAACCGATGGACGGCCAGGGCTGCCCCGAAGAGAATAGAAGCCGTATCGTCCAGGCCAGTGCTGACCGCCAAATGCTGGTGAAGCATTTGGTTGACAGCCTCAATGACATCCCGCGTCGCTATATTCAGCGTAATACGGGAGAGCCGCGGACGATTCTCAAGAGGAGCATTACGGATTTCAGAAATCGTCTCTTCTAAAACCCTTCTCATCCGTTCTATATCAAGGGCGACTGTTTCTCCAGTGTTCTCTTCCACATGCCAATCTTGGGACATAGGTTCGGTCTCTTCGCGGACAGGCGCCGCCGGTGAGACGATTTGCTCTGTGGAAGATACCACTTCAGGAACAGCCTCACGTCGCAATCGTTCGAGCTCGGTAGCGTTAAAGATGTTCGAACGCTGAATAAACCGAGCCCGATCTGCCAGGTTTTGTTCCGTGACAGTTAAATGCGGCTCAAGCAGCAAGAACTCGCGGTACATTGCTGCTCGGTAGCCAGTCCGTCCGGTTTCTCCCCCTGTAGCCCTGTAGTACGCGCGCATGACGTTTGTGTTCATTTGTTCTGTCCATTTCATGCGCCGTACTCCACCGGCGGCGGGCTCCGAAGATTGGATCCTAGTGGATCCTGTCGAAGCCAAGCCCTCCGGTGGTGATGATGGAAGGGTCGACTGGCCAGGTGGAAGAGGCAGCCGACTGGTGTGACTGGCGGTTCGCATGCTGCCACGTCCAGCGCCAGTCCCAGACGCGCCCTGGCGACCCCCAGGTAGCGGCCCTATGCGCGCTCTATTTGTATTTTCCATCATCATAAAGGGTGGGGGTGAGTGGCAGTTACATCACTCGGGGTCCACCCAGATCCCCGAGGAGGCTGTTTTTTGGAGCCAGCTAGCTCATTGCCGGAGAACCAGAAGATCTTAAAAGGTTCTCCGATGTCCCTTAGTCGCCTCTTACGACACCCACAGGAACGATAGGGGGTGGCAACATTCTATTCTGCCGGTGCCACACGGCGGCTATTATTATTATTATTATTATTATTATTAAACAGGAACGGCACAATGGGAAGAGACTTTATTTTAGACCTCTTTATGTTGATCTTTTTATGTGCCAATAATAGACATTCATCAAAGGAAATAACACTTCTATTAACTTAAGTATCAATTGCGTTTAATAATGTAAATCAACTTTAATGTCGTTGTTCTACCTCGTAATGTCTTTTGACCTGTATTGCAATAAAATTTATGGGAGCAATCCCAATTACTTGGACACTATGACTGATAATAATTGTGTGGTGGGGTGCTTCTATCATCACTGGATATTACCCTACTGACAATTGAAAACTGACAAACTGTGGATTGGATTTAAGTTCGGAGGCAGATGACTATTAAGACCATTACTATGGTAAATAATTAATAATAATAATTTGCCACCCGGGCCGCTAGTAGAGTCACTACAAATATATTATCTTGATATTTTAAAGTAGTTGTAAATACATACAAATATAATGTAAACTTTACTTGAAATAAATGAATTGGATTTAGAAATTGGACTCAACAAAGTGTATACTTAAAATGACTTGTTCGTAAAATACCAATTTAGCATAAATCCAAAATGGTAAAATAAATAAAGTGAAGTTAGTGCACCTTCGCACCGAAGGACATTATGAAAGGTAAATATTTCTGGGTCAAAAGTCCTAAACCAACAATGGCGGAAGGCGGTGAGGTCGAAGAAAATTCGCACCATTGTAAGTTTTGTAAGCCGATCAGAGGATTGAGTCGCGCTCTGAACTAAGAGCCAACTCAGCTTATGTTTACTTGCGAGATTTGCCGATACCAAAATTAAAGCTGTATACAGTCGAAGGCAAAATAAAATAAATATAGCGTACACTCGTAAGAAGTGAAACTAACTAACTAACTTATCAACATTCAAGTATTAGAAAAAATTGATACCATAATTACACCCACGTGTTAGTGTATTGAAAAATACAATCAAAAACTGAGGTTAATTTTAAATAACGTGGAAAAATAAATACCATAATTACACCTAAGTATTAGAAAAAGAGATGTAATTACTTACTTTTTTTAGAAATTCACTGGAATTAGTATTAAAATAAACCCTTTGATTTTGCTGATCACTTCAATATCTTATATATATATATATATATATATATATATATATATATATATATATATATATATATATATATATATATATATAACTCACGTCACTTCCATAAGTCAAAGATGGCGCGTAACGAAAAAATGTTACACTAAATTTTTTTCCAACCCCGATAAAGAAGTTTCACTTCAAAAAGAAACTTGATTCGAGAACGAGTACTTATATAATATAGTTGTAATCCTCCTCAGATACATCATACTAAACATTTCTTCACTTGATGAGGCAAGGTAAATTGATAAATTTCTGCAGGACTAAATAAAAGGATGCATCAAATTAACTTTACACATTTACACAGGTAAAAATTTTTAGTAAAAAAAATTAACTGACTCAAAACGCACTAAAAAGTTAAAAATAACTGCTTCATTTAGTTGCTTTAATTTACTTAGGCATATCTAAGAAGTCGGTACTAGGCAAGTTAAGTCAGTTTACTGCGTTAAATAAGGAACACTTATTTAACGCAGTAAAGCAGTTTGTGGGTTCTATTCTAGGTAACGTCCTTAAAGTAGAAACCTTGGCTGGCACCATATGACCATATGACTTCATTTCATTCATTCATTTCAAAGTTATGCGTGGTCATACATAAAAAAATATATATACGTGTCAAATTGAGAACCTCCTCCGTTTTTCGTCGGTTAAAAAATATAGAGTTGTAATTAACTACTTACTACGTAATTAAATAAACTACGTATTGATTGATTTATGTATGAAATTTTTTTGAAGAGCAACTGCCTACTTTTTGGCTTTTCTCGATCGATTCTGCCTCGAAAATCGGTATTAGAGTCTACAAAAACGAACTTTTGCATGATTTACAAGGGTTTGTAAACTTGAAATTAAGAAAATTAACTGTGAATTTGAAAATAAATAAAAAGGGACAAAAACTCACAGTTCTTGTCTTTCCATTACATAATTTGATTCGATGGTTTGTGCTGTAGTAAATCCGATTGAGGATAAATCCTGGCTCGGGTGGATTTGTAGTTTTAAAATTTGCTTTGGTATTTTTGTTAGCTTAACATATTTACCAACTAGAGGACGACCGCAGTTTCACCCGCGTAGTTCTCTTTCCCGTGGGAATTTCGGGATAAAATGTGTAATTATGATATGTAAGCTATATTATTGAAAAGTTTCGTTAAAATCTGTAGTTATAAATAAAAGAAACTGTATGAAAATGAAACTGTATTTTAATGTTTTTAATTTATCCAACAAAACCAACCATGTTACCATAGATAAGAGAACAGAGGAACAGAGTTAAACTTAAATGCCCTTGTTATAAAGACACAGACAAGCAATACAATGTTGGCCCGCTTTATCATAATAACAAATGAATATTTATGTTGTCTCTCATACTATTCTTAACACTCCATCTCAACATCAATATGATTTTATAAAACATGGAATCAAATCCTAATGCCGCATGTTTATAAACATTTTTCTATTACCTGTTTATCTACCTAACGCCTTAGTTAACATGTCAGCTGGTTGCTCACTTGAGTTAATATAATTAACAAATTGAACATTTAGTAACAGAACAATCTCTTTATTTTTAGGAACTATTACATTTAGGAATGTTCTAGAATCTCTCGCAATAAGCGGCCAGTCCGTCGTCGCGAGCTGAAAATGAACCGAAGATTGCGGCCCAATCCCCCCGGGAGAGGAGGAGAATTAAATTTAAAACCAATTGATCTGAGGATTTTTCATTTTCCACATTTTTCTGATACGATTCGAAGATTCCAACACAGGTTATGATTTTAAAAGTTCAATAAGTAACGGAGTTATGTTATTTACAGGTCTATCAAAGAATACTTCAAGTATTCTTTCTTAAATGTTAAAGACAATATAATTAAATAGGGAAAGAATTTCCAGGTTCTGTCATCTGGTGACCCTGAAAATGAAAAACCTATCTGCAACACCCTGCTGTTCTGAGTACCTTACTTCGATATTTAATTTGCACGTTATTTACTTTTTGTCTTTCATAATCGTTTTTTTACAGCTTAGTTTGATTGCAATTTTGAAGGGTCAAGTTTATCTGATGTGGTAATTATTCGATTTAACGTAGCCAAATACATATTGCACTTTGCTTGAAAATTTTTTTTAATACTTATTAGTTTAATACTAAAAAAAAATTAGGTGTATGTAACCGCTTGCTTCTATTCCTCAATGAATACCAATTACTATTTCACTCTCGAACTTCCCGTTAAAGTATAATATTAGTAATTTTTAAGTGTATTGTTGTAGTTACATACACACAAAGCTGGATACTTTCAGATCTCCACTGATAAATAAACTTTCATTAAAATAATAATTAAAAGTTATGGAGCTCGTGAAATGGGCGTTCAATTTTTTGTCCACTTGCGAAATTGCGTAATTAAAAATGTTCAGTCGTACAATCGGACAAAAGTCACTTATGTAACGTTCACACAAATTACTTCATTTGTACGAGTATATGTACGTTGCGCTCTATAAGTGTCGGTATTAAAATACATACGTAAAGCTCTTTCATTCACAATTATTATAAATGGAAATCGACTTCCTTCGTTATTATAAAGTCGCTCAATCCGATGATTTTAAACTTATTATTTTGTCGCACAATCCGGCCGTTCATGGCAATATTCATTGTACCTATGCTCGGCTATTAGTCATTTATAGTAATGGAAGAGTAAATTAATTTTATTAATTAAGAAAACAGTTAACTTACAGTAAACTTTTGGAAAAGTAATAAAAATCTTTAATAAAAATACTTCAGCCTCATATTTGTTGCGGTTATTTTAACTCTAATAATATTTTCTCTGAGATTATTCACCAGGTGTACCTAGTCGTTTGGAACGTTCAATTTCTCGAATTTTGAATTCTAACTATCATAACATTCAGTACAAAAAAAGCTGCAGTTTAGTGTTTTTTTCTTTTATCGACTACAAGTTGGCTCTTGACTGCTATCACATTTGATGTTAAGTGATGATGCAGTCTAAGATGGAAGCGGGCTAACTTGTTAGGAGTGGGACGAAAAATCCACACTCCTTTCGGTTTCTACACGACATCGTACCGGAACGCTAAATCGCTTGGCGGCCTCCCACCAGCCAAAAATTATATTCAATCGAAAATAATACAACTAAAATATGTACTTTTAGTTAAACGTTCATATTACTGTGTTCCTAAAGGTAGTGCAATTGGAGTGAGTATTTCAGTTTAAAGCTCGTAGTACGGCGGGTGCGGTATGCTACCAAGTAGACATTAAGTCGGTATATTGTCGGCCTTAGGACAATACTAAGACATCTTATTTTACCGTCCAACATTTCATTTTTATTTCCCAGGCCTTCGGGTGGTTGGTTTAAGTCAAATGATTTAAGATTTTTCTTTGATATCTTTTTACAGATAAAAAATTTTCTTAGCGACTAGCGACTGATAACTTCTAATTAGATTAATAAAAATAATTTATTTTCAAGAAAAAATATTGCATGTCTGTCTAAATGATTCTAAGTATTATTCAACACTGGTTCAACAGTAAAGCTAGTAACAAACAAAATTATATTTTTAGTTAGCTTTTACCTACATACCAAAATATAATAACTGTACACCAAGTTAGCCGTTCATATAGCTACTTTGTTAATGACGATAGAAGTATAAGTAAGATATGAAAAGTTGATAATTCATTTACGTTGTTATTTTCCATGAAAAGATCGACAAGCCATGCAACAACCTTTTACCTAAATATCACGAAAAACGCATCAACGTACGTTTCTACGAAACCAAAGCATTAACGGGAGATATTGACTGTACAATGCTTAATTGCGTCGGTCTTGTCGCGGAAAATTGCAAAACAGATGAACTATTAGCCATTTATAATAAAGTTTCACAAAGTAACTGCCTGCTATGCGCTAGCTCGCTGTCACTCATGCCTCGGCCCACACGCATCCCCTTCGTAATGTGAACCGTTCCTCAAATTGGATTGATGTAATTCCATCCTATATCCTCTTTTGTTGGGACTGCCCTATTGCGTATGATGGATACTTTGTCTCTCGCGATAACCTTTGTCTTACTCCATCCTTGCTAATTGTAACAACCAATGTTATCTTGGAGGATATCTGATATCTGACGTTCAACGTTCTTGTACCGGTATTCTTTCTGTTCCTGGTAGGAATTTAGTTATCAATATTGTTGCTAGTAGAAAGTACTTAACAACATTACCAACCTAATACTTACGGCTGTTCTGTTTTGTGCTAGCTTATTATCATTTAAATATTTGATGTAATAATACAGTGACGTGAAACCTAATTATACCTAAAATATTAAACTAAATAGTTACAACCATAAATATCGTGGATAATTATGACTCAATATTTTGTAAAGGCGTGTCAGCCTGCTAAATGTTTAAGGCCCATACAATAATAATGTATCTTTAGTTATAAGAATACGTTATTTAAACTTGTATTCCATTGTATCTTTGCAATTAAAAAAAAATAAAAATAATAATAAAAAAATAATACTTACCCACTAGAGGACTAGAGGCATTTTGTAAAACGGTTTCCTTCTCTCCTGCTTCAATGCGAGTTGGCGTTGGCGCGATGTTTCATTCATTAACGATCAGTGCCAGATGTTGATTTTCTTCTTCTCTTCTGACGGCTGTTGTAAGGGGGAGGCCCGTGAGCGACTTCACTCGGTCTGATCAGCGGCTAGGTGATCGGCCACGTGGTCGTTTCCCCTCCGCCTTGCCCACCACCCACCACACACGGGGACACACCAGGACAACACACTCGTAATCAAAGCCACGTAGCCTACAGATCAAATCTTACTGACTGCCTCATGGATGAGGATACCGATCCACAATTACTATCACTACATTACATAAAAACAACTAAACTATTAATCTCATGTTGCAACATTATTTTTTGAAAACAAGTTACAAGATAATGATGTTTATGTTCGATTCATGTTTACTCCCTGTATTCCTGTAATTTTTATATTTCACAGGCTGTTGGGCCCTTATGAAAATCTTCACAGATCTTGGCGTGGTGTAGATAGTGAAATTTCGTTCGTAATTCTATACAATGCAACCTCTAGACACAATGCTGTTCGCGCTACTACTCTACTCTATTGTGAATATTTTTTCCTACAAATGTGAAAGGATTTACATCGGATACTCTTATGAATATCGCACAGATAATATTTCGTTATCGAAAATATTTATGCAAACATTATTTTATATAGTTTAAGTAAAGTTTAAATACTTGCATAACTGACAAGGTACGACGTATACAATATTCTCATTAAGTAAACTGTGTGAGAAATACAGTGGCACAAAAATCTACACAGGTTTTATAGACTTAAGTAGCATACGAGAGACGAGATATATACTTATGAATGAAATGACGACAGGTCTCAGGTATACATTGTGACCACGAATGATGAAAAAGACTCAAGAGGAAAAAATATATAAAGTGATAACAATAGATAAAATCAATAATGAGTTTAGGTCTGAGAGTGGCATCAGTAACAGAACATTTGTTTTAAGTTGTATAATAGAAAGAAGAAAGAAAGAAAAATATCTTTATTTATAAATTATGCCACACATCACAATTTTAACGATATAACCCTGCGATGTGTAGCATTACCTAGAAAATGGATAATAGTTACCTTTGTGGCAATACGACAGCAAGGAGACCAGATGCACAACCTATAGATGTTATAACATTGTTTGTAACTTTAAATTGAGCCTTTTAATCACTCTGATTTTATTCAAAAGTAATCTTCCGTAAAATTTCGTACACAGCGCGGGCTATCGGAGCGATGTTTTGTTGAAAATTTACAAATTTACACGCGTAAAATGTTTACTTTACCGCACAGTTTTTATGTGAACTAGGGTGACCATACGCATCGTATTCAATTGATACTGATATTTAAAAGCCAGTCACATGACATGTAAGAGAACATTTCTCAATTTCATCTATCCATCTACATAGAAACATTTAGTCTACGTTAAGTGAATCTTAGAATGAGACCAAATAGGCTGAATTTTACTTTACATAAAGCTTTATTTAGAATTCCATTCCAAGTGTTACCTTAGATACCTCATTATGATCACTTATGAGCTTCCTAGGATTAAAAGTAGCAAAAAAATTTTTGGACATAGGTATCTTCAGTTACGTTTTTTGATGAAAGTAGAAGGGCATAATATAATTCTTTAATTATTACATATGTATTCATATTATTTTCTACACTTTTTTGTTTATTTTAATACATTTTTTACGAAAATCCAAATTATTCTGTTTTATTCCCATCTTGAATCCGGATTTAGCTTATTTGGCTGAGCTGATTATAGTGTAAAGTATTGCATAAAAGGATAAAAACCTATCGTTAGCTTTGCAATATGGTAATCATCATAAGTATAATTTTAATTATAAAAGGGTTGAAGCTTAAATGTATCACTCTGAGGTTTCACAATTTACCTTAACATACCTTAAAGCAAGTTAACTTGTATCGATAGAGGTGTAGTCAGAGTGGTAAGTAATTATGTCTGGGACTTGTCTCAAGCGTTAAGTAAATCAAGGTCACACTAGCCGGAAGCGCGGTCACCGCCGCCCTATATAGACGTCAGGTTGTGCGCATCCGGGAAATCGTCCGGCTCGTGCAAACTGCGCCGGACACCGCCCGCCGAATAAATTCCCGCCGCCGCGCGCCGCGTCCGTGCTAATGCTCTGCCTTCATGAGTTTAGTGTTTGTTACATTGTTTCAAGTTCATACACATGTAGCATATTTGATGGTCTCCGCGCGATGGTATGCGCGGTGGATTTATAAGCGGAAATGCAGGGCTTGATTTCAGATTGGACTGATTGAGATTTTCCTGACAGGTTCAGATGTGGTCAGTGGAAGGCTTTAGTCATGGCTAGTTGCCACCCTGCCTAGACTAATTCGAAGTAAAACACGCCATGTGTGTGTGACTCCCTTGCTGGTGTAGTGTTAGCCTACGTGGCTACGTTGTCATGGGTTTGAACCCTGGATCGGGTTGTTTGAAATCGGATTATTTTTGTTCTGAGAAATTTTTAGTAATTTCTAAGCCCAAAAGTAAAGTCAAGAAGTTAAGGGTGTAACATTCGCTTCGGAGAGCCGCTATCATCAAAACCTGATAGTGACCATAATGAATAAAGCCTTGCCTAGCTATAAAATTGTCTATGTCTGTCCCCTAAGCCTAATCATAACGGCCGACCGGCGCAATGGGTAGTCATCCTGCTTCTGCGTCCTAGGCTGTGGATTCGATTCTCACATCAGGAAAATATTTGTGTGATGAGCATAGATGCTTTCCAGTGCCTGGGTGTTTATATTATAAGTATTTATGTACAATATATAAAAATATTCATCAGTTATCGTAGTACCCATAACACAAGCTACCTAAGCTTACTTTGGGGCTATATAGTGAAATTGTCCTATAATATTTATTTATTATTATTATAAGCGCACAATAAGCCCCCCTCTCTTATATTTGTTCAGTTAATTGACCAACGAGTAGCTTTCCACCGCGCTTACATGACAGCTTTTAAAAGCTTTTAGAGCTAGAAAAGGAGGTAAGATGTTTTCAGTACGAGATGAGAGATGTCTGTTTGAAACGTCTTATTGTTTCGATATGTTTCTAAGAGATCACTTCTCTTGCCGCGGAAATGCTCCGCAGTGAGATATTTTAACTGTATTTGGTTCAGTGGCATAAAAATTCTTGAAAGAGTATGAGGCCTTCACTTCGTGTTTCAATTTTTTTTTAATAAATCAACAGAACAGGTAAATTGTGGATACCCATTACCTAGGGTAACCCACATATTGGCTTAAATTATATAGAGGGCGATTAATGAAATGAATTACTGCGCTAAATATTTTGTTACATGGATAATAAAAACAATCACTTAAAAAGCGATCGCTTTTTCTAAACTACAGGAGGATTCATTTACTCAAAGCTAAACCTTGCTAGCTTAATAAACAGTTCGGTTAGTTGTAGGACTTATAGGGGAAATAACAATTCCTGTCCGTCGGTACAATATTTACGTCAGTTATATTTTGTTGTTTAAAAGTCATGAATCGTGCAAGTGTAAAAAACACTTATTTAAAAATTTAAAAATAAAATCTAGCTCATGAGCAAACAAAATGTCAAAATTTTGAATATTGTCTTTTTGTTCGTCACAAGTTTGTTTATGATTTTCAAAATGGGTGATGGCAATAATGTCATACAATCAAACTACGGATAATACTGAAGATAGTAGAGTCATCACTCAGTGATCGCATTCACTATTCTGCGGATAGGGCTTGAAAATAAACATGCCGTAGAGACAATTTCTAACAAAATAGATTAAATGAATAATTAAATAAAGTACACGGGCTTATATTAAATTCGCGCCATCAGCTTTATTAAAGATACAATTCAGATAAGCAAGTCGCCATCGGAATATAAAATTATCTATACACTATTGTTCGCCTCGCTTCAGGAACATGTACGTGCAGGACTTAAATAAAAACAAAAATACAAAAAACAATGTTTATTCAAGTCTCTTGCCCTTAACCTATATTTTGAAAATATTTGGGTTATATTGCATGTCGTGGGATGGTCAAAAAATAAAATACTCTTGGCCTATTTGGAGAATTTGTATCATGACTGTAATTCTATTTATTTTTAATTCTATTAGCATATATTATGCTCTCATAGCGACAAAAATTAAGTTCCAGAATTATTTTGTACTACTTTCGGTGCTAGCTTATTTTCAATATGGTGTGGATGTTGCATTCGTTTATAAATACGGCAGACAAAGAGGTCTAATCTATTACAAAGTTTTCAAACGCATCGACGACATCATTGGTATGCCTTACTGCAATGAAATCAAACGCAGTGTTACTAAAATGTCTATTTTATTCCTAATGATTTACTTTATCTACATCTTTGGAGACTTTTACCCTTTACTAACAACCTATGGTTGGCTCATAACCACATTTCACTGCGTTGACTATTTCTGTATTGCATTTAAAATGCTTTCGGCATTAGATGGCATAGCTCACTTCGCTCAAATAAGTTTTCGTTTTAAAAGAATCAAAGACATACTTCAAGATTACTATAGCACTGTTCAAACTTTGCCTGGAGTGACAATGGATGTAATAAGCAAGAATAATTGGACCAAAACATCAAATCGTTTAGATTCATTGAGTACGTTTGATCATTATAAACGTCCCAGCGTTATTCTGCATCTCAGTAGATGCTACTTACTTTTGCTTCAACAGTGTGATTACATTAATGGCATGTTTGGATTTAGGGTAAGCGTTTTACTAATTGTTACGACATAATATACTTATTTACTTAATAACTATATTTCTTCTCATTAACATTGTTCTACTTGCACTTTCCCTTGACATTAAAATAATTACTGAAATAAATTCTGCATTGAACACTAACATTTTATAACGCTCTACTCTATCTAATAACTGATGCCACGTCATTATGCTTGAATTTCCTTCGAGAATATACCACCATGGAAACGAGTTTAGAGGTTATTTTAAATTTGTTATCCTTGAATACAATTATAGCCTATATTAACTAGGTAAAATAAAGAAAGAAAAGTAATATCACGAAAATTCTTTATTTTAGATCCTGTTGGGTGCTTTTGTTTTCCTATTGGAAATGGTGATGTTGATTAACTTGATAATCAGGTTAACATTGGGTACAATGGTAAGTCGACGCAAGATATGAGATAATTAAAAAATTATAAATTGTTATACGCTCTTAAACAAAACATCATAATCAATTATTATGTCATCTAAGCATTTTTTTTTATTATGTTACAGAGACCATTCTACAAATCAATTTTCTTTTCTCTATTACCAACCATTATCAAAATTGTCATATATTGCTTAGTACTTGTGTGCGGTATTCACTGTTGCGAGAAAACATACAATCAAACCGACAAGATCCTCCGATGTATTGATTATTTGATAACAAACAAGAAAATAAGTGAGTATTCATATTATCTCTATGTTCAACAAACTTTTTTTACTGCTTTTGGACATCTGAAAGCTCAATTTTGTGTTCTTTCGCGTAAAGAATGCAGTGAGTCAGCCCTAGCTAGCCTAGCCCCGCCTCCTAACCAATCAAATCGTAAGTCGCGTTCAAAGTTATGCCTTGAACTGGTGGATTTGATTTGTTTGTAATTTTATCATAAACGTATTACACCATTACCCCTTTTTTCTTTCATTAGGCCCCTATTCTACCAGCGTTTTGCGAGTGCCAGCGTTTCTTCAACATCTGAGTAGCGTCAACGTTGCGTTTCCACGTACAATCAGAAAAAAATAGATTCCGACAAGAAACACTACTCGACAAAAATAACGAAAAAAATAATAAATTGTCATCGTCACTTTTGGTAAAATCCTATATGGTCCAATCGATTACAAGAAAGTGAATATTTCGCAATGTACTCTGATAGTATTAAAAATAACGAATCTGAATTTTATAAATATTTGCGAATCGAAGAAACTACATACGGAAGAGAGGCTTGTTATAACTTTGAGATAAGAAAAATAATACATTTAAATTTGTCATACAGGTTGTTAAAAAATATACGTGACTGTATCTACTTGTTGTCAATAAACGCAACGTTAACGTCGCGTTAACGTCAACGCTGCGCAGATGTTGAATGAATGCTGACGCTCGAAAAACGCTGGTGGGATAGAGGCCTTAGTATTCGCTCATCTAATATTTAATTTTTTATAATTTGTCATTGATTTAGATAAATTCTAAGATTCATCTAAAATAAACAAAATGAGTTTGTACTATCTTAATACAATATCTATATTCTTTTAACACCAATTGCACCGTGCTAATCAGTAAATGAAAAATATTTTCCGCAAGGTCACCCGCACGAAACCAATTATTTTTGGAATCCAGCTCGAAGAGACCATATCCATATATATGTGCTCAACTCTCGTACTTAATTTCTTGGGGGCTTTTATATTATTGTGGAGAGCACAGCAAATAGGAAATTTCTAGTAGCCTTTTTTATTCCATAAAAATTTTACACATACCTACACTTGTCAAATGTGACCGCAAGAAGAAGGAATATTTTTGGTGCCACAGACAATACATTCATTCTAGTCATAGATTGAACAGAAAGTTTATTATAAGATACGCATGAGGCAATATATCGACATATTACATACAAACGGTTCGAAACGATAACCTCCTATTTTGAAATCGTTTAAAAAAGATGTACAGTTGCCCAATAAAACTATTTCTCACTCCTTCGTAGCGTTAGGGTGAAAAGAAGAGTTATATTGTAAGTGACAACTGAGTGACTGACTGTTTGTTCCAGCATCGGAAACTTATGAGGCACTGCAAGAACTGCGCGCTCTCGTCGTGTCGCGACCTGTCAGCTTCAGCGCTGTCCACTTCTACACCCTGAACTACCCCAGTATGCTCGCCATGGCCTCTGCCATCCTCACCTACACCATCATACTGTTGCAGAACATCCACTAAACTCCTATTATTTACTTTGCGTTTAAAGAAACGTCATGTTTATGTCTTGTTCAAAACAACCTCCGAACCCTATGTTTTATTTTTAGGTTTCACCAGCGGGTGCCCGAGGTTTCATATTATACGTTTATCAATTATATAACGATGTTTCTGTAACTGGACAATATGATTCTCGAACTCTCGAATTCGTCTCTCAGTGTCTCTATCTAACGCGATACTAAAGACAGAGAAAGATAGAAACGAATTAAAATTTATGCTGTCAAATTTTTAAAAACATGGTGACCTGGTATTAAATTAACAAAATCTTCATTAAAATATGCCTTGACAGTTTGGGCATTTACACAATAAAATACGACCGTTTTTATATGTTATTTATATCTATTTTAAAGCTCTTTGAATATAACGCCTTGTAATGAGGTGTAATTTGATTGTTCGAGGAGAGAGGTGCAGGCGCTTGCATTGTGTTCAGCTCTCACATAGACATATAAAGGGCTGTTTGAAACGGATGCTTGAGCTCTAAGTTGACTTACTGAGTGTCTTACTCTATTTCGACTTCTCACAATTAGAATTGAATTCAACGAGGAACACATCTCTAAAATAAGTGCAATTTTTCATACACCTTACACCTCGGTATCGAGGTATGAAATTAAAGAGGAACACACCTCTATAACTTGTGCCGTATAAATGTTATTCATTTCTCTAATAAGAGATACGGTTCCAGTTTCTCTAATAAGAGACTCGATTGTTAGATTCTAACCACAGAACCGTTTTGTTTCTTCTCATCCAGGGGTTGCGCTGTGCCACGCAGTTCTACGCGGAAAGTTCACTAGCAACTAGCGAAGACTAATTGATTTGTTTATGGTTGCATCAATTGATTCTTCCAAAATCCTAAAAGTGCTTGAGTTATTTATGGACATGACATTGATTATTATTGGATTCTAATCGAAAGTCGATCACGTGTTAAATTAATACTTTTAAACTAAAAGTATAATAACCTCTAAAAAGATCTAAAACATGTGTAATTCTCTGTAAATTGTGTTTATATTTATATTTGATGAATGTTTAGCTTCGTTTGAGGCTTCGAAACAGTTACAATCTATACTAATATTATAAATAGGTAAAGTTGTTTGGTAAATCTTCGGAACTACTGATCCGATTTAAAAAATTCTTTTACCAGTAGAATGCTACACTATCGGGGAGTGTCATAGCTTATTTTATATTTGTATTATATATATATTAGCCGAGTTGTCACAGTTTTTGTCACGCGAGTCGAACTGTGAAATTTATTAAATCGGCTTTATGCGCGTGCGCTGCCTTAGCTATTGAATATAATTCAAAACATTGTACGAAAACTTTATGTATCTTTAAAAGTTTTACAAAAAAGTCCGCAATATCATATGTCTATCTTTTATATTTTGGCAGATATAGAACTTTTTATGTTTTAAAAAATCATTATTTATACAACTAAACTTAAATCCTTATCAAAATAAATTATTTAATAACTAATATTAATTATTTAATTACTAATAAATAATATTTACAAGGATATTATAGAGATAAGATTTTCCTTTTACAGCATGTTAATTAGTTACATAGTTTAGGAGATAGTACAAAATTGATAAAGAGCGCGCGCGACACGCGATACGTACGTACGAGTACCTATTGAATAGGCGTCAGCATTTTGGTAAGTATGCTGTTACATGTTAGAAACGATAATACGGTAATTGAGTTGAGAATTCGATCTTTGTTCAATTTATTTGCCATAGAAGACCATATCTATACAATTAATATAAAGCGAAAGAGTTTGTTCGTTTGTTTAAACGGGCTAATCTCTAGATCTGCGTGTCGGATTGTAAAATTATTTTTGTTTATTTTGAAAGCTAGACTCAAGAGTCTAATAGACTATTTAATATCAAGCTGTACATATCAGCTTGCCATAAATATATATTGTTAATGTTCATGTACTGTCGTACAATGTTTAACAAAAATGAAGATCTTTAGTACACAGGACGGGATGGAGGATATTGCTTCATGAGAAACTATAAAAAATTTGATTGAGAGGGGAATGAGCACACTTATATGTATATATATGAAAGTCTGTTTTGAAAATTAAAAGGGTACCTAAGAGGTTTTCACGCGGACGAAGTCGCGGGCGACTGCTAGTGTTATTATATTTTGATTAACTTTTTAACTTCTGTGTCGCGATAATAAATATTGCATGCACAAGTTTCTATAATGTATTAGATAATTAAGTAGATTTCCTTTTTTAATTTCAAATTAAACTTCTCTCTCAAAAATTATGTAAATTTATCGGGATTCTTAAGAACAAGAGCAAGAATTTAATTTTATTTATGTACTTATTTTTATTCTAGGATCTTATAACGCAGACATTATTTTATTTTAACCAACGAAAAAAAACGGAGGAGGTTCTCAATTCGACACGTATATTATTTTTTTTTTATGTATGACCACGCATAACTTTTTAAAGAGTTGTCCGATTTTGATAATTCTTTTTTTATTAGAAAGGGCATACTTTCAAGGTGGTCCCATTGTCATCATGTTAGGATCTGATGATGATATCCTGGGGGAATTAACTCTTCAAATTTTGGAGGCACGCTTACAGCGATTTCGGTTTTTGTCTCGGTATCGGTAGCTTTTTGGCTACTAGTACCATATAATATATCTTTCTATACTGTGACAGTATAGAACGAGTACTATACGTGGCGATAAATCACTAAAAAGTAAAAAAAAATTAAATACAAATAGAACTATAGATACTTAAGTAAATTAAAGCAAATAATTGACACACTTATTTTTTACTTTTTAGTGCGTTTTGAGTCGGTTCTATTTTTTGTTAAAAATTTTTATTTGTTAAAACTTTTTGTGTTTAAAATGTACAAATTTATACGCGTAAAATGTTCACTTTACTGCACAGTTTTTATGTGAACTACGGTGACCATACGCATCACATTCAATTAATACAGATATTTGAAATACAGCCACATGATATTCAAGAGACCAATTCTCAATTCCATCCATCCATCCACATCGAAAAAGCCTATTTATTTTATAAACCCAATAGAGCACGTTTGGGACTTGCTGAAAAGAAAAGTTAAGTCCAGAATTACAGCTCCTGCCAACGTGGGTGAACTGCGAATCGCCGTAGTTGAGGAATGGTGGAGACTATCCCAGGAGATCATCGATAACATCATTCTCAGTATGCCTAGACGGGTAGAAACTTAGGAAATACGCGATATTAATCACCATTTTTCTAACTTAATTAATTGTTATTTTAATACTAAATTTCACTTTTCCCGGTTACATGAAAATTCAAAAATGTACCATTTTTCACTAATAGCCTTTATTCGCAAAATCTGTTCTTTATGTGATCTCATTTTAAGTAAAACAAATTAAACTTTAAATAACAAAAGAAGTGTAGTAAGTAGATTTTAAAATAAAACCATATTTTTTTTATTATGGACCTTTTTTATGTTCCGCTAAATATGCCGGTGTGTTTATTAATATATATTTTTACACAATTTTCATTATTCTTAATTGTTTAACTTATTCCGTTTTATTCGAACGTTTAATCCTGTTTTAGATACTTTGACTGGGCTGACTATAGTGTAACGGATTACATAAAAAGATAAAAACATAAGTATGAAATGATAGGTATGAATAGCCATACCAGCCTTCATTAGAGGAAACGATTAGAGCTTAAATGAATCACGCTGTGAAGTCGAACAATTTACCTTTACTTAAAGCAAGTTATCTTGTATCGATAGAGGTGTAGTTGAAGAGGTAAAAAAATTACGCCAGGGACTTGACCCACGCATCCATCAAGTCATGGTCCCACTAGCCGGAAGCGCGGTCAGCGCCACCCTATATAGACGTCAGGTTGTGCGCGTCCGGGAAATCGTCCGGCTCGTGCAAACTGCGCCGGACACCGCCCGCCGAATAAATCCCCGCCGCCGCGTCCGTGCCATTGCTCTGCCTTTATGAGTTTAGTGTTTGTTGCATTGTTTCAAGTTCATACACATGTAGCTATTGTTTGACGGTCTCCGCGTAGTGGTATGCGCGGTGATGGTGGGGTTAATTCCGGTCTGGGTCGATTGAGCTTTTCCAAAATAGTTCAGATCTGGTCAGTGGGAGACTTCAGTAATGGCTAGTTGCCACCCTGCCTAGACTTATTTGGTAAAAATCTTTATAATTTGGAGTGAAACACGCCATGCGTGTGTGTGAGACTGCATTTTTAGTTTAGTGGTTTGCCTAGGTGACTTCGATCATGAGACTCTGGTTTTGTCTCCTGTTTGAAATTTTCTTTCTTCTACGAAATATTCACTAATTTTGTAAAGACCGAAATCAAGAAGATTGTGTTGTTACACTGACTTGCTCCGGAGAGCACGTTCCGATTCTATTAAAAACAACACCTGATTACGACCATTACTGAGTAAAATATTATAACCTTATAAAGCCCACCAACCCGCATTTGAGCAGCATAATGAGTCTACGCTCCATATCCCCTCTCCTACAAGGAAAGATGTTTGGTTCTATAGAGAGCCGTTGATAAGCCGATAAATATATTGCCTTGCTATAAAATTTTCTATTGCTGTCCCCTGAGCCTCACCATAAGCGCACAATAAGCCTTATATTTGTTCAGTTAATTGACCAACGAGTAGCTTTCCACCGAAAGCGCTTACATGACAGATTTTAAAAGCTTTTAGAGCTAGAAAAGGAGGTAAGATGCTTTCAATACGAGATGAGAGTTCGTTTTGTCTGTTTGAAACGTCTCATTGTTTCGATATGTTTCTAAGAGATAACTTCTCTTGCGATGTCGCGGAAATTCTCTGTTGTGAGATATTTTAACTGTATTTGGTTCAGTGGCATAAAAATTCTTGAAAGAGTATAAGGCCTTCACTTCGGGTTTCAATTTTTTTTTTTAATAAATCAACAGAACACGTAAATGGTGGACACCCATTACCTAGGGTAACCCACATATTGGCTTAAGTTATATAGAGGACGATTAATGAAATGAATTACTACGCTAAATATTATGTTACATGGATAATGAAAACAATCACTTAAAAAGCGATCGCTTTTTCTAAAGTACAGGATGATTCGCTCACTAAAAACTCTTAGCCATGCCGCTAACTCAACAAATGATTAGTCGTAGGGAAATAAAGATTTTCACGTTGGTTCAATATTTACGTCAGTTACATTTTGTTAAAGTAAAAGACACTATTAAAAAATTAAAAGTAAAATCTCGCTCAGCAGCAAACAGAATCCCTTACGTTTCTTTTGTTCGTCACAAGTTTGTTTTTCTTTAAAATGAGCGATGGCAATAATATCAAACAAATAAACAACAGACAATATTGAAGAACATAGTTATCATTCAGTGGTCACATTCACTAATCCACAAATATGGTTTGCAAATAAACACGCTGTATGGACAAGTTCTAACAAAATAGATTAAATGAATGATGAAATAAAGTAGACGAGCTCATATTGAATTTGCACCATCAGCATTATTAAAGATACAATTCAGATAAGCAAATCGCTATCGGAATATAAAATTATCTATACACTATTATTCGCCTCGCTTCAAGAACATGTACGTTCAGGACGTAAATAAGAACAAAAATACCAAAAACAATGTTTATTCAAGTCTCTTGCCCTTAACCTATATTTTGAAAATGTTTGGGTTATATTGCATGTCATGGGACGGTAAAAAAATAAAATACTCTTGGCCTATTTGGAGAATTTCTATCATGACTGTAATTCTATTTATTTTTAATTCTGTTAGCATATATTATGCTTTCAGAGCCACAAAAGTTAAGTTCCAGCATTATTTTGTATTACTCTCGGTGCTAGCTTATTTTCAGTATGGTGTGGATGTTACATATGTTTATAAATACGGCAGACAACGAGGTCTAATGTATTACAAAGTTTTCAAACACATCGATGACGTCATTGGTATGCCTTACTGTAATGAAATCAAACGCAGTGTCACAAAAATGTCTATTTTGTTCTTAATGATTTACTTTATCTACATTATCGGAGACTTTTTCCCTCTACTAATAACACATGGTTGGCTCATAAGCACATTTCACTGCGGTGACTATTTCCGTATTGCATTTAAAATGCTTTTGGCATTAGATGGCATGGCTCATTCCGCTCAAATAAGTTTTCGCTTTAAAAGAATCAAAGACATACTTCGAGATTACTATAGCACTGTTCAAACTTTGCCTGGAGTGACAGTGGATGTAATAAGCAAGAATAATTGGACCAAAACACCAAATCGTTTAGATTCGTTGAGTACGTTTGATCAATATAAACGTCCCAACATTATTGTACATCTCAGTAGATGCTACGTACTTTTGCTTCAACAGTGTGATTACATTAATGGCATGTTTGGATTTAGGGTAAGCATTTTATTCATTATTACAACATTTACTTATTTACTAACTTAAAACCATATTTCTTTTCATTAACATTGTTCTAATTCCACTTTTCCTTGGAATTTAAATTATTACTGAACTTGTATACCATTTGTGCATTAAACACTAGTTTTTTAATGTTTTATCTAAGAGCTGATCCTACCTCATTATGTTTGATCGAGAACACAGCAACAAACACCAGTTTAGAGGTTATTTTAATTTTGTAATCCTTGAATTCAAGTATTTTTTATATTAACCAGTTAAAATAGAAAAAGAAAAGTATCTTTATTTTAGATCCTGTTGGGTGCTTTTGTTTTCCTGTTGGAAATGGTGATGTTGATTAATTTGATAATCAGGCTAACTTTGGGTACGATGGTAAGTCACAAGATATGAAATAGTAGAAAATTATAAATTGTGATGCGATCTTGAGTAAAGCATCATACTAAGCAATAATTTTCTTATTATGTTACAGAGGCCATTCTACAAATCAATTTTCTTTTCTCTATTACCAACCACTATAAAAATTTTCATCTATTGCTTAGTACTTGTGTGTGGAATTCACTGTTGCGAGAAAACATACAATCAAACCGACAAGATCATCCGATGTATTGATTATTTGATGACAAATAAGAAAATAAGTGAGTATTCATATTATTGTCATGTCCTGTTCTAAACTTTTTACTTCTATCTAATTTTATGATAAAAAAAGAGTTATATTGTAAGCTGACTGTTTGTTCCAGCATCGGAGACATATGAGGCACTGCACGAACTGCGCGCTCTCGTCGTTTCGCGACCTGTCAGCTTCAGCGCTGTCCACTTCTACACCCTGAACTACCCCAGCATGCTCGCCATGGCCTCTGCCATCCTCACCTACACCATCATACTGTTGCAGAATATCATCTAAACTTCTATTATTTACTTTGCGTTTAAAGAAACGTCATGTCTGTGTCATTAAATAACCGTACTCTACGTTCTATATTTAGGTTCCAATGGGTGCCCGAGGATTCATATAATGCGTTTATGTATAACGATGTTTCTGTAACATGACAATGTGAGCCTCGAATTCGTCTCTCTTTGTCTTTATTTAACACGATACCTAAGATAGAGAAAGATAGAGACGAATTAGAAACGTCGAGTTAACAACATTGTTACAGAACACCGCTATGTCCTGAAAGTATATCTGCGTGACTCCATCAGGCATCAATAGGGAAGCAAGAAACACCACTCAAGATGACCGGGACAAACAATTTCCTGGGAAATAATAAATATCATCTAAAACCCGCATTCCATATCTTTGCGGATGCGATTGATTATTGAATTTAATTTGTAGCGTAGTAAAGCTAATATATTAAAATATATACCACCCCTAAAATTCAAGACCGTTTGTTTTATTTTATAACCCAGTGTCCAAGCAATAGCACAACTGTATATATCTATTGCCTATTATGCCTATAAAATTTGAAGAGTTCCTTCAATTTTCCCAGGATATCATCATCAGATCCTAACATGATGACAATTGAACCACCAAGAAATTGTGCCCTTTCTAATAAAAAAAGAATTATCAAAATCGGACAACTCTGGTAAAAGTTATGTGTGGTCATACATAAAAAAATTATACGAGTCCAATTGAGAACCTCCTCCATTATTTTTCGTCGGTTAAAAATTTAGTAAAATAACATAAGGTTTAAAAAAGACAATTTAAAATAATTTTTACTGATGGCCTGTTATCAGTTATGTAATTGGATTGAATAAAACACGCTGTTTATAATTTCCAACGGGGTAGATTAATGATAAAACAAAAATTGATGGTTTAAATTAAATAATATGCACCATCAGTTTAATTAAAGATGCAATTTAGATAAGCCAATAACTAGTCTCATCTACATGCAACACTTCAGTGTTATTCAAAAACATGTTCGTTCAGGACTTCAATCAAATTAAGAAGAAGAATAAAAATGTTTACTCAACTTCGATACCCCTAAACTATATTTTAAAAATATTCGGATTATATTGCATATCTTGGGACGGTATTAAGTTGAAATACTCGTGGCCATTTTGGAGAATATTTTTTATGAGTACAACACTATTTTTAAGTAATTTTATTAAAATACGCTACACTCTCTTAGCGACTACATTTAAATTGAAATATTATTTTGTATTTCTAATGGTGCTTGCTTATATTCGATATGCTGTGGATATAATATTCGTTTATAAATACGGCAGGAAACGATGTTTAAACTATTATAAAGTCTTCGAAGCAATCGACGACGTCATCGGTATCTCATACTACAACGAAATAAAAAGAAACTTCACTAAAACATGCATCCTCTTCACAATTATTTACATTCTCCACATTGCTGGTGACATTTATGCTTTGGTATCAGCAAACGGATGGATCGTCTGCATGTATCGCTGCAACGACTATGTATTTATGGCTTTTAAGATGTTTACAGCATTGGATGGTATAGCTCACGTTACTCAAGTGAAGTATCGTCTTAAAAGAATCGAAGATATACTTAAAGATTACTATGGCACTGTTGCAACTTTGCCTGGAGTGACAAAGAATGTGATTCGTAAAAATAAAGCTTGGACAAAATTATTCAATCCTTTAGATTCATTAAATAAAAGCTACAATCCGTCCAGCGTCATTCTGCATCTCAGTAGATGCTACTTACTTTTGCTTCAACAGTGTGATTATATTAATGGCATGTTTGGATTTAGGGTAAGCGTTTACAAATTTTACTTTTCAGTATTTCTTAGTTTTACCAGTCATCTAGTTAGTTTTATGTAGAGCATATAAATGACACAAGTCTAGTCTCTCCACAATTAACTAATGAAATCAAAATTTCGTTTTTTAGATTCTGCTGTGTGCTTTTATTTTCTTATTGGAAATGGTGATGTTCATTAACGTTATAATCAGATTATCACTGGGTACGATGGTAAGTTATCGTAAATAATTATTCTTTACGATGTACTAGAAAAAAACAAATCAAGATGTGATCTTTAATTTATAGCACGCAAACAATAATTTGATTATGTTACAGATTCCTTTCTACAGAACAATCTTCTTTACATTATTAACAGTTGCGATGAAGATTATAATCTATTTCGTCATACTAGTGAGGGGCATCAGCTGTTGCGAGCAAACATACAAACAAACTGGCAGGATTATCCGATGTATTGATCATTTGATGATATATAAGAAAATAAGTAAGATATTTCCCTAATTTCATATCCACTTTTAACTTTCAGTTTCTAAATTATTAATTCACTATTTTAATAATTTTGTGTAGGTACTTATTTGACTTGAATCTATTAATTTTGTTTTGTTTAATCTATTTATTAATAGTTATAATTAATCTAAAACGTAATAAATTACTGACAAATGACAATGAATGACGCGATCTGAATTTCATACTGGGATACTAAACGATTAGGTCCATCCACTAATTATGTTCCGACAGATAAATTATTCTATTTTTAGTTGTCTTGTTAGTCCTAGCTTATGCGAGTTCGGATTTTAGATCTTGGGAATAAGTCATGAGTTGCCTATAAAATGTTGAGCTGTTCTTTCTTCTAGGAAGATCTCAATAGCCTATGGCCCCTGTATCTCAAATAGAATGTTAAGCCGGTCCCGTTCCCGGTCCCATTATGATTAACATTTGACAGTGTTCATTACGGTTGATGATTTTTGTTTCAGCATCAGAGTGTCACGAAGCGTTGAAGGAATTGCGTGCTCTCATCATTTCACGTCCAATCAGCTTCAACCTTGTAAACTTCTACACTCTGAACTACTCCAGCATGCTGGCCATAGTTTCCGCTATTGTCACATATACCATCATCTTATTGCAAAATATCTATTAGCTGCCTTCTATGCATATATAACATTATCACATCGCTTAGAATGCATACTTCCATTAATTTATTTGTTCTGTTGCATAAAGCTGAAACGTACCTATTACCTAACAGACGAATTGAGACTTTCATTACTATTAGATACATAAATAATATACACACATGGGCACTAAACAACTGTTGATATACAGGTATGATAACTAAAATAGAGATGAACATTTAATAAGCTGTTATTTAATCACTCGCTAAAAACATCAACTATTTTTTAAACACTGAACTGAATGTAAGTTTCGCAGTTACGTGTTTATTTGCTTGGACGTAATAATGTTCTTGTAACAATCTCTTTTATAAATTTTAGTTTAGAATAACAGGGACTGATATATAATTAAATGAATATTTAATCTCAAAAGATACATATTTCATAGACCGGCCCAGGTGCACACCCAGGACCTCGTGATCCCAAACTATGCAGGCTAACTGCTAACCAAAAGGGCAGTCATTCTTAAATTAACGTTTGGAATCCAAATAATCACTTAAAAAGCCATCGCACTTCTAAACTACAGTATGATTCTCTTAGATTATACTCGTACTCGTCCTACTAAATATTTATTTTCAATTTAATGGTAATACAGTGGTTATAAGTCATAACAATGACCTAACCACAATATTTTGTGTTATAAGTGAAAGTTTCCTTAATCTTTGTCAGTGCATGAATCCGAAATATTGAGTAAATATAATTCGAACATTCATTCGTAAGAAAAATTCAATACAGGTAAACTTAAAGTGAAAATGATGTTTTACAAAATAAAAGCATTCCAGTCATCTGGCATCAGTACGTTTCATCAAATTAAAACAACAAATATAAGTAATTTAAATAAAACACGCTGTATAGACAGTTTCCGACAGGGTAGATAGAATTATCGATAAAACAAAATAAAATGGATGGTTTCAAATTAAATTTACACCATCAGTTTAATTAAAGATACAACTCAGATAGGCGAATATCCATCCATTTCAATTATAATCTAAGTAACATTTACACGAAATACGTCAGTATTATTCAAAACAATGAACGTAATAGACTTCAATCAAAATATAAAGACTCCCAAAAGTATTAATTCCATTTCGATGCCCCTAAACTACATTTTGAAAATATTTGGATTATATTGTATCTCTTGGGATGGAAAACATTTTAAATACTCGTGGCCTTTTTTGAGAATACTTTTTATAAGTACAACTCTATTAATTTTTAATTGTATAACCATTCACGATGCTCTCTCAGGAGATAAAATTAAATTCCAAAATTATTTTGTTCTACTTCTGGTGCTAAGTTTTATCCAATATGCAGTCGATGTTGGATACGTTTATAAATACGGCAGGCAACGATGCTTAGACTATTACAAAGTCTTTGAAACGATCGACGACATTGTGGGTATGCCATACTACAACGAAATGAATAAAAGTGTTACTAAAACATGCATTTTCTTCATGATGTTTTACGTCATTTACATCGCCGGTGACTTTTACCCTCTGGTGGCCACTTTTGGATGGGGCCTTAGTACATTTCACTGCAGTGACTATGTCTATACAGCTATTAAGATGTTGACAGCATTGGATGGTATAGCTCACGTCACTCAAGTAAAGATTCATCTTAAAAGAATTGAAGATATACTTAAAGATTACTATGGTACTGTTGTAACTTTGCCTGGAGTGACAAAGAACGTGATTCGTAAAAACAATGCATGGACAAGAACGCTAAATCGTGTAGACTCATTGAGTACAGTAAACTACAATCGGCCCAACGTTATTGTACATCTCAGTAGATGCTACTTACTTTTGCTTCAACAGTGTGATTATATTAATAGCATATTTGGATTTAGGGTGAGCGTTTTACTTATTATTATTACTATACTTTTACTTTATGTGACTTCGATTTAGATTGCCATTAGCCACAGTAAAAGTGAGGGACTTAGAAAATAATCCTGTGCATTTTCGGCGCATAAATTTTGCTGTCGAGTTTTAAACATTTTTTTCTTACGGTGTTTTTTACAGCAAGGTTACAGAAATCAGCATAAGCTTGAAATCTCAGTCTGCCATTATTTACTGCTTTTATGGCCCTGTTAGGTGTTTTTCTATTTTTGCGAATATAAGTTGTAATAACCCTAGCACCAGACGAATCTAATATGTAAATCACATAATGATTTCTTTATAATGAATTAAAACTAATGAAATCATAATTAATCCTTGTTTCAGATTCTATTGGGTGCTTTTGTTTTCCTGTTGGAAATGGTGTTGTTAATTAATTTGTTAATCCGGATAGCGTTGGGCACAATGGTAAGATATCATAAAAAATACTTCTGTACAATAAAATGCAGTAAAAACAAAATATTTGTATTACGCTGTTGATTACAAATAAATAATAAAACGAAATAATTAGAAGAATACGAAGGAATTACTAATCTGTTTATCTTACAGGATCCTGTCTACAACACATATTTCCTTTCACTACTGGCAGTTTCTATAAAGATTATAATCTATACCATTACTCTCGTGAGTGGCATCTGCTGTTGCGAGCAAACATACCAACAGATAGCAGGGATTATCCGATGTATTGATCATTTGTTAACGAACAAGAAACTGTGTAAGACTTCAACTATTTTCATGTATTTTTGATTTCCTATTTTCTAATCGACCAACACTTCAATGTTAAACTTTGTATTGGCTTGCTTCTTTGCTAATGCTTTTTTACATTTATTTTTATCGACAAGTTGGCCCTTGACTGCTATCACACCTGATGTTAAGTGATGATGCAATCTAAGATGGAAGCGGGCTAACTTGTTAGATGTGGGACGAAAATCCACACCCCTCCCGTTATCTACACGACACCGTACCGGAACGCTAAATTGCTTGGCCACGGCGAAAGCCTCCCACCAGCCAGACCAAGACAAATTAAGAAAAATCTCAATCTACCCCGCCGGGAATCGAACCCAGGACCTCCGTCTTATAAATCCACCGCGCATACCACGGCGCCACGGAGGTCGTCAAAATAACATTTACCATGCAATCAATAATGATAATTATTTTGATAAAATCAAACCTTTATAAACTGCTGGCCAGTTGGACAGTGCTAAGTGTAGTAAAGATAGTTACTATAATAGTTCTAGGTACTACAATGTACTAAGCATAGGTTAAAAGTTTCTATAAAACGTTAGTCCTGATGACATGCGGCAATTTAAGTCATGGGTTGTCCATGAAATATTAAATCATTATTTTCTATAGAAAATTCTTAGTTGTATCCCGGATTGGATGGCGTACAAACCTCGCGCCTTGCATAGAACGTTAAGCCTGTCGTTGTAGATTTTGATTTGTTTCAGCACCGCAGTGTGAGGAGTCCTTGAAGGAACTGCGTGAGCTCGTCTTCTCCCGTCCTGTCAGCTTCAACGCAGTCCACTTCACCACCCTGAACTACTCCAGCATGCTGGCCATGGCCTCCTCCATTTTCACCTACACCATCATCTTACTACAGAACATCTAATGACAGTTCTGTAAATATACTATACTAGCAGTCGCCCGTGACTTCGTCCGCGTGAAAACCTCTTAGGTACCCTTTTAATTGTAAAGACAGACTTTCATATAAAGTGTGCTCTTTCCCCGCTACCCCTCTCAATTCAACTTTTTTATAGTTTCCCGTGAAGCAATATCCTCCGTCCCGTGTACTAAAGATCTACATTTTTGTTAAACATTGTACGATATTACAGTACAATAACATTAAAAATATATATTTATGGCAAGCTGATGTGTATAGCTTAAATAGTCTTTTTTACTTTTGAATCTAGCTTTCATATCAAACAAAATAATTTACAATCCGACACGCAGATCTAGAGATTAGCCCGTTTAAACAAACAAACAAACTTTTTCGTATATTATATAAATATGGTCTGCCATGCCAAATAAATTGAAAGAAAAGATCAAAGATCGAATTCTCAAAGAATATTAGTACCAAAATGTTGACCCCTATTCAGTACGTATAACATAACACAGAGGAAGTCAACTTAATTTGGATGAAATAGCGGCAGTGTTATGTGTTTGAGAAATTTTGGACTATCTCCGGAACTACATAACTAATTAACATACTGTTAAAGGCAAATCTTATAATATCCTTGTGATTATTAAGTAATTTATTATGTATTTTATAAGAATTTAAGTTTAGTTGTATAAATAATCACGTAAACTTAAGCACATGAATTAAACGATTTTTTAACACACAAAAAGTTATATATCTGCCAAAATATAAAAGATAGATGTATGCTATCGCGGACTTTTTTGTAGAACTTTTTAAGATACATAAAGTTCTTATACAATAGCTAAGGCAGCGTACG
The DNA here is from genome assembly GCA_034621355.1 of Mycalesis mineus. NCBI lineage: Eukaryota > Metazoa > Arthropoda > Insecta > Lepidoptera > Nymphalidae > Mycalesis > Mycalesis mineus. The sequence continues at coordinate 253,568 of JAXAVZ010000210.1, read as the reverse complement.
CGCATAAAGCCGATTTAATAAATTTCGCGGTCCGACTCGCGCGAGAAAAATTGTGATAACTCGGGTAATATATACAATACAAATATAAAATATACCTTATGACACTGACCGATAACGTAACATTCTACTGGTGAAAGAATTTTTAAAATCGGATCAGTAGTTCCGAAGATTAGCCCCGACATATCATTATTTACAAACTTACAAACATACAACCTTTACCTCTTTGTAATATTAGTATAGACTATGGCTATATCACTCTTTAACACGCCTTGTATAAATTAAAAGTAAGTTAGCCCTCAATACAAGCGAATTATTAAGTCAACAGTCAAGTTGTTCCAACACTTCCACAGGCAGATATGTGAAAATCAAAAAGTAAACATACGTTTGTAATAATAAAAAGTAAAATAATATCATACCCATATTTTACATATCAAAAAAATGCTTATTGTCATTATTTGATAGAAAAAAAAGTTAGTTGTAAATTAAATAAATGAGTCGCTTCTTTATCAAACTGCCTCATTAATAATTAAAATGTTAATATTAAAGTTATAAGATAGAAAGTTATTCATTCTAGATGGTATAATTATACGAATGATGGGATTGCACAAGGAGTGATTTTTTATAGTTATATTTCGCTCTTTAATATTTATACAATGGGTAAAGTCACTTTGTTGGTTATTTTTTTCTTTTATAAAAGGGGTTATTTTATTTCTGGCCAGATCTTTGTATAGTTTATTAAAAACATAAAAAAACACGGACATAAAATTAAATTATAATTATATAAAAAAATAATTATAGTGATTTCAAATGAAATAACTTTTACCTACAGAAATAAATATTTTATCTACTGGTACTGATATTTTTAATACTTGAGGCATTTCAGCAAATCTAACCCTTTTTCTTTTATAATATTTACCCTAGTAAAGGTTTGTATGTAAATTCATTGTTCGAACAAAAGGAGTGTATGAAGAAGGATTTTATCCTGCTCAGAACGAGTTACCCTGCTTCCATTTATAGATTGGATCGCCACCAGATGAGATTGGAGAACGAATAAAAAACTTTAATTTACTCAACACATTAACTAAATGTAAATGTTTGAACAGGGAAGCTGCTTGTTATGCCATAAGGTAATCAATTATACGAACATCTAATTATCCAAGGGAATTTAATTTATTCATTATCTTAATAATACCTACTGCCGATTCCCAAGAGTATCTTTTACTTTAATGAAGTTGCTTTAGATCTGTTTTTAATCTGTATTAATTTGGTATATTTATCAAAAGCTCTTTCATCAACTCCCTCGTTGGTCTAGTGGTTATGTGGGTCCGGATGACGAGGTCCTGGGTTGAGTCCTGGTCGTACTGTGAAATATTGAGCTTTTCAATCTTCCAAAAAAATATTATTAATAATACTTGGAGTTGGGAAGTTAATGGTGTTACACCCCAAGTCTGGAAAGCACGTAATAATGGCCGGTCGGTTCCGGTCATTATTATTAACTAACTAACTAATCTAATAATGATCGTAATAATGTTACACTAAGGATGCTAGTTCGTAGCCGACAGTAGAGAGCAGCAGGAGGCAATGTCACCAGGACTCTATGCATTTCTATAAAATACCTTTCGACACGAGTACTTCATCATTCAGCATTGGAGCAGCGTGGTGATTTATCAACTCAATTAATCAACATAATTGTAATTATATAAACAACATTTATACATCTAGATAGAATGACTATTTTTAAATACAGGTCCTGATTGTCCAAGCTTTTGGGTTTGCGAACTTTTTGTTAACTTCCCAATGATGATGCTGAGACATTATTAATAGTGATAATTTTTAATTGCGTTTGAAATGTTATATTACATCGAAGCTTTAAAAGTTAACGAACGTCATAAAGCGAACATTTTACTGAAAACAAAACCTCGTAAGTGCCGGCCACAGACGATAAAGCTAATTAGTGTGAGTTCTGTTGCTTCGCGAATAAATTAATCTGTATTATAATTAACTCGAGTGTTATTCGGTATATTTTCTTGTAACGCAAGCTTGTTAACGTTTTGTTATTCACGTATTTGAGCAGACTCTTTGTGCAACTATAAATTAATTTTATTTTAAACTCTATAAGAATATTGTAGACTTCTATACAGTTATTATATTACATTTGGAAGTCCTTTGAAAGGAGTACTATGAGTAGGTAATATGACAGGCCAAGCGCGTTAAAAAGCATTTCTATTTTTTATTTGAATAATAATAGATCTCACTAAACATTTTCAAGTGTCATGTTGCCAAGACGAGAACATATAACTCGCGAAGTTATAAGACCTCATGTAGAACCAAACTTCTATTCGGACTCCACACCGCCTTAAGTACGAGGCTTTACAAACTACACCTTAGTCTGTTTTAGGTAGGTATGTGGTTTGACCATTTTGTTATATTTACTCCTTGATAAAGGTGACATTTTTGTTATATAACAATTCTTGTAGTTACGAAACGGCCAAGCCGGTGTTTAATTTTAAATCCGACTTTCACGGACTAAAACGTCCCCTCTGAACTCCACGACATGAAGCCGTTAAGCAATTCTTCATGCCCCCCTCTTATATGCGTGTCTCTTCTCCGTTCCTTAGCATCTGGGCGTATGACTGTGTTCAACACATGCACTATCGATGACAATGCTCATTATATGCACTATCAGTTCTTACGTCTTAGATCGCAAATGTATCTCTCACTCGAAAGCAACTCGTCATTGCGCAGCAGAACAAGCTTGACCTCAGCAAAGAGCATTGAAGCCTCTAACAGTATGGATTAAATTCGTCAAGCTAACGGGTCGGCTTCATTCTATGCCTATCCAAGTTCGGGATTAAAATTTTCAACTGAAAAATACACACCGCCACAGTACAACTGGGCATCGGATGGTTTATGTTAATAATATAACTCATCATAAAATAAATCATCATCTCTTTGGGTCATTGAACGAGAATTTGGAACTTATATCCACCACGCTGACTTTGAGCGTGTTGGTAGATTTGAATGTATAATAACAGGCACTTTGTCGATCTTTAATAGTTTGCGAGAATCAAATATTCAGTGGAAGAGCAAAATATATGTTATGAAATGAAAAATATTTTGAAACTCTAATAAGTACCTTTATTTTATAGTAGCGATACATTTTCAGTTACAAATAAATCAAGTTTTAAAAATGCAACGGAAAATATCAGCATAAAATTTGAAATAAAGAAAAGCTTATTTCTTTCAAAGTTTATTTCATTCCACACCCAAAACTCAAAGTATGGTTTCGCGAATCAAAGCCGTATAGAATTAATCGCTCCACTCCTAATAAAGAAGTATTTGAATTACGTACTACTAAACTAAAAATAAAAAAGACGTGTGGCACTCGGAGACTGCCGCGGTAAAACTATTGCATTGAAGTTAAGCAACATCGGGCGCGGTCAGTACTTGGATGGGTGACCGTCTGGGAACACCACGTGATGTTGGCTTTTTTAAATTTTTATTTTTTTTTAGTTTGTTTTTTTTTTATTTAAATTTATAAATATATAATTAAATTGCATAAGGTTTTTTATCAACTTATACAATTATAATCATATATTTATAAATTTAAATTTAAAAAAAATTTATAAATAATAAAGCAAATAAAAAATAAATAAGAAAATAAAAATTTAAAAAAGCCAACATCACGCGGTGTTCCCAGGTGGTCATCCATCCAAGTACTGACCGCGTCTGATGTTGCTTAACTTCGGTCATCGGACGAGAACAGGTGAATTCAACATGGTATGGACGTCGGCGAACAAAGACGCGAACAAGACAATCTGAAAAAACTAAAAAGGGTGGGGGGTGTTAGGTTTTTTCGTTACGCAATTTCTGGATTCGGTCTCCACGCTCAAGGCCCGCGATAGAAGCTATGCAATAGATTAAAACTAACATAGGGCAGCTTAATTTGAAGCGAGTGAATTAATTTCTGTAAAAAGCTCAGTGAAATGTTGGCAGCTACAGTGTTATTGCTCGAAGCGGTGAGGAGCTTTATTCAATTCTCCGGCTCGGTAGCGAATATTCGGACGTTGATTTGATTTTGTTTTCGACCTTAGTTTTTACGCTATGTGACTTATTCGTTTTTGCCTCTTTGGTTTACGAGCTAAAGTATCCTGTTGCTTTCATGAACCTAATAACAAACTATTTTATGTAATATGAGTATAAGTAGTTTCCTGGCTGTCAAGAAATTCCCACCTGAAAGTAAAATTTAGAGCCCTTTCATCACCATGTAAAGCTAAAACGTGAGGTCATGACACAAAAAGTCTCACAATTAAATTTTTTTTTTTATCAACTCCAAGTTGGCCCTTAACTGCTATATATGCTTGGCGGTACGTCTTTGTCGGTAGGGTGGTAACTAGCCACGGCGAAAGCCTCCCACCAGCCAGACCAAGACAAATAAAGAAAAATCTCAATCTGCCCCGCCGGGAATCGAACCCAGGACGTCCGTCTTATAAACAACCTCGCATACCACTGCGCCACGCAGGCCGTCATATGACTGTGATCGATCGAAAATTTTAAGACTTGACCTACGAAGCTAAACAGTCTGGGCTACGTTGGTACATATATCTATGAAAACAGGAAGTGCAGTGCACAAGGCCGAATGGTAGGTATAACTCAAAGGAATTAGCATCAGTGCTAAGCTCGACACGATCTTTGTGTATGAGTATTTTGATTAGTTTATCTTGAGTAAAAAATTCAGTAGAGATAATTTAATTATTAATTAAGAGTTACGTACCAAAGCGAATACGGAGTCTTGGCATAGAAGAAATAATATGTGTTACAGAAAATATACAAGATATAGAGAGTCAATACGGTAGTACACTAATGTAAGACAAAACGAGTATGTTAAATATTATTAAACAAATTAAATGTAATATAACAATATACAAATCGCTATATAGCCCCACAGTAAGCGTACGCAGCTTGTGTTATGTGTACTATGATGACTGATGTATATTTTTATATATATTATACATAAATGGTCTATAATATATAGATGAACATCCAGAGACTGGAACACATCCATGCTCATCATACTAACATTTTTCCAGATGTGGGAATAGAGCCTAAAGCCTAGAAGAAGCAGGGTCACTGCTTTTTCTAGGCTTTTTTGCTGCAGGGTTTTTTATTAGAAAGGGCATACTTCCAAGGTGGTCCCATTGTTATCATTTTAGGATCGGATGATGATATTCTGGGGAAATTGAAGGAACTCTTCAAATTTTGGAGGCACGCTTACAGCAATTTCGGTTTTTGTCTCGATATCGGTAGCTTTTTGGCTAACGTCCTTAAAGTAGAAACCTTGGCTGGCACCGACTTCATAGATATGCTTAAGTAAATTAAAGCAACTAATTAATACAGTTATTTTTTACTTTTTAGTGCGTTTTGAGTCGGTTCTATTTTTTGTTAAAAATTTTTTAACTTTAAAACAGTTCAGCCATCGGTCCAGTATGGTCGATTCTTGAAAAAAAATATATCGAACAAACACCTAGTTGAAGATAATGCAAATGCAGTAAACAATAAATAGCAACTCATTGCATGTTCTGCAGCAGTATGATGGTGTAGGTGACGACGGCGGAGGCCATGGCCAGCATGGTGGGCTGGTCCAGGGTGTAGAAGTGCACGGCGCTGAAGCTGACCGGCCGGGATATCACCAGCTCGCGCAGTTCCTTCAACGCATCGTACGACTCTGTTGCTAGGGAAAAAATATCATAAATTACGTCAATCCTAAATCTCCACTCAAATCTTACTCCGAAGCCAGAACATACTTGACTACAATTTTCAATAATAAACTAACTTAATTATTTATTTTTTGACGAATGTTATAATATAACTGCACATGCAAATGCTCTCACATCTTCTCTGCTAAATTGATTTCTCATAATTGTGATAACCACAACGATAATAAAGAAATTAAAATTTAAAGTATAGTAACTAAAATAGGTGATGAATCATTTAATAAGATATTCTAATCGAGCTACAGAACTCTAATTTGGCATTCGGAGAACCAACAGAAGATGTACAGTTATAAATGAACATGAAGTGTAAGTCCTCACTTAGTTTCTTGTCTGTCATCAAGTGATCGATATATCGGACAATCCTTTCACTCTGTTTATGTGTTTGCTCACAACAACTTATGCCGCACAGGAGTATTGATATATAGTTTACAATTTTCATAGCCGTTGATAATATTATTGTAAAGAGATTGGACTGGTTAAAAGGGACCTGCAACATAAAAACAATAGGAAGTAGGTAGGAATAGTATAAATAATATCTTAAGTTAAGATTTATATTTATATACTGTTAAGAGTTTTTACCATTGTGCCCACTGTTAGCCTGATAATCAAGTTAGTCAACATAACCATTTCCATAAGATAGACCAAACCACCGAATAGAATCTGAAAAATAACTTTTGAAAGTCTCCATATTTGATATCAATTGTAATATACCTATGTACAATTATTGGTTATTCATAAATGCAAAAGAGAAGTCAAAAACACAACTAAAATGTTTACTGATCAATAGGCTGCTTACTTAATTAAATTTTTTAGACTATACTTACCCTAAATCCAAACATGTCATTAATATAATCACATTGCCTAAGTAACAGCAAGTAGCATCTGCTCAGACGTAAAATAACTTTGGTACCGTTGTAACCTATCGTGTTCACTACTTCCAAACGATTGTACATAATAAAGGTCTTGGCCCGATTCTTCTTACAAATTACATCCTTCGTCACTCCAGATAAAGATCGTGTAGTACTATAATAACCTTGAAGGACGTCTCCGATTCTTTTAAGGCGAAACCTAATTTGGGTAAAGTGGGCGATACCATCGAGAGCCGAGAGTATTTTGATAACCGTGTAGACGTAGTCGACGCTGTGCACTGAGGAGATGAACCATCCGTAGAGCAGAACTATAGCGGTGTAATCGATTACAAAGTATATAGAGCCCATGAGAATAATGAAGATGCATATTTTGGTGACGCTTCTCTTTATTTGACTGTAATACGACATTCCAATAACTCTGTCAATGTTCTCATAAATATTGTAATAGTCCAAACATCGCTGCCTGCCATATTTATAAACGAACAAAAGGTCCACAACATATTGAATGTATCCAAGGATGTAAATTAGTGTAAAGTAATCCTGGAATCTAGTTTTTTTCCTTTTAGAATTTTTGTTCGCCAAATAAATGCTTGCTATATTAGTAGCGAGAAAAACTGACGTCGTAAAAATAACTTTCCGAAAAGGCCATTGAAATCTTTTCCCATCCCCTGAGGCGCAGTATAATCCAAATATTTTCAAAACAGAGTTAAGCGGTGTCAAAGAGGAGTAAGCATTGTATTTTGAGTTTTTTGTTTTGTTTCCATTAATGTCCTGAACCGACATGGTCCTGGTCAGAACTGAAGTGCCACAGTGGGGTAGGTCTATGTAGATTGGATTGGCGTTTAGCTTATCCAAATTGCATCTTTCATTGTGTTAATGGCAGAAACATACGAAGAAATTGTCTGGTTAGGTACTATTATCATACATAGAAATTGACCATTTTTCTACCTATAATTTGTGTTTTTATATGACATAGTAGGACACTTTTTTAAGTTATTATCATAATCAAAAATACACAGTAATTATAATGTATGACTCGTCCATTGCATTACATTAGGATGTTAATGGAAGAATTAAGGTGTAACTACGCAATACCAAATATTAACTCAGGTCTATAGAATCTGGTTATGAAAAATTCAAACTCCTAAGTTAAATCAGGTAAAAAGATAATTGCAGCCGTTTATTTTACACAAAGATAATTATCAAACACTTTACTTGTATAAATACAACTCAACTATCATCCGTTTCGAGGAATTCGTACATAAACGTGGAGAAGAGACGCGGACAAAACGTCCTCGACAAAATAGCGTACAGGGAGTCCTCGCGCAAGTACTTCCTCGTGTGGGTGTCCCAAGTATGGTAGCCGTACCCCTCCGACAACTCGCCCAGATTCCACTCTCCAGGCTCGAAATATAGGTAGCTGTCTTCATAACTAATTGGCTCGAACATTTTTCTGTTGTAGATTTTGAGGTCTGAAATGTACAAGAGAGGCCGTAGACTGCAAATTTTTGTGGACTGACAGTTGATCTGTTTCTAACATTCATCAGTATCTTATTCATGATACTGATTAAGAATCAGACGAAATTATCTGTGACGTACACACATCGGCATATAAAAAATATTTAGCGGAACATAAAAAAGGTCCATAATTAAAAAATATGGTTTTATTTTAAAATCTACTTACTACACTTCTTTTGTTATTTAAAGTTTCATTTGTTTTACTTAAAATGGGATCACATTAAGAACAGATTTTCCGAGTAAAGGCTATTTGTGAAAAATGGTACATTTTGAACTGTTCATGTAACCGGGAAAAGTGAAAATTAATATTAAAATAACAATCAATTAAATTAGAAAAATGGTGATTAATATTGCGTATTTCCTCCACGTGCTCTTATTAAAGTTTCTGCCCGTCTAGGCATACTGAGAATGATGTTATCGATGATGATGTCTCCTGGGATAGTCTCCGCCGTTCCTCAACTACGGCGATTCGCAGTGTGTTTAAATGCCGGTGTGTTTAGATGTGACGTACGGGGACTCTTGAGTAAGGGCGAGAGACTAGCAATAATTGTAATCATTATCTCCTGACTAAGATTACAATATGGTCGCTAACCATGAGCCTCATAAAACCGTGATGTCACGTGGCAGGTCATACGTCATCACTTAACGTTGATCTTCGCATTTCTGATTAGATGACTGAAAGGATCTAATCGGAAATGAGAAGATCCTAGTTACCATCTGACCTATATGTGGTTCAATGAGTGAATGTGACACGAAAAGGTGGTGGATGTTCGAATCACTTGGAGTGAGGACGTTCAATGGCTAATGATTATAATGATGATGGAAGTTTAAGGAGGTTCTCAACGATCGCTCTATCTATTGGCAGGGCCGCGCCTACCCCCCACAGCGCCTGTGTGCGAAACCTATGTAGCGCCTCACCTTGCACACACTTTCAATTTACTGATTGTTCAATTGTTTAATGCTTTGGCACTCTCGTGTCTTAAAGTCGGGGAATCCCCGTGACCTACTCCGCTTGCGTCGCAGGCATAGCATCGGGTTACAATCATAATTCATTCAAACAAACTCACGGCAGTTCTATAGATTTTAACTGAGTTCGTAACTAACGTACACTAAAACCCAAATTGTAAAAATAAACCACACACTTGAGTATTATCTTAGAAAGCTTGTATAATAAGCGCATTATAATTATTTTGTTATTTACAAGGCATATTGTACCTACTTACTCATCGATAGTCTACCACAATATTATGTTGTTGTCTAAGTGTAACAAAAATAATTTCGATGGCTGCGCCTTTATTGTCTTGGCGCCTGTGTGCGCCGCACACTTCGCACATAGGGGCGGCTCGGCCCTGTCTATTGGTGAATACCGCAAGAAAGTCCGTTTAGTAGTTTTTAAGTTTATCGCAAGCATTGTAACTTTAACGTTCAAACCTCATCCACATGAGGGTAGGCTTATGCCCAGCAGTGGGCTATTAAACGTGTGATACCTTTACAATTCCGTAGACTGGATCCAGTAATATTATATTTGATGCCAGATATATTACACAGCTTCTCTAGTGCGCTATACACGGCATCTACAGCGCTGCGGTACTTGATCGTTGTAGTGTTTCTGTAGTGCCTGAAATACAACTGTTAACTTAGGTTGGCAATAGATGACAGGTAAAATTATTACATAGTAAGAACTTTCATTTAAGTATTTTAACCAATAAAAATAATATTGGTATTCTATTTTATGCTAAAGGTTTTGATTTAGTTATTGTAGTCTGCCCATAGACAGACGAAAGGCACGTTTGTGTGCAAAAGAATATCTGTAATGTACAAAAATGTTCAAAGTATCATGTATATGTGATTTTATGTATATAAGTATTTTATGTAAGTATATTTTTATTTTAGACAGTAAGAATCAATCTACATTTTTGTGTACGTAAACCCGAACCTACTCCAATGTTTAAACTTTTCCACTTAAATATAATTGGTTGTCTATAGGTACTAAAGCCAAACTCGATGGAGAATGTTTGTCAACAAACAAATTAAAAATGAAGGTAGAAATTATTAGTCATTTTGTACCTAATTTTTTTAGTTAACTTGTTAATGACGAATTCATGACAATAAATTAGATAAATAAGCTTAAAACTAGTTAATATATTAATTATCTTTTAAATAAGAATCAAAACATAATTTTAAATTTATTAGGAATAAAATGTGTTGCATTTTCTACATTCATTTTTAATTTGTTTGTTGACAAACATTCTCAATCGAGTTTATATGTAGTATAGAAGAGATAGCTCATTAGTGATAAGACCGCCAATTGTACATTAGATTTTTTAAGATATTGTCTCTTTGTAACTTTGTTTTTTATCATTTGTTACACAATAAAAAATATTTCATTCATTTATTCATAATATCTATATATATAAAAGAGATTCCCACCTATATATTGACTCATCACGATTTCTCTGGAACCATAAGGCGTAGCGACTTGAAATTTGGTAAGAATATGCCTTTTGCCGAGTAGAGAATACTAGGGGGAGAAAAAGGGGCAAATTGAAACTTTTTATTGCTTAAAAGATTCACTTGAAACTTTGTATGTAGGTTCCACCAGTGACGCAAGTGACCACTGAGAGAGGATTTTTGGAAATTTATCCCCCCTAAGGGGAGAAAACGGGGTAAAAATTTCAATTTGTTAAAGGATTTACTTGAAACTTTGTATGTAGGTTCCACCAGTAAAGCATGTGAGCAATGGGAGAGGATTTTTGGAAATTTTCCCCCTAAGGGGAGAAAACGGGGGTAAATTGAAAATTTTAATTTCTTAATGGATTTACTCAAGACTTTGTAGGTAGGTTCCACCAGTGAAGCAAGTAAGCACTAAGAGAGGAATTTTGGAAATCCCCCTCTCCTAGGGGGAGAAAAAGGGGCAATTTGAAACTTTTCATTGCTTAAAAGATTCACTTGAAACTTTGTATGTAGGTTCCACCAGTGAAGCAAATGAGCACTGAGACAGGATTTTAATCCATCGATTTTAGCACGCGACCTGCGGTCGCGTTAATGCCGCCCTGCTGCCAGGGAATTGTTCTGCATTATGATGTAGAATCAGCAAAACCACAAACTTTCGCGCGCGATTCGATCGCGCCAGTCTCTTGTCATAGTATAATTGTTTGGGTAACATATGGGCCCAAACAGTGTTATTTAATAAGAAATATCAAATCAAATTCGTTTATTTCAATCACTATTGAAACTACGTTCTGTAATTTATTCTTAAAAATATTGGTATGGTAAGTATGAACTTCAGCAGCAGGGAGCATTGGTAGCAAGGAATACTCAAACTTGTATAAATTCACTTTATTACATTACAGAAATTACACAAACAGTATCTACTTGAACGTTACGATTCCTTCAAAATTAGAAAACACAATGAGCGCGCCACGTAGCCAAAAACCTTAAATCTCTTTTTGACGTGGAAGGGAAAGTGAACTCTGATTGGTTGCCGCCTTTTTGCGTTAACCAATCACAAAATGACAGTTGGCTATTTTGTACGAAGAGTTATGTTGCCAACTTAAAAAAAATAAAAACGATATAATTTATCGATTATGATACGATTAACGCAAATTCAATCATGATCCTAACAATCGACCGTCCTGACAATGTGTGAGTCCTCGCACACGTCGCCAGGAGGCATCCTAACAATCGGAATTTGGCTAGATGTTCGCACTTTACAATAACTTTTATTCTCATTATACTGTTAAGCTACTTCAAATTACAATGAAATGAAAGCGATACTTTAATTGTTTAACTGTGACAAAATGAGATCTATTTAACAACTGAATATCGCCATAAAGTGTCAAAAAAAAATAATATATATAGGTACATAAATTGCAACATTATTATCATCATCCAAAAATACAACATTATTTTTGCATAAGTAATCTTGTAATACATTATTCCATCATTCAGCAGATTAATATTACTTCATAACACTGGTTATATAAGAAAACAACGATCGATTAATGTTTTCTTATCTCTTAACCATTTACTTTGTATCCGAACGATCGATTAATCGGATAACTCATCATCAATATTTCCCTCGAACGATCGATTTATCGAGGGAAAACCCAACAGACATGCCTACAAGACGATCGATTTACTTGTGGCAGCCCATTGAGCAACATCAACATCAACATCAACATCTACGTAGGTACCACGACACGAACCATCGATTCTCGTGCCGGGTACTAGGGTTTTAGCTAAATCAGGTGACGATCCGATCGATTCTTCTCGTGCCTGATTCCAGCTGCATCATGACACCATCCGATCGATTCTTGTGTCTAATCTGTAACAACGAAAATGGCTTCCTGTAGTTTAATGTCTCCAAGTCTACACAAAAAACACACAAAATACAACTTGAACATACATCGGAAAATAGCATTCAAACTTAAAGAACATGTCATTTAAATCAATCCTCATTGCCGGAATTATTGCTGGTGTCTGTACCGTTCAACTTTAAAGCAGCAACATGTATGGCACCATGTTGTGGGTAGTTTTGATTTGCTAATGCTAATGCATGTCCTACCCGATATCTAACTTCAAAACCTTAGTGACGCGACAGGGGCCCTATGTACGTTTTTTTTTAATTTATTTATTTTTTGTTTTGCTCTGTCCGTCATTATTGGAACATTTTGGTTATCTTAATTGGTTCACCTTCAACATACACTCGAAGCATTTACATGCCAAGTTAATCAATTAGAATATTTTTTTTTATTCTACAAAACTTTGTATCACCTCACGGCTAGTCGAACCAACGGCAGACAAGTTTTCGAAAGACCCCTCTGGGTCTACAACGTGTTTACGGGACAATGCATCTACGTCATATATCTTCGCGCCTGCCCTATATTATACCGAATATTGAAATTCTAGCAGCAAGAGCCACCAGCGTATTATCCTCGAGATTAAATCTCGTTTTTTTTGAAAGTGTGGAGCAAAGAGCACCACAATCTGTGATGATCTTAAATTCGCTTCTTAACAAGTTGACCCTGGGTTTCCATAAAAACAAAATAACCGCAAGAGATTACACCTCAAGAGGAAATTCTTTACTGTAGGGGACGTTTGTCTGCTATAACATGCCACTGAGCAAAAGTATCTTTGGGGCGCTGTAATAATATTCCCCCAATGTCTAATCTACTTTGCTACATACATACATACAAAACATCACGCCTTATACCCGTAGGTGTAGGCAAAGACCACATCCCTCCACTTGCCACGGTCCTTGCATACTTCCTTCATCCATTTTCTCTACATGCCCAAACCGTCTAAGCATCCCCTCCTCAATTTTTATATTGCTAGAATGGGCTTATAACTACCTTGCTTTCAAGTTTACAAAAGCTTCCTCTTAATCATCATTCCATGTACACACATCATCTTTGAAGTTTTAGCTATTTGAGGCTAATCAAAATATTAGAATTTAAATTTATTATTTTTGTAACTTGATTCTACAACAAATATAATATAATAAAACGAATTAAATTGTTAAAACACCTAAATAAAAAGTTTTAGCAATTGAATGTCTGATTAGACAGAGACAGCCACAGGTACTGTGATGCAACGTCTCACCACAGTATCGCCATATTGGCTTTAGTAGGTACAAATATTCGTTTTGCGAGAAAAGGACAGAAGACCCCTACTCCAAACATTTAAATGCCTGCAACTTTGCAGATGTTAATTGGATTTTTATTACGTGATTATTTTCATCTTAGTTTATAATAAAGTAATAAAATATATAGAGTCAAATACCCAATTTTAAATTTGCGAATACACGTGGCTAATCGAAAGAATTACCGGATATTGTGTACGTTCTCAGGTCGTAGGAAGTGACGATGAGGATCTTTTCCTGACTAGTTCTTACTACAGCCGCACTAATAACATTAATACATGATCAATTTTATCTCTTAAAGATTCACAATTTGAAAGATTTAAAGTGAGATTGGCTTTTCATGTACCCGCAACACTTATTCAGGGCGTTCTAAGCATTCTGTGGAGTCCCGCTCGAATATTAGAACATCGAGACACGCGGTTACCGAACTAACAGACTAAGGTCGAGTTCGTCCTGCGCTAGAGAACGACTGGTGCGCTTTGCCAATCCAAATGACGCCCGATTTAACTCATACTGTTCAACTGACACCACTAATACATGTTCCGAAATAGGGACCCGATAGTATCCGGACGTCAATTCGAGTAGAATAAAACAAGCTTAGCCGGTAAGACGAGCTATTTCATCCTCAATAATGGACATAAGATAGCGCTCTTTTACCATAACTGAATTAACATCTGATAATCGACGGACATTCTAAGAGATTCATCCTTTTTTACGCAAGTATAATTGAACTAGCGTACTCAAAAGAAGACTAATTATTCCCGCATCATCATCAATAACTTCCTTTTACTATCACACGTATTTTTTTAACGCCCGTGGTGTGATAACCTGTCAGGTCAATTAACAACAGGACGTTGGCTGTTGAGATTTATATTCATCGTGGCTGAATTCGTGTAGCCTAGATCTTTAAGTGAAGACTTAACAATGTGACGTTTGAGCAACTCAAACAACCTCCGTTTAATGCCCTCCGGTACCTGATTACTGACACGTATCAATTTCAATCACGGCAGGTGTCTCAGGTGGCTCAAAATTGATCCTACTTACAAAGTCTACTGGTTTGGCCCTGCACAAGGTTGCAGTGAGCAATCAGTAATTCAACAAGAACCGGAACAAGAGATTACTGTTATATTGATATGCCCAATTTCATTCAATTCAGCGATAGAGACCTAGACAAACAAAATACTGTTTGCTCGGCTTGCCCTGACTGATGCTGCAACATTCAGTTCCATCACTCCTGCAGTTCTAATCCTAGTCGAAGACTAATAAACCTGAATCAGAAAGTGACATTTCTTGGCCGATGTCGCAACACACAGGAGCCTAGTTGCATCTTTCTACAAAATGATACGAGGCTATTCTGTGTACGACTGACCAATAGAGATGGGCTTTTCTAACAAATTATCTAGCATAACCTTACGTAGTAACGTGATAATTCTCCTAGCGAAATCCCTTTAAAAACAGGGTCGTCTAACTTCTGTTAGAGTCTACTATATTCTCTCCGAGAACATAATATTATAGTTTAAGAAGTAGAATGCAAATTAATAAATATATCAATATAATTACATATTTTATTTTATGTGTAACTTTAATTCATAATTGGCTTATTACCTCCTCACTAATGTGAGGAGATCAGATTCGAGTAGATTGACGTGTAAAAGTGATGTCACAACTGTCATTTAATTTATTTGAATAGTATTTTATGACATGATCATAATAAATGTTATGTTTTTAATAATTTATAACGTTAAATTAATTAATAATTCAAGAAGTTTAGGTTATAATGTTGGTCAAACGATTTAGTCATAGTTCATAAATTTTGAATTCGGAAGATAATTATGTTCTCGACTGATTGCAAGAAGAAAATATTTTAAGGTACATTGACATTTTCCGCAGGTCTATTATCCCTTTTAGAGAAGCACGAATTCTCTGTGTGACCTACTCTGTTACATAGTAAGCATTTAATTAGCGGCTTAGGACAAAACAAGAAATTATGCCCTTTTAGTTGTAGCAGCCCGGAAGAGAGCCAGATCTCTTACTCGAATTCCAACTATAGTGGGTATGGACATAAGAGATATTGGTTTTGTTTCTAACCTGGTTTCGATCGGAAAGTTGAAGAATGTATACTACTTATCAAGAAGGGCACTAGCTGATCAGGGTTAGAGGAACGTAATGCCAGAGCATGAAATGTCAAGGTCCTACCACTGATAACCACGAATAACACAATCCACTGCTGGTTTATCAACTATAACGCAATGATTAAGTAACGCTAATTTTTAATAAAACTAATGTTCTACATCTCTAAAACCTGACCATAATTTTGTTCGTATGGAAAAACATTAACTTCTCTTGCCAATCCGGCCAAGTAAGCAAACTGAAGTCAGGCCTTCGTAATACATCTTAGCGAGAGCATGGAGTTTCTGCATGGCAAAGTGAGTGACAGTTTTATCATCGCAACCGTACCTATACACTAGCACATTCATTGAATTTCTTGAACCAGATATCAATCCGTTGATTTCTCGTGGATGGGTTGAAATTTGGAAGTAAGAATAAACAAGACGTTTTGAAAGATCCTGTGTCATGGGTAGACGGTTGAGATGTCAAACTATCCTCAAGACATTTTAAAACATTTCTAAGAAACAAATGGACTACGTGACCTTTTATTATATCCCGCGACGCTCCGACGGCAGCCTCTGCCCGCCGGGACGCGTTGCCGCTGTGATGTGTGTCACTCGCCGCGCGCATGGCACCGCAGAGCAGCCGAAGTCGTACGCGGCGCGTTGCACACTGCGACACCGATTGCAGACCTCAACCCGTAGGAGTTGCCCCCGCTCTTGCAGTAACTTCCACTCCAGACTCTTCACCTGCTCACAGCTCGACTCCAATACTTGATCCGGGAACAGAACAGCGAGTACGTAGCCGGCTGCGGCTGCGTTTCCTCCCTCGGGTACGGTTTCGATGTCCCCCGTGGTCGAGCGTCTCAAGTCATCAATCCGTGGTCGGTCCGTGCCAAAAAAAAAGAAAAATAAAAGAAAGTTAAAGTTTGAGAAAACTGTAGGTATAGCTCATCATCGCACAGTTCTCCTCTCTCATAGAAGGAAGGGTTGGCAGGCTTTGACGATTATAAACTCGGCGTCAAAAAAATCGCACCTCCAAGAAAATCACGTTCAAATGTCATTAGCTCTTGATATGCACATGCAGTCGTATTAATTATAATTTTATTTAAAAGGTTACTTAATTAACTTAATAAAAAACATTATTTTTCATTATCAAATAAAACCTAATGCAACAAATAAAGTGTCACAAAAATTCTATGGAAATTTTGCTGCTCGGGAGAGTCGCGAGTTGCGCTACCTTTGTGGGTATGAAGGGGTCAACACGGGGTCAATGTGGGTCATTCGCTATTAAACCGCTAAAGAGGACACACGCACTGATTTCACTGAAGAAAGAACATCTGTAAAATGGATACTACAGCTGATGAGGCCGCTCAAGTGCTTGCACTACTGCAAGCAGGGGTGCGGCAGTGTGATGTCGCCCGGCAACTGAGCCTGAGCCGTTTTTCGGTTCAAAGAGTCTACCAGCGCTTTTTAGAGACCGGTGGCTATATCCGGCGACATGGGTCCGGTAGATGTCGCTGCACTTCGGAAACAGACGACCGGTTGGTTGTATCGTACTCTTTGAGAAATCGCTTCTCAAACGCTGTTCAGTTGCAACAGGAGCTCCAGGCAGTTCGCAGACGCACGGTGAGTATCTCCACGGTTAGAAGAAGACTGAAGGAGAAGAACATAGCAGCCCGCAGAGCTGCTACAGGTCCAAAATTGACTGCAGCGCACCGGCGAGCCCGCTTGCAGTTTGCTCGCGACCACGTCGATTGGACCATTGAGCAGTGGGGAGCTGTTCTCTTCTCAGACGAGACACGAGTGTACCTTTTTTGCAACGACCGACGAAGAAGAGTATACTGGAGGCAGGGTGAACGTTTCGCCCAAGCCTGCATCCAGGGGACGGTGGAATATGGAGGCGGATCCTGCATGTTCTGGGGCGGTATGTCGGCTGCCGGCAAAACCGACCTTGTCTGCGTCTCCCGGACCGGAAATGCTCGCGGACAAGGGTCGCTGACTGCTCGCCGCTATATCACAGAGATCCTGGATGTGCATGTGGTCCCTTTTGCCGAATTTTTTGGCGAGGGGTTCACATTAATGCACGAAAACGCTCGCGTTCACACTGCAGCCATCGTGAGCGACTTCCTGCGGAGGTCCCAAATTTCTGTGATGCAGTGGCCAGCGAGAAGTCCTGTTCTGAATCCGATAGAGCACCTCTGGGACCGTCTTAAACGTAAGGTTCGATGTCGGGTTCCGGCTCCTTCGACTCTACAGGAACTGTAGAACCGCGATGATTGAAGAATGGGGTCTTATCCCTCAAGAAGAGCTGCTGAAGTTGGTGAGGTCTATAAGGGACCGTATTTAAGCCGTCATCAGGGCAAGGGGGGGTAACACTAGATTTTAAGTTAATTTTAAGACACTTTTTGTACATTTTTTTTGTAAATTATAGATTGTTAATTAGTACTTAATTAAGAATTTTTATTATTTTTCAAATTTTAATGTTTTTTGTATAATTTTAATTAAAAAAAAGATTACACTTAATTGTTTTTTGATAGTCCTTTTTGTTACCTTTCTAATGATACCTAACACTATCCTCTACATAAGGTTTAGGAATTTTTGAATAAGATTTTTAAAAGGTGCGATTTTTTTGACGCCGAGTGTATTTAAAAATTGGTGATAACAACAGAGACTGCTTGATGTGATCTCCATAAAACACTGACAATATTCAGACCCCGACCTGATAGGTTTGTTAATAAAGAGGACCCAAATACCTAATTAATTCATTGACCTGACCCAAGAATCGAACCCTGTACCTTATGATCCACGATCTAACATGTAACCGCTAGACCAACCAGGCATTTGTCAACCACAATAAAAATAAACAATTTATAATAACAATAAAAAAAAGAATAATAAATGAATTTGTTTTAAGCCGACGACTTATTTGAAATTAAAGTTTAACGTATCATAGCGAGTGATTATACTTATTCATTGGTATTAGTAATTACAGTATCAAATCCAACGTTCACTAAATCTTTTCTTTTTTTTTTTTATATACCCACGTAATATCAATATGTAACTTACATATTTCACCATAAATAAACCATAATGTAGCTTGGGAAAACACGTGGCTAAATATTAGTCAAACAACAAGTGAAACTATTATGAAGGTTACACATTTGATGATGATAATAGCTAATGAATATAGTATAACTGGGCGTGTACTTACGCGTTGATAGGTAACGCTGTCTTCGCACTTCTGAAATATGAACTTCAGCAGCAGGGAGCATTGGTAGCAAGGAATACTCAAACTTGTATAAATTCACTTTATTACATTACAGAAATTACACAAACAGTATCTACTTGAACGTTACGATTCCTTCAAAATTAGAAAACACAATGAGCGCGCCACGTAGCCAAAAACCTTAAATCTCTTTTTGACGTGGAAGGGAAAGTGAACTCTGATTGGTTGCCGCCTTTTTGCGTTAACCAATCACAAAATGACAGTTGGCTATTCTGTACGAAGAGTTATGTTGCCAACTTAAAAAAAATAAAAACGATATAATTTATCGATTATGATACGATTAACGCAAATTCAATCATGATCCTAACATAAGGAAGGTAATAGGTACTTACAATAAAATAGTATCAGCTAAAACTTTTCCCAGATCATTGTAAGACAGCCGCATCGCGACCAAGTTGAACCCGTCCCTGTCGCGCAGCACCCAGTTGCTGCCCAGATCCTGCAGCGGCTTTGATAGTATGACATCCATATCCATCACAACACCGCCGTGCTCGAACAACGTCACGAGTTTTAGGAAATCTGCCGTCATTTTGTACAACCTACCCTCACTTTTGACGGTTTTGAGAAAAGGAACACCTGGCATGATTCGAGAGAATGTCCCGATAACATCAACGGTTACGATTCTCAGATTTTTTATCTTTCTCAACTTAATCATAACATCATCTGTGAGGTCAGGGGCCGTTGTGAAGACGAGGTAAACTTTCCGGTGCCTGTGGGCCATACACGCAGCCTCAATGGCACACGCGGCGCGCAGGGGCACAGTCCTCTCACAACTAGTTTGGTACAAGAAAATTGAGTTTGACGCAAAATTAGTTTCGTTTACTGCATTGTAAGATTCGGCGTAACATGTGATGTTGTCTCGTTGCATTTTAAATAGTTTTGGCACGACGACATCCATTATATAGTCGCATATGACGCTCGATGCTAGATAGCAGATGAACACTAAGACACCGACGAAGGCTACAAGACACAGGTATTTCTTGCTGCGCGCTAATCTAAATCGCATTGTGTACTTGATTGATACTTACGAATATAAATATAAGTTAGATATGAAAATAAATGTAGTTCAAAAAGTATCTAAACATAAACGCGTACAAATCAAAATGTCACGAGGTATAAACATGACACGAGTGACATAACTAATTTCAATTGAATTCTTCTTCAAGGCTTTACGTACGACCTATTTAATTTTATTTACATTGTTAAGTTTGGGACTCTGGGAACAGTTTTTAGCATCTACTTTTACAAATGAAAGTTCTTATACACAATAGAATAGATAATCGCCAATCCCGAGGCTGTGTAAGCTATTAAATAAGCTAAGTGTTATAGATATTTTTATTTGTTCATTCTCGAAATTTAGCAAATCTGTTAAGTTGGAATTAAAAGCACTAAGTTTAAATATTTTCTGTTAAAAATTATTGTAAATTAGTCGCATGCTGTGTTTACCTATAATTAGTTTTACATTTTAACATTTTACTCGTAGATTTTGTTTTATTTTTTATTCAATGTTCTATCTGCAAAAGCTGTTGGTAGACCAAATAGAGAAAAAAAAATAGCTAAACTCGTACTCAACTACAGATGGCGTCACAATCAAGACGTAATTCTTAGATGGACAAAAAAGTAATCAAGGGAACGAACTATTTCTAAAAAGTAATAAAAGACATTTTTATACATAAATTATAGTTTATTTCCGTTCTATCTATAACTAACATACGCAATTTATTAATATTCTAATAATTTTAACATTTTCTTTTTTCAGAAGATACTTTCATACTTCCTCAGGCAGGAAACAGTAACTACTAACAAAAAATCATATTTTAACAGCACTCACGAAAACAGCAATACGCGATGACAATCAAGCGGTGCAATAAAAGAGGTTTTTAAAACTCGAGTGTAGTTTATAAATCAAAAAGTAATCTTTTTAATACACGAGATACACGAGTTTTAAAACCAAATTAAAAAGAAACAAATTGACTTCATCTGTTTATTGTTCTAGGAACTATGGCTATAGGCACGTAGAGAAAACTAAACCTTAACAGGAAAGAAATTACATACAGTTTTCTCTGGCAAATTAATCATTTCTAAAATCTGCCTTTTGCAGAGAAAATGCAACTTATAAACATTCCATTTCCATTAATTTTCTTAGAAGTTCGGACACTAGTGATTTAAAACTACCAGCTATAGAAGTTTGGACGAAATGAAGCTTTAAAACAAGGGCAATAGTTTAATTCACCGACACACAATCATAAAAATAAATTGATAACTTTTATATTCACTTGACTTGTTATAAAGAGGAGAAAAAGAAAACTCAAAAGCTGATTCCGTTTATTTTTACTATATGAGAGATGGTTAAGTGAATGCCCTTTTATATATACAACAAAAATATGATCACCATCACCATGCGTCGACGTAGTAACAATAAAGGAGGCTAACCATTTTGGGCCCAACACGTTACAACAATAAAATGTATCTTCAAAAATTCTTTTTTTTTTACAAATCAAAATCGCTAAACATAACTAGAATTCACAATTGCAAACACATTTAAAAATATGTTGTAGATTTTAGGTTTTTGTTATTTTGTTGTTGTTTTGTCGGCATAATTTTAACTGGCAACATTGGTAATCGTTCCATTTCTTAATGTCAATATCATGTCATCAATTTAATTGAAAGGTTATGGCGTTCAATTCAAT
Organism: Mycalesis mineus; assembly: GCA_034621355.1. Taxonomy (NCBI): domain Eukaryota; kingdom Metazoa; phylum Arthropoda; class Insecta; order Lepidoptera; family Nymphalidae; genus Mycalesis; species Mycalesis mineus. The sequence continues at coordinate 231,676 of JAXAVZ010000210.1, read as the reverse complement.
TAAATTGAATCAATTCAATTTGACTAATAAATTATCTTTAAATCTTTATTCTGAAAAAAGTATGAAAACGTATTGAAACTCAATTATTTGTCAGATTATGACTATAAAAATAGGTTGATAATTGCAAAGTTGTACATATATTTCAAATACACATAACCTAACTCGTGTATTTGTGCTTATAGCTTGATTATGCAATTGTTTATTAAACTGAAAGTAAACATGTTTAAAATAGATATTATTATTTACGGAATGAAACTTATTTGGACATTGTAACGGTTTATCAAATTTTGGGCCCAGCGATGTATGAAAAGTGGTTAATGTCCTTTGACGGATGTAGTTGGTTTGCATGTATTACAGCTTTACGTCACAGATCATTTGCAGGAGTGAGTCGGAGTTTAAATGCAACTCGGTCGGCGGAGGCGCCGTCACATCAGCTATAGCTGTTTTACCAAGCGTTTTTCACTTTATTAACTCTGCTGCGGAAAACTTAAATAATTTTTAAATTTATAGAAAAGAAGTTTTATTAAAAAATATTGTAACTTGGAAACCTCTTCAGTTAAATAAGGGTAGAAATATAATACTGGGTGTAAGGGACACGTTAACGAAAACTCAGTTAAGAAACCACGGTTAATATAATAAATCTTTCTTTTTTTTTGAAATCTTTAAACGAGCAATTCTTGTAAGGACAATAGTTTAATTCACCGACACACAATCATAAAAGTAAATTGATAACTTTTATATTCACTTGACTTTAAACGAGCAATTCTTGTACATATTTTTATGAAATTTTGTACGCAGGAGGTTTCGACAGAATTGATCTAGCTAAGTGTCATTTTTAGAAAAAGTTTTCAGGCAATGAAAACTATACAGACACAGTAACACGCCATATATTGTTAAGTGTCTATAGATGGCGTTGTTACATAATTAATTTTAAATATAATTTCAAAATAATATCGAACACAGCTCGGTCGACCAGGTACTAGCCCTGATGTTGGAAAGGCAGACATCATAACAACGTTCCGCATTTTATACTGAGTCTTGAACTGTATTGAATTCTTACAACTGCTGATTACGAATTTAGAATTAACATTTTAAAATAATTTTTAACAAAACCTAGCAGTTTTTGTAAAAATACTAATTTTAAAACGAATAAGACTACATAGGCAATGTTGTAAATTAAAAAAAATTATAATCTTGCAAATGGCGACTGAAATACCAATACTGAGGGACATTGAATCATGTACTAAATCACTGGTTAATGTTTCCGCTCACACGTCGCTCACACCCGATACGTCTCACACTGTAACTGAGGGTTCACAGTTCGTACTTGTTCTGCAGGTCCGTGACGTCACTGTCGCTCATGCCCTCCGCCTGCGCGCAGTGCGACAGCATGCTCCGCAGCACTGTAACAAGTGTACGGCGTTACAACACATCAGCATCACACAGCTAGTGTACTGCAGACGAGACACGTTGATATAGAGGCCTCAAAAAAGTGCATTCGGGCTAATTTTTGTATGGGGCCTTCGGTGGGTAGTAAAGATACTTGTAAAAAAATATTCTAGCTATTTTAAGTGCAAAAGTGTTATATCTATACTAATATTATAAAGAGGTAAAGTTTGTAAGTTTGTAAGTAAAGATCTGTTGGAAAATTTTCTAAAAAAAATTCTTTCACCAGTAGAATGCTACGTTATCGGTGAGTGTTATAATAGGCTATATTTTTTTTGTATTGTATATATTAACCGAGTTATCACAGTTTTTGTCACGCAAGTGGGATCGCAATAATCTGTTAAAGGCCTTATCCGCATGCGCTGCCTTAACTATTGAAAATAATTGAAAGCAATGTATGGGGACTTTATGTATCTTAAAAAGTTCTACAAAAAAGTCCGCGACAGCATATATCAATCTTTTATATTTTAACAGATATAGAACTTTTTGTGTTTAAAAAAATCATTTAATTCATATGCTTACGTTTATGTTATCATTTATACAAATAAAATTAAATCCTTATCAAAAGAAATTATTAGTAATCACAAGGATATTATAGAGATAAGATTTGCCTTATACAGTATGTTAATTAGTTTTATAGTTTCGGGGACATTACAAAATTTCTAAAAAGCGCGTCCTTGCCGCTATGGTGTTCGAATTTATTTCACCTCCTTCATGTTATATTATACGTACTGAATAGAGGTCAGCATTTTGGTACTAATATGCTTTCATGATAGAAACGTCAATACGGTGATGGATTTTTAGTTAAATTGAGAGGGGTAGCGGGAAAAGCGCACACTTTATACGAAAGTCTGTCTTTAAAATTAAAAGGGTACCTAAGAAGATTTCACGCGGACGAAGTCGCGGGCGACTGCTAGTCAGCTATAAAACAGATTGCAACAGACTCACAGTCCTTGTCGGTGTCGGAGAGGAACATGGCGAGCGCGGGGAACCTCTTGACCCTGCACAGGTTCTTCAGGTACTCTCCCACCGTGCTGCGCGTGAACTTGTGCGTGTGCAGCGCGCGCAGCACGGCCGACAGCACGTCGCTCTCCAGCGCGTTCTCGAATATGTATATAATACAAAGTACAACAGACTCACAGTCCTTGTCGGTGTCGGAGAGGAACATGGCGAGCGCGGGGAACCTCTTGACCCTGCACAGGTTCTTCAGGTACTCTCCCACCGTGCTGCGCGTGAACTTGTGCGTGTGCGCGTGCAGCGCGCGCAGCACGGCCGACAGCACGTCGCTCTCCAGCGCGTTCTCGAATATGTATATAATACAAAGTACAACAGACTCACAGTCCTTGTCGGTGTCGGAGAGGAACATGGCGAGCGCGGGGAACCTCTTGACCCTGCACAGGTTCTTCAGGTACTCTCCCACCGTGCTGCGCGTGAACTTGTGCGTGTGCGCGTGCAGCGCGCGCAGCACGGCCGACAGCACGTCGCTCTCCAGCGCGTTCTCGAATATGTATATAATACAAAGTACAACAGACTCACAGTCCTTGTCGGTGTCGGAGAGGAACATGGCGAGCGCGGGGAACCTCTTGACCCTGCACAGGTTCTTCAGGTACTCTCCCACCGTGCTGCGCGTGAACTTGTGCGTGTGCGCGTGCAGCGCGCGCAGCACGGCCGACAGCACGTCGCTCTCCAGCGCGTTCTCGAATATGTATATAATACAAAGTACAACAGACTCACAGTCCTTGTCGGTGTCGGAGAGGAACATGGCGAGCGCGGGGAACCTCTTGACCCTGCACAGGTTCTTCAGGTACTCTCCCACCGTGCTGCGCGTGAACTTGTGCGTGTGCGCGTGCAGCGCGCGCAGCACGGCCGACAGCACGTCGCTCTCCAGCGCGTTCTCGAATATGGCGGGCAGCTTACGTGGTTCTATTATCTGGAAATAGCACATTTTCCTTCGATTTACCCTCCTGGGTATCATCAAATGCTAACATGATACTAAAAGTAACTAAAGTACCGAAGTACTAAGAACTATCACAAAGAATTATCAATGCCTACTTTGCAAAAAGTCATACATAAAATAAAAAGTATACACGACGAATGATATGGTTATAAATTTGGCGGCCTCCATGGCGCAGTGGTATGCGCAGTGATTTCGTAAGACAGGTCCTGGGTACATGGTGGGAAGTGCAACATTACTCACTAGCTACCTACTCACAGATACAAAATCTCTCTCTAAAAAGTTTAATTAGGGGTTTATAATTGTAATTAATGTCAATCACGCCCAGTCAGTTAGATTTAATCATTTAGTTAACCTCCTGGAGACACATTAATAAACTAAACTTACACTCAAGTAGTCGCTCCTCCGGTCGTCGTCTCCTTTCAGACTGTTCCAGGTCATTATAAACTGCACACTGTTCGATGGTGCATCCCAGTTTGACACAAATTCACTATTTATGATAATGTTTGACTCCACTTGGTCACTCGCATCACTGTGACCAGTATTTTTGTCACCGTCACAGTTGATATCAGTCTTTGGGTTGAGTTTGTTTGAGTCGTTGTTGTTTGAGTCGCCGTGAGCTCGATCATCCTCGATTTCTAGTATTTGGAGTCTAGTAGCCGGCTTGTCTACTATTGTCCTGCCTAGAAGGATTTCTTGGATGGGCACATGTCTCAGGGCTCTCTGAAATAGAAAATAAAAATTTGATTTCACTGTTGGGAGGCTTCTGCTGTCGCTAGTTACACAAAGATGTACGACCATGCGATATAACATTCCGGTATGTTGTTTTGCAAAAACAAACAAGGGTGTAGATTTCATCCTACTTCTGACAAGATAACCATGTTAGACTATATAATCACTTACCATCAAGTGAACTAGCTAATGTAACCCAGGAGCAATATATTCCTTGTATACATCCTTTTTGTTTAATTCTTTATTTATAATTGTCATTATAATTTGGGAGGGTTCAATGCCCTTTATTGCCCATCTGTATGGGTCGGAGTATAGTACCTTTAATCGACAACCCACCTTGGACCTCAGATGAGGCGGTTTCTTCACCGGCTTGATCACGGTCACATTTTCACCCACACCGTTCATCCACTGTTCTAATGCTGTGGGCGCTGCCGTCGCTGGCTGACCCTTGCCCGCATCTGCTGCAGTACTGTGCGAGAGCTCTACTATCTTGGGCGGCTCCTTGTTTTGTGAGCTCGGAGAGCTTTCTGATGTGGGTGATGATTTTGACTTTGTCTGCAAAATATTGAGGGTTCTTAAGTTCGAAAGTGATGAGTGCGTTCATAAGTACTCACCAATACAAATCAAATTAGGTAGGTTTACCAATAGGTTCTATGGATAAATCATTAAAGAGTAAGAAAATTTAATAAAAAATAAAACAGATTTCAAAATGCACTAAAAAGTTAAAATTAATTTCATTACTTGGTTATGTTGGAATTAAATGACGGAAGTGATGTACTTGGAAAACAAGCAAAGTGATGTTTTCAATGATTTATTTTGGTACTTCAGTTAGGAATATCATAACACCTTTGTCTAAATTGTTGCACTTGCACTTAATTGCCTGCAAATTTCATTGCAAAAAGTAAGAGATAGAAATTAAAGTCCATATAACTCAGGGGTCCTTAAAAAATGTGTTACAAAGCAGTCAATTTGGGCACTTCCTATATTTTTTGTATTTACCAAGCATTAGCACCTTGTGTAGTGGAGCTATTCTGTAACAAAACTTGATATTATATGTTTCGTCACTCACCCCTTTCGTGCCCATTCTGGCCACGATGGCTTGCAGCGTGCGGCGGGCGCTGGCGTTGTTGGGCTCCAGCGCGAGCACCTGCTGCAGGTCGTGCTTGACGCCGCGCAGGGAGCCGAGCTTCTCTCGCGCCGCCGCCCGCCGCTGCAGCGCCTTCACGTAAGAGGGGTCGAGGCGCAGCGCTTCGGTGCAGTCCGTCTCCGCCTGGTGCAGGCTCTCCTTCTTCAGGTAGCACAGGCCGCGGTTGGCGTAGTAGATGGCGTCGTCCTGCACCAGCTCGATGGCGCGGTTGTAGCAGGCAATGGCGTCGTCCCACTTCTCCTGCTTCACGAAATTGTTGCCCTGCAAATTGCATTTACAATTACAGTTTGGCCATTTTATTAAACAAAGGACCAAGTGCAAGATTATTATCTTTCTTCTCATATGTTGCATAAAAAACCTGGCACAACACCACAAGATGTCTTAATATAGACAGTAGAAAATATAAATTGGGCAAGTCAATGGATCTTGTTCCAAACACGCCTTAAAATAAATAACATCCAGCTGAATGTATCATGCCAGGTTGCAGGAATAATGAGAGCCAAAAACAAAAAAAATGTTGTAAGCAAAAAAGTTGTAAATTTTTCAAGAAAGTTTAACTACAAATCAAAGTTGCGAAATTGAGCCATATTACAGTCAAATTATATCATGCACAGCATCAGTTTTTGTGTGTAAGGGTAATATACATTCGTTCCTGCCTGGGCAGGATAGCAACACAAGCAGAGGCAAGTGTGATGTGTCATAAAGGAATACATCCTACACATGCCACAAGTTTTAAGCTCTGTTCAAACTTTTTCGCTTAATAAATCCATGGAATGCTACGATATCTGTGTATATCAATCTATCCTTTTTGGGATTACACCACTATTTTTTATCCTACATAGCAAACTATTTTATTTTATTTTCTATTAAGTATTCTAATATTCTTTTTTTCTATATAATTCAATACTAAACTATATAGAAGAACAATTTGAGAACTGACCCTCTCTTTCTCATACTGTGCCTCTTCTCTGAGCTTCTCCATCTTAGCAGGTTGGCTCTTCTTGCTGTCCAGGGATGTGGGCCCCACTTCTGCCGTGTCTACTTCTTCACATGCTTTCTCCTGGAAAACAGTTATTGACACAAATTATGTAATGAACATAATAAATTGTCAATACTTAAAATACTATAATAGATATGAAAAGGCATACATAACCCTTGAGCAAATTTAAAAGTTAATAAAGTACTGTAATACCCTGCTTTATGCAACAACGTTATGCACAGTTTTACTATAACACAAATTTCAAAGTTTGCACTCAAATGCCTCTCATTACGCGAAAGAGTGCATATAAACTTAATGTAGTCATCAACTTCTCTGTGGTTGCGGGAATCCCCGCTTCAGTAAACTTCTGTGCATCGTGAGGCACACACAAGACAAGTCTACCAGTTGTGTGACGATAAAACAGAAGGTAGACTATGTTTAATCATAAACCTCAATATACACAAAATTCCAGTTAACAAATTTGTTTTCCAGAACATATCATAAAGCGGGGTATTACTGTATAATGTTTAATTATTAACAATTAAATAATCTCCTGTTGACAACATTTTTTAGTGACTTACTAATACAAATTGGGAGCAGAGGTTATCAAGAATTGTTACTAATCAGCTGATGTTTTACCTATCCTAAATTGATGGTAATTGTTCGATGCAATATTTACGATCAAACACCTCATTGCTGATCAAGCTATCTAATACAGCCGCCGCAAGTGCGCGGCGACCTCATTGCATATTCGGACAGCAACCAGGTGCATTCATACTTATTAGCAAAGCCTAATTTATGTTAAAATGCAATGGATATTGTCCATTGCATTTTAACATAAATTAGGGTAATAACACTTTACCAAAATAAAACGATTTACGGGTTATAGAAGTGTTTAATTTAGCATCATCTTCGCAGCGTAGGTAACATACTCTATAGTAATTATTATAATTTAACAACCAGATTGTCCTACAGATTGAGTGGCATGTTATCGCAGTCCTATGCTCCCTTTAATTTTTCCTCCACAGAAACTTGTATTATCTGCAATCAATGTTAGCTACCTCAATTGAGTCTTTTATAAAAAAAAAGATGAGTGTCTCATAATGAAGTTACTTATAGGAAAATTAAAGTTAAATGAAAATCCTTAAAATAGCAGCAGGTATTTATCTTACAACAAGTTGTGACACCCTGAACTGCATGCAAATGTCATGGCTGCGCTGGTAACTGTTATGTAACACAAAATATTTGCATACACTTGGTGTACAGAGTGAGCTTGTTGATTTGTATGAACTATTTTTTTATCAACTACAAGTTGGCTCTTGACTACTATCACACCTCATGTTAAGTGATAATGCAATCTAAGATGCAAGTGGGTTAACTTGTTAGGAGTAGGATGAAATCTAGGTTTCTACATGTCATCATACCGGTACACTAAATTGCTTAGAGGTACATCTTTGTCCGTAGGGTGATCCCTACGGACAAAGTCTAGGTAAATCACTAGTTATCAAACTAGCCTCAGCAAAAGCCTCCCACCAGCCATACCAAGACAAATTAAGAAAAATCTCAGTCTGCACTGCCAGGAATCGATCCCAGGTCTTATAAACCCACCGAGCATACCACAGCAACGTGGAGGCCATCAAACTATAAAACTATTTTCCTGTATTATCTCTGCATGGTTCCTTTCCAGCATCATACTAGAGTCAGGAGTGCTTAACAATTTGATATAATGTTTAAGGGTGGTATCTATAGTATTGCTCACATGCCATGGGAGACTTACCCCAAAACTGTCTGCTGTAACTGATTAAGACTTTAGTATTTGAAAGTTCATGAATGTGTTGTGATTCTTTAATAACCCTATCATTTATGACTTTCTGGTCTCTTCAGTGAAATTGCAAGAAGAAACTCGTTGAATAAAAATTAACATTGTTTGTAAACTAAATTTAACAAACAATGTTGTGTAAAAGCATAATCTGCACAGAATACATACAACATCAAACTTCTCCCAAGCTTTGTAGTCGGACGCGCGGATCCGTTTGGCTGACTCCTTTTTCTCCTGCACGGGCTTTTCCTTTCGCACCTTGCTCCTCACTGGCGGTAGCTCCTATCCCCAAAAGGCTCAAAGTTAGTAATCAAACGGCTCAAAGCCTCCACCAGCGGCACAAAGAAAAACAACAAAACATAAAAGAAACCAAGATCCCCCTCAAAGAGCATTCGCGAAATCCGAACTGTCAGATACATACTTGATGCTTTAGTGCACTAATTATGCAAAAACACTACACTAAACGACACTATGCGTGTTAATATTTGGTGATTTGTGGTTTTCAACACTAAACATTTAGAATTATTGAGTTTTTAAACCTGTTCCAATTCACCGTTTAGCGCGACCTCTTTTCTTTTCATTTCGACCTCCCAGTTTTGTAAGTCTGTTAAATAAGTTTGCAACGTCCTCACGTCATCCCGAACTTGCCTTTGTAATTCGAGGGCTTTGTCCATTTTTATTAGGCATGCAAGAAAAAAATTTTTTACCTGAAAAATCGATAGAGCTAGGTTGTCAACCTCAAACAATACGTTGTCATGGCGCTGTCTCGTTCGGAAACATTGATGGTTGAATAATTTACATAGAAAAAAGCATTGCTAAAAAAAGTATAATACTATTAATGAATAAATATAAGCTATTTACAAACTTAACGCCAGAAATTATTAGATATATTAGATATAATAATTATTTTATGTAATAATTATATTTTCTGCTTTTTCATCTGCTTTGACATAATTGTATTACGATTCGATAATAGATGGCATTACAAGTGACAAGTTTTTAAACTTTTTTCATGTCAGAAAAAAAGGAGGCAATAGTTTAGTAGCTTGCAGTATTTTCTTATAGGTACTAGCCTAGACCAAACAAATTAGGATGTAAACTAGGTATGGCGACACGGCGTGAAGCAACTGAGTTTGCTTCACGTCACGTTGCATGAACGAGCGAGCACATGACTATGGACCCCGTATGGGTTCGAAACTATTCGGGCATACTCCTACAACAGTGACATGAATTTCATCCGTTTTGTATCAATAAGACGAAATATAAGTTGTGATGGCCAGGCCCATAGGCAATCTTAATACCTAACTGGACCATATGCCCTAGGTATACGATTATAATATACTTGTTTACAATTTCGAGTGCAGATTTTTCAACAATAACTGGGTGGAGCGAAACATGAACATTACACATGATCTTTGTCGAGCTCATGTTCATTTTAAGGCCCACCTGTTGAGAAACTGCTCAGATCATTGAGCATAATTCATCACATCATTGATAATAATTAATATTTTGTTAATTACCTACAATTCAGCTTCTAAGCCAATATTTTCATAACTATCTATACCTATGTACCTATATGTATTTATCTGTATTCACAGGTATATGGAAGTATTTGTCTGTATGTTTCTCCGCGATTTTCTCATCGACTCCAAAACCAACTCAACGACTCGTTTTATTATTATATTATTACCTATGACCGCAATCAGCTTCGTTCAGCTCGCTTCGTTTTGTGCCCAATGGTGTATATTAGCTCTGAATACATACAATCTGAGATGTTAGGTACAGTAATCTATGGTGCTGCGCTATATAATTAGACATTGAAGAGTCTACCTCCCTCTGGCGAAATGCAACAGTCCGACTCGCACTTACCGATTTATTTTATTGTGAAATGCTATGTCCCCTGTACACCTTTCACAGTAATTTTTCACAAGTCAGTGGACATTACTGACTTTGACAAGCTTTTAGCAATCGTTGACACAAAATTATTCAATTAATCATACGTAGCCTACTTTGTTTAAATGTCTTTAAAATAATATTAATGATTATTTTCTATGGTAGATGATTAGGTACTTATCTGTGCCACTAAGAGCACTATAAGTCCCGATCCGAGTCACTATCATGAACATCTGATAGTGATTAAAAAATTAAAAATAATTTTTCAAATGTTTTGGAGCAACGTGGTGGGTAAAAGCTCCAAAACTCTTCTCGCTTAAAGAGGTAGACCTGGGCCTATAGTGCGGAAACCTTAAGTATCAACGTTAATTACATCTTGTACAAATAAACGAGTTATATTTAATATAGAGATACGAATAAAATAAAAACCTAAAAAAATAAACTATAGCAATATTAGCTCAGATTTGTAAGTTCAGAAAGTCACGTAAACTGGATAACATCTTTGTAGAAGTCTGTACCTACCTAGATAACTAGATTGTGAAACAAGTGTCTTATTATTGGCATCTTCGTTAGTAAAAAAACGAAGTAAGCAGTAGGTACGTGATGCTCTGCTCAAAATATTCATCTAAATTGCGTCTCTCAGGGGCAATTGATGCAATCAACATTCCGCTTTGAATTCATATTAAATTTTATTACGAATACACTATGTTACAATTAATAATAACTGTGTGGCTATTCTCTAAGAGTTTGTCGTCGATTTCAACGTTGTTGTGACACTTGAATATAACTTAGAACTTTACATATAAAACTATTTATTGATACTTTATTTTCAGTTATAGTTGTATTACATATTCTGTCGTAGTACAGCCAAGCTACTGCTAAGTCACTACTACTCTACATAAAGGTTTTACGACAGGTTGGCCCTTGACAACGGTCTCGCCTAAGATAAATATATCGTTTAGAAATAAAATTATTATTATAAAAACAATAAACCCTGCATAGATGTTATGAACTGAAAAGAGAAAAACAAGGATACGGGTTTTTTGTTTTTATAATAATAATTTTATTTGAGACTTTTTGTTTTAGTTTATGGTATAGAAATGATACGGTACTTTTACTTTTTTTATCAATTAAAACGGCAATATAAACATGATATGATATTTATATTTTTGAAATGGTCTTTTTACGACCTTTCATTTGATATCAATATTGCTAAGATAAGAGAAAGAAATACACACATCCCCCCCTTTTTCCCCCCATTTACAGCCACCATTTTGAAAATTTATATAGCCTATGTCACTATCACAATTTTGACGAATTCAACGACACCTATCAAAATCCGTTCAGTCGTTTAGGCTGTAGCGTGTGCCGAAGAAATGGACATACATACATACGCTCGAAAAACATAACCCTCCTTCTGACGCAGTCGGGTAAAAAGGACATCGTAGCTTTATCGTCAAAGTCTAAAATGTCGCTCCTTTTTCCCTCAAAACAACTGAGATTTTTTACCAAGAATTTTCTACATCTAGAAGAAATACAACTTATTTAAGATGAACTAAGTTGTATTTCCTGACCCGGACTTAACCCCGGGACCTCATAATCCGAAGCCACATAGAGTAACCACTGGACCAACGATCCTGTTGAAATAATACTATAATGGATGATTAAACAAAAATATGCAGATAAGCTCAAAGAAGGCATATTCGTAACCCCAGTTTTATTAGTTATATGTATTATCAAGAGTCACAATCAAGGTCAAGCGCGGTGGCAGATGCTAATCGACTCGTTGATTGATCACGACTGACCATAGATCAGTTTGTTGATTTGATTTAATACCGTTTTACTTGCATTCATCATTACTAAGATATTAACCGACTTACTACAAGACCTGGCCTCTGATGACGGTCCACGCGGCTCCAATGAGGGTTGGTGGGCTTCGGGTGATAAGGTTTCACTCATTTACGATGACAAACAGATGTTAACAGTGACCGAGAGCGGTAGCTTTACGCACTCTCCGAGGGGGTAACACCATGAACTTCACGACTCTGGGCTTAGAGTTTTAGAATTTTGACGTGACAACGTCTTATAATTCGATAGAGCCGGCTGCACGCACGAAAAAACATGACTCATGCGGCGTTACCTCGCTGTGAGGCGTTCCATGTAAGGCTTGAAGTGCAAGCGAGAGCGCGAAACGAGCGACAAAGGAGCACAATCGGCCTTTGCGTTCGGCAACGTTCGACATCCGTCTATTAAATATAATTATTAAATATATTAATTTTAAATTAAAAGTGAATATATTTATAAATTAATATATTTATTATAAATTTAAAATATAAATTTATAAAATCAAAATCAATTATTTTATTAATTTAAATTAAGATTTATAAAAATATACTTAAATTAAAAATTTTAATAACCAATTAAATGCTACCATTCCATCAATATTTTCTTCAGACGTTGTCCGTTCAACTATCGTTTAAGTAAATCGACTTTACAGACAACCAATTTTTTTTACAAGAAAGAAAATCTCAGGATTATTATATCTTAGATTTGAATCCAGGACCCCGTGATCGAAGCCACATAGACTGACCACTAGACCATCGAGGCAGTAGTATATTATTTAGTCAAGATAATGATTAATGCCGCAGATTACAATCGGCCACACACACAGTGTCGACGTAACGTAACGGTGAACCCGAGTTCATTGACCACTCATCATACTTATTATAACTTCTATTATCTCTATAATCAATTAATGATATCTCACATAAATAAATGCTATCTGTATAGAAAATCAATTGCCGAATGCTCTTAGTGCTCACGTTGACACTTCACTATACAGTTGCTGGACCAATACCTACTAAAGTTTTTCTTTTTAAAATGTTTGAATGGGTTCTATGATTTTGAGTATACTTTATACCTGCCAATAACATCCATGTCATTTTCACCGAGGATACCAAGTAAACATGACAATAAGAGAGAAATAGGAAACGTAGCAGTAGAGGATACAGCAAAAATGTATGGCTCGGTGCTATCCAAGCTTGGAACTTTAGAACTTTACTTTAATACCCACTTGATATGATGACAAGTTGTACGTTCAAACAGTTATGCTCAACGTGAAATTGAAATACTTTGCTTTGTGGTTTAATAGGTACACTTTTTAACCGACGAAACGAAACGGAGGAGGTTCTCAATTCGACACGTATATTTTTTTTTTTTGTATGACCACGCATAACTTTTTACAGGGTTGTCCGATTTTGATAATTCTTTTTTTATTAGAAAGGGCACACTACCAAGGTGGTTCTATTGTCATCATGTTAGGATCTGATGATGATATCCTGGGAAAATTGAAGGAACCCTTCAAATCTTATAGGTACACTTGCAGCGATTTCGGTTTTTGTATAAGTATCGGTAGCTTTTTGGCTACAAGTGCCGTATAATATACTATGACAGTACGTTACGTGGCGATAAATCACTGAAAAGTAAGAAATAAAAATTTTTAACAAAAAATAGAACTGACTCAAAACACACTAAAAAGTAAAAAATAACTGTGTCATTTAGTTGCTTTAATTTACATAAGGTTTCTACTTTAAGAACATTACCTAGAAACCCAAAAACTGCTTTACTACGTTAATTAAATGTTCCTTAACCTTGCTGGCACCGACTTCATAGATATGCTTAAGTAAATTAAAGCAACTAAATGGCACGGTTATTTTTTACTTTTTAGTGCGTTTAATTAGGATCCCAGCCAAAGTAAACTAAGGTAACTTAAAATTTTATTTAATTTTATTTTTATTTTTTAGAGACCGTAAAAGGGATTTGAAGCTTAAATCATTTAGGCTCGGGACTGCGACCTAGGAACACCAAAGCCTACACCACTGACCCATTCATTGAGTTCAACCAATTAATTAACCCAACTAGGTACTTGTTTGACATTTTATAAATATAAACAGCATATAAAACTCTAGTGGAGGAGTTTTTGATTTCATCGCGTCGACGTTTCGACGACCTCCGTGGCGCAGTAGTATGCGGATTTATAAGGCGGAGGTCCTGGGTTCGATTCCCGGCGGGGCAGATTGAGATTTTTCTTAATTTGTCTTGGTCTGGATGGTGGGAGGCTTTCGCCGTGGCTAGTTACCACCCTACCGACAAAGACGTACCGCCAAGCGATTTAGCGTTCCGGTACGATGTCGTGTAGAAACCGATAGGAGTGTGGATTTTCATCCTACTTCTAACAAGTTAGCCCGCTACCATCTTAGTCTGCATCATCACTTAACATCAGGTGTGATTGCAGTCAAGGGCCAACTAGTAGTCATTAAAAAAAAAACGTATTTAATGACGTAAATTAATTGTTACAGAGGTGTCCGTTCACTGAGATGCATATCCAGATACCCCAGGTCCCCGTCCTTGTAGGAAAAGGGATATGGAGCGTTGACCCACCACGCTGTTCTAATGCGGGTTGGATTATCTTACAATTATTAACGATCCCTATCAGGTATCAATAATAGTGATCGGTACCGATGGCTAAACTCAATGAAGACCGACGGCGAAATACCAATAACTTCTCGACTACGGGCTTAGGATTTATTGAAACTTTATTAGAAGAAAGAAAACTCAGAATTATTCCACAACCAAACTCCGGATTGTAACCCAGGTCCTCGTGATCGAAGCCACGCTGGCTAACCAGCGAACAGTCATAACTGTAATTAGGGCACAGATTAAAACTGATATCTGGATTAATCGTCCTTATTATATATTTGGTTCCAACAGTGAAATTTGATCTTCCTTCCTTTTCTTCTTCCTAGATAAAATTAGAATAAAACGTTTTTGTATGCTTAGAGTTTCATGATCTAGGATAAACTAAAAAATTGTAAGAAGAAAGATAGATTTGGTAATGTTCCATAGCAATACTCAGACACATATATATTTTTTTTATGTATGACCACGCATAACTTTTTACAGAGTTGTCCGATTTTGATAATTCTTTTTTTATTAAAAGGACACACTTCCAAGGTGGTCCCATTGTCAACATGTTAGCATCTGATGATGATATCCTGGGAAAATTGAAGGAACTCTTCAAATTGTAAAGGCACACTTGCAGCGATTTCGGTTTTTGTGTAAGTATCGGTAGCTTTTTGGCTACAAGTGCCCTATGATATACTATGACAGTATAGTACGAGTACGTTACGAGGCGATAAATCACTAAAAAGTAAGAAATAAAAATTTGTAACAAAAAATAGAACCGACTCAAAACGCACTAAAAAGTAAAAAATAACTCTGTCATTTAGTTGCTTTAATTTACTTAAGCATATCTAGGAGTCGGTGCTGGCCAAGGTTTCTACTTTAAGGACATTACCTAGAACCCACAAACTGCTTTACTACGTTAAATAAATGTTCCTTAAACATGCTTTTTTACTTTTTATTGCGTTTTGAGTCAGTTCTATTTTTTGTTAATAATTTTTATTATTTATTGAAAAATCGTTTCAAATTAATATCTGCTTCACATCCTTGCACACCCTGTGCAAAAGTACCTTTAATCATACTATATTAAAATCAATTTAAATTTTATTTAAAGCACTGACATCATCTGAACCGCTCGCTTTGAAAATACGATACATAAATCACTAAACTAAAACAAAATAACAAAATGGAAGGTTCTTGAAAGATATTCAAGGGCCGATCCCAAACAAACTCGCTAAAAAACCAAAATGTCAATTAATTTCGGCTTCAGCGTGCGTAAGTTAAAGATTAAAAAAACTTCAACTATTATTTTTAGACGCTGATATTTTTTGAAAGTCCCATATTCTATTTAAACTTAAACCAATCTATACTAATATTATAAAGCTGAAGAGTTTGTTTGTTTGTTTGAAGCGCTAATCGCAGGAACTACTGGTTCGAATTGAAAAATTATTTTTGTGTTGAATAGACTATTTATCCAAGAAGACTTTAGGTTATATAACATCACGCTGCAACTATCAGGAGCGAAAAAATAATGAAAAATGTGAAAAAAACGGGGAAAATTATTCATCCTTGAGGGCTTCCGTTGCCTGCGCTGCGAAAACGGTTCAAAATACCAAAAATATATGTATGAAAGAATTATTCCTGTTGAAATGATCTAAAAAAATGTCCATGACAGTATATGTCTATCTTTTAAGATTGACTCACTAGAACCGTTTCTGTGGTAAGCAAATTTGGTCGAAATTAATATATATATATATATATATATATATATATATTGTTAATGTCAATGTACTGTAATATCGTACAATGTTTAACAAAAATGTAGATCTTTAGTACAGGGACGGGACGGAGGATATTGGTTGACGGGAAAATATAAAAAAATTAAATTGAGAGGGGTAGCGGGGAAAGAGCACACTTTGTATGAAAGTCTGTCTTTAAAATTGAAAGGGTACCTAAGAGGTTTTCACGCGGATGAAGTCGCGGCCGACTGCTAGTATTGAATTGGAAATAAAGGTTTTTGGTTTCACACAGAAGAGAAAGAGAGAGAGCCTCAACAGTCTATTTTTAATTGGCTATTGAAGCCTCCTCTGAGGACGAAAGGGGAGAAGGGAGTTGGAGCTTGACCCACCATGCAACATAACTATAGTTCGATACACATAACTATATTACCAAAATAAATATTATTGTTTATTTATTAACTCGTAATTTATTCACAGCTTGACTTAAGTTTAAGCTAATAATGATGATGGATCACTTTTATTATACATACTCGTATACCTAGGGCGCGATGAAAAGGCCACTCTGAAATAAATAAAATAAATAAATATTATAGCACAATTACATCGCTATATAGCCCCAAAGTAAGCGTAGGTAGCTTGTGTTATGGGTACTATGATAACTGATGAATATTTTTATATATATTATACATAAATACTTATAATATATAGATATACACTCGGACACTGGAAAACATCCATGCTCATCACACAAAAATTTTCCAGATGTGGGAATCGAACCCACAGCCTAGGACGCAGAAGCATGGACACTATCCACTGCGCCCCTCGGCCGTCAAAAGTGCTAATTCAGTGAAAGAAGTGCTAATTTTTCCATTTCTTCCACAAATGCACCACTAATGATAAAAAAATACTGAAATGAATTTTCATTTTTAATTAAACAGAATTTTAAAGACAAAGTCATAAGTTTTAATCGTATGAAATCTTTTTGATTTATTGTTTAATTTGACAAATATATATACTTAAATTGACAAACACATCCTTACTAATATTAAAAAGGCGAAAGCTTGTATGTATGTATGGATGTTTGTTTCTTTTCTTTCCTTTTTCTCTTTCACGCAAAATCTACCGAATGGATATTATTGAAACTCCACAATAATATACCACTACCACTTGTGAATTTTATCAAAAATTTCCCGCGGGAATGAGAACTACGCGGGCGAAACCGCGGGCGTTTTCTAGTCCAGTATAATTCATTGCAAAGTTTCACGAGTCGTTCCAAACGGCCCTTGTACCGTACGTACACTGCCAATCAAACTTTTTATATCAAATAAAACGCAGGTCATCATTGATACGATCAATATAAACAAGATAAACATCATTAAATCTTCTAATTATATCCAAATCTTATAATAACATACTTATTTTATAACTGCGAAAGTAATTATTTTACACTAAGTCTATAAAATATGCTTTCGTGGTGATACTATTGTGCTAATTTTAAGGTATTCTAGAACTAGAATGTAGAAAGATAGATTAAAACTTGGTGATGACACCTTTCATCACAAACACGTTCTACCTACTATGTACCTAAATATTTCCCTACGTCCTAACACCTAACGTCGTACATAAAACGAGGGTGTAATATTTTTAACCGACGAAAAAAAACGGAGAAGTTTCTCAATTCGACACGTATTTATATATATATATTTTTGTATGACCACGCATAACTTTTTACAGAGTTGTCCGATTTTGATAATTCTTTTTTTATTAGGAAAGGCACACTTTCAAGGTGGTCCCATTGTCATCATGTTAGGATCTGATGATGATATACTGGGAAAATAGAAGGAACTCTTCAAATTTTATAGGCACACTTGCAACGATGTCGGTTTTAGTGTAAGTATCGGTAGCTTTTTGGCTACAAGTGCCGTATAATATACTATGACAGTATAGTACGAGTACGTTACGTGGCGATTAATCACTAAAAAGTAAGAATCAAAATTTTTTAACAAAAAATAGAACCGACTCAAAACACACTAAAAAGTAATAAATAACTGTGTCATTTAGTTGCTTTAATTTTCTTAAGCATATCTAGAAGTCGGTGTCAGCCAAGCTTTCTACTTTAAGAACATTACCGAGAACCCACAAATTGCTTTACTACGTTAAAGCAATTTGTGGGTTAAATAAACGTTCCTTAAACTTGCTAACAGATATGCTTAAGGAAATTAAAGCAACTAAATGACACAGTTATTTTTTACTTTTTAGTGCGTTTTGAGTCGGTTCTGTTTTTTGTTAAAAAATTTTTCTTAACAAGTTAGACCTTAACTGCAATCATACCTGGATAAGCAGGTAATGATGCAATCTAAGATGAAAGCGGGCTAACTTTTTAAAAGTAGGATAATATTCACACCCCTTTCAGTGTCTATAACGGAACGCTAAATACCTTTGGCGGTACGTTTTTGTCGGTAGGGTGGTAACTAACCATTGCCGAACTCTCCCACCAGCCAAAAAATTACCCACCAATACTAAAGCCAAACTCGATTGAGAAAGCTTGTCAACAAACAAATTTAAAATGAAAGTAGAAAATGCAACACATTTTATGCCTAGTAAATTTAAAATTGTTTGGTTTTTTTATAAAATCTTATTTAAAAGATTTTATGTATTAATTAGCTTTAAGCTTATCTACTAATCTTATTTATTGACATGAATTCGTCATTAACAAGTAAACTAAAAAAATTAGGTGTAAAATGACTAGTAATTTCTATCTTCATTTTTAATTTGTTTGTTGACAAGCATTCTCAATCGAGTTTGGCTTTGGTATAGGCTAAAACCAAAGATAGATAAAACTTCACGTTGTGATACATTTTATTACAAACACGTTCTACTATGTACTTCCCTACATCCTAACATCTAACGTCGTATCTAAGACGAGGGTGTAAATCCTCGAATGCCAGCAATTACAACGGAAATCTTCAGACCGGAACAAGCGATTTTGTGCCGCGTCAGAAACAAGCACAGCGCTACCTAACACTTCCCAGGTCTAGCTTCACATACTATGTTGTTACTAAAAACCCTTACCCACCTAATAAGACATGTCGATCACTAATAAGCGTACAATGATAAGGTGCAGATGACGTCACTCGCATGTGCTGATTGATTACAAGTCAATTGTGCGTGACGTTCAATGATTGCGATGATCCGGTCAGTATGGTGAGCAATATGTGACCTCGACCTCTGACCAATAATAACCTAATGCGAACATATTTAAAGATTTTACTTCAAAATTTGACTTGTCGGTCCTATGGTTAGTCTATGTAGCTTCAAATCTCATGGTCCTAAATTCGAATCCTGGGTCATTGGAATAATATTGAGTGAGTCTTATGTTTAGCTTGCTATGTAAAATTCTAAGCTCGGAGTCGGGCGGTGCTCCACTCGTGCCTCGGAAAGTTAGCTATGTAAAATTCTAAGCTCGGAGTCGGGCGGTGCTCCACTCGTGCCTCGGAAAGTTAGCTATGTAAAATTCTAAGCTCGGAGTCGGGCGGTGCTCCACTCGTGCCTCGGAAAGTTAGCTATGTGAAATTCTAAGCTCGGAGTCGGGCGGTGCTCCACTCGTGCCTCGGAAAGTTAGCTATGTGAAATTCTAAGCTCGGACTCGGGCATTGCTCCACTCGTGCCTCGGAAAGTTAGCTATGTAAAATTCTAAGCTCGGAGTCGGGCGGTGCTCCACTCGTGCCTCGGAAAGTTAACTATGTAAAATTCTAAGCTCGTAGTCGGGCGGTGCTCCACTCGTGCCTCGGAAAGTTAACTATGTAAAATTCTAAGCTCGGAGTCGGGCGGTGCTCCACTCGTGCTTCGTAAAGTTAGCTATGTAAAATTCTAAGCTCGGAGTCGGGCGGTGCTCCACTCGTGCCTCGTAAAGTTAGCTATGTAAAATTCTAAGCTCGGAGTCGGGCGGTGCTCCACTCGTGCCTCGGAAAGTTAGCTATGTAAAATTCTAAGCTCGGAGTCGGGCGGTGCTCCACTCGTGCCTCGGAAAGTTAGCTATGTAAAATTCTAAGCTCGGAGTCGGGCGGTGCTCCACTCGTGCCTCGGAAAGTTAGCTTTATGTAAAGCAATGTTTACCGATTAATGGTTCCTGAAGAATGTTTCGATATATAGTTTGTAAAGGTTTTATTTCAGAAAGTTTCAAGCCGCCTTGGTGATTTCATCACAAACGTTGCTTTAACGTTGAAATTTATTCATTATTTATGGAATATTAAGACCACAAAATTTTCGCGACGCCTATTTTCTTTCTTTAAAGGATAGTCTAGCTTACTGTATCTAAAAATTGTCGCGTGCAATTTTATTTGTTGTTGTCGTTAAATGGTTGCAATACAACGGTTTTCTCACAGACGAGGTCGCGAGCATTTGCGAGACAGAATTGAAATGACGCACGAACTGTCATTTGATAGGCGTTAACTACGGACAAGTCCATGAAATACCAAAATAAATGCAAGAGACATGCAGCGACGACGACGAAGGAATGCGCTCCTTTCCTTTGAGCTTTTGTTTTTACGAGTTTGAGTGTCGCGGTGGTTGTGAATGGACTGCGGGTGACGTAGCCTATTCAATAGCATATTTACGAGTATGGTGCTAGGTGCACCACACGGTTTTTGACCATTTTGGGATAAAACACAGAAAGTATTGGTTCAGTTGGAGGTGACGGAGGAAAATACTGGCCAGTTTAAAGATACGTTTAATATTCTTAAATTTTTACAAGGTGTTATAACTTGTAAATTACAACGAATTTATGGCAAATGCTCTTGACTGCAAGGACCAAAATTTATCGACAGAAATTATAGAAAGTTTAGGTTCAATATTTACGATCCAGTTGAGTGTAAATTATCTTTAAACCGATGTCAAAAATTGCTACATAATGCAATTTAAATTTCATATTTCATTACGAATGCCAAAGTTACAAAATTGCTTTTTTGGTAAGATTAATCAATTTTGTATCTTTTCGGACATGGCTAATATTCTCTTTCCTTTACAACTAAACAAAAAGCCTTTGACAGCAGTGTGGACGACTCACCTCTTCTGTTTGAGATTCTATGTTTAACTGTGAAGATATTGCAGCTTAAATTATTCAAAAAATAATAGACAAGGAGAAATAGATAAAGAATACACTATGTTCTGTTTACCCATGGGAATACCCACAGCCAGCTGCAGAGGTAGCGTGTATGTGTATGTGGAATACGATGACCTTCGCCTTGGTAGGTACCGCCCAACAATTTAACATACATCATTATTATAGTTTTTGTTACATTCACAGATTAGAAAAAAGATCGACGAAGCGCTTGTCAATAAACATAATGTTATAATAATTTACGTAAATAGAAAACAAAGAGACTAGAGACCTAGTGTGAGTACACTTATAAAAATAAGACGTGTGGCAATCGGAGACTGCCGCGGTAAAGCTATTGCATATAAGTTAAGCAACATTTTTTTATTTTTTTTTATTTATATATTTATTTAAAAAAAATAAATAAAAATAAAACAAACTAAAAAAAAATAAAAATTTAAAAAAGTCAACATCACACGGTGTTCCCAGGCGGTCACCCATCCAAGTACTGACCGCGCTCGATTTTGCTTAACTTCGGTGATCGGACGAGAATCAGTGTATTCAACATGGTATGGACGTTGGCGAACAAAGACGCGAATAAGACAATCAGAGAAAACTAAAAAGGGTGGGGGGGTGTTAGGTTTTTTCGTTACGGAATTTCTGGATTCGGTCTCCACCCTCAAGGTTCGCGATAAAAGCTATGCAATAGCTTAAAAGAAAAAAACATATGTTATCTGTCCTATAAAAATATTTAAATTAAAAAATATATAAATATAGGTAGGTACCGTAGAGAATGCTATTAGTCTTAATAGTAAAAAAATAACTGCAGAATAAAACTACTTACAGTACACAAGTAAATGACGCTTACATATATTAAAGTAGGAAACCACTTGTAGAGTTATCTATACAAATCAATAAAATTCAAAAGTATGTTTGTAATTTGAAATGTCAAATTACAAACATACATTTGTATTGTATGCATTAACATACATAAAGACTCATGAGGAATGACATAGGATAACTTGTACGCTGATATTCTCACGGGAACGTAGTATTTAAGTAAACTAATTCATGGATAGAGGTGTGGGATGTGTATTTCAACTACTTATTAATCTACTTTATTATTAAGTCATACTTGTACACAACTGTTTTCTATCCCAAATAAATAAAAAAACGGGAGCTACGGGGGCGAAACAGCAGGCGGGATATTAGCATTTATTTAAAAGCAGTCAGTGTTTTGTCTATGTTTATCTTTAGTCTCTACTGGCACTATAGTATTCTTGTGGAGATCCGGGTTGAAATAAGCTCAGAACTGAGATGCCTTTATAATTCTATATGTCAGGCGCCGGGGAAGGCTATCGGCATCTGTGAGTTATACTGCTGTTACACACGGGGCATAGTGGGTCTAAGTGTAGGGTGGTTATCTTTTGAAGTTATCTCGGAATAGTCTTGAGTCTTGGATTCTGACAACCCAAAATAGAAGAGACTGGAAGAAGTTAAAGGAGGCCTCCAACAGTATGATGGAAAAGGGGTACTGAATAAAATTTTTTAACAAAAAATAGAACCGACTCAAAGCGCACTAAAAAGTAAAAAATAACTGTGTCATTTAGTTGCTTTAATTTACTTAAGCATATCTATGAAGTCGGTGCCAGCAATTTTAAGGAACATTTATTTTACGTAGTAAAGAAGTTTGTGGGTTCTAGGTTACGTCCTTGAAAGTAGAAACCTTGGCTGGCACCGACTCCTAGATATGCTTAACAGAGATGTGACTTATTTGAAATACTTCTATTTAAAATGCAAATACAAAATGCAAAATACCTATTTTGTATTTTGCATTTAAATACTTTTTCACAAAAACATTTTGTATTTTATTTGAAATACCTTTTGAGATGTATTTTGCATTTTTAAAATTCATTTCAAAATGCAAAATACTTTGTGATTAAGTTTAGCCTACATTACCCGTCAAACTAAATGAAATGAACAAATGACGCTTGTATTGCCGAATTTGATTTGATTTGATTGATAGTGGCGCCTGCTGGCCATGCATGCTTATTTTTTCTTCTTTGGTTAGAGTGCGCGCCTTATGACTGACTAGTGTCAATGTCTAAAAATTTTAATTAAAAAAATGTTTGTCTATCTCTCTGTCTGTCTATACGATTCACGCTAAAACACTGAATGTATTAAAATGAAACTTGGCACGTTTGTAGTTTATATTTTGAGATATTGTATAGGATAGTTTTTGTCGCGAAAATTAAAGTAGAAAGAGTTGAAAGTTTTTATGGAAAGTCTTTAATTTTTGAAGTTATGTTAATGAAATTTTGTATATGAACTACTGAATAAATAAATATGTTCAAGTATTCAAGGATTTTTCAAAATTTCGTCCCTACAAGTTTATATAAGGGTGGAAAGATTGTATGTAAAATTCCTTTTAAATGTTCTTAATTTAAATATTCAAATCAAATTATCTTTATAGAACTATTTATTATACTGCACCAACAATCAATTTTTTGTCAATCTATTTGTTCCGACTAATCTCTGAAACTGCTGGACCTAGACGGGTCTTTCGACACTTATTTACTAATGTTATAAGTAACATAGGTTAATCTTATATTAGTAATGATGTAAGTGAAAATTCTAAAATAAATGAAAATATCATACGATTTGGTCAAAAAGTATTTTATTTTAAAAAAGCATTTTGAAAATACCTATTTTGCATTTTGCATTTGAAATACAAAACTCAAAAGCATTTGGTATTTTGTATTTGAAATAGTAAATCTGAAAAGTATTTTGCATTTTGTATTTAAATGCTTTTATGGAACCATTTTGTACATCTCTGATGCTTAAGTAAATTAAAGCAACTAAATGACACAGTTATTTTTGTGTGTGCTTTGAGTCAGTGCGCTTTGAGTCGGTTCTATTTTTTGTTAAAAAATTTTATTTCTTACTTTTTAGTGATTTATCGCCACGTAACGTACTCGTGCTATATTGTCATAGTATATTATACGACACTAGTAGCCAAAAAGCTACTGATACCGAGACAAAAACCGAAATCGCTGTAAGCGTGCCTCCAAAATTTGAAGAGTTCCTTCAATTTCCCCAGGATATCGTCATCAGATCCTAACATGCGGACAATGGGACCACCTTGGATGTATGTCCTTTCTAATAAAAAAAGAATTATCAAAATCGGACAACACTGTAAAAAGTTATGCGTGGTCATACATATAAAAAAAAAAAAAAAAAAAAAAAATATATACGCGTCGAATTGAGAACCTCCTCCGTTTTTTTTCGTCGGTTAAAAAAGAAAAAGTCTTGACTCTTCTTTGGCATTTCGTTTTTACCGGAAAAATATCCAAATAAAGACGTAAGTAACTAATAGATATTTAAATATGAAATCCCATTATTATTCAGTTCGTTGATGTTATTAGCTAGGTCCGATCCTAACCAAACATCAATGAAAATGTTCCAATATTTATCGACATAGAAGCAGCACGCCAGCTCCACTTCTATCTTCTGTAGATATAACATCCGACGTCCGAGCGAAAGCTTTGGTTGACTGAAAAAACTATCGGAGCAATTATGTTTAGAACTACGCAGCGGTAATCTTGTTATCTTCGCTGATGTACTCACGGTTGTAGTTAAGGTTGTGACCTGCATCGTATTTGTACGGAGATTTCATTAATTAGTTATTTAGTAAACAAAGTTCCCCACCTCGACTGTCTGTCCGTCTGTTTGTTCGAGATAAACTCGTATTATACTACTGAACGGATTTCATCAGTAGATAGATTGATTTCTGTGGAAGGTTTTAGTATAGAATTCGTTATGGTTTATTGTAAATTGGCATAAATATGACGAAGATTGTTGGAAGTTCTACACCGCCTTGGAGCTTTCATTGAAAATGCAGCTCTTAGAGATATAACCGAACAATGAATGGCAGGATTGTTTTTCTTTATTAGAACTACAAATTTTTTTTTAGTAAAAGATATAGCTTTTAGCAAGCTAAAAGATATTTACACATGTATATATCTTTTAGCTTGCTATACCCATTCTTCCTTTTTGGTTTTCTCAGAAAGTTACTGAACACTATTTTACTTCCTGGACAAAATCGCACATTATCAAAATCCACTTAATATTTTCGAACTTACTTCGGACATTTTGTTTTTGTATTATTTTACAATGCTTCTTAAATCTTCTTTATGTTTTTGGAAGATATTAAAATGTATTCATCCAGTGTATTTTTATTTCCATTCTAAAGATTATTGTGTATAGCTTATATGGCTATTATTAGACGCTTCGTAGTACCTAATAAGGATGCAGATAATAATATTAGTGTGCTTATTTGATCGCTGATTTTAAATTACAATTAAACGTTCATTTGTTAACTTAATAGTTAATATTGAATAGCTGATATGCGAGCATTAGGTGTGCATTTGCTATAATGTGTTATAATAACTGTAATAAATACTTAAGTACTTATTACTTTAAGGTATCTGTGAAACGTTGCAAGTTATGTATTCCTACCGCTACCGTCCCGTGCCGGCCATACCCGAACCATCTCAAGAACTTGTTAACAAAAACATATGAATGAAACTGCCAAATGAATTCACATACACACTTCCCTAAATAATTTCAACAGAATTGAGTGGAAGTAAACTACTGTAGTATAAGTAATATGATAACTATGGCAAAAAAATAAACATCTAACGTTGTATTGAAAGGAATCTAGCTTTAATTTTTAACCGACGAAAAAAAACATGGAGGAGGTTCTCAATTCGACACGTATATTTTTTTTATGTAAGACCACGCTTAGCATAGCTTCCACGCAAGGGCACACTTCCAATATGGTCCCATAGTCATCATTTTAGGATCTGATGATGATATCCTGGGAAAATTGAAGGAACTCTTTAAATTTTATAGGCACACTTGCAGCGATTTCGGTTTTTGTGTAAGTATCAGTAGCTTTTTGGCTACAAGTGCTGTATAATATACTATGAGAGTATAGTACGAGTAGGTTACGTGTCGATAAATCACTAAAAAGTCTTCCTTTTTAATAAAATTTTTTAACAGAAAATAGAACCGACTCAAAACGCACTAAAAAGTAAAAAATAACTGCGTCATTTAATTGTTTTAATTTACTTAAGCATATCTATGAGTCGGTGCCAGCCAAGATTTTTACTTTAAGGACGTTACCTAGAAGTAGAACCCACAAACTGCTTTACTAAGTTATTATTTAACTTAGTAAAGCAGTTTGTGGGTTCTACTTCTAGGTAAAGTTCCTTGGACTCGGCTGGCACCGACATAATATATATATTTAAGTAAATTAAAGCAACTAAATAACACAGTTATTTTTTTATTTTTTAGTGCATTTTGAATCGGTACTATTTTTTAAGTTTACAATTTCATATCACAATGACAAAAAATATCAAATTAATACATGATTCAAAATGAACAAGTGTTTTTAATAAATAAAGGTAATTTAGATTGACAGTACGCCATCGCTGCATCGGCGTGTGGCTCGAGATAAGTTATATAGCTATATAATAATAATAAGCCCATTTATTTCCAATCTAAAAAATTTTTACAGATAACATACATTTTCATCTTTAACTAATTTAAAATTAACAAAAAAAATGTTTTAAGTATTATCTTCTACATTGACATTGATTGGAACCCCTTCCTGGGTAAAGGCCTCCTCCAGCTTTTTCCAGCTCTCTCTGTTCTTTGCCTTTCCTATCCATTCAAATCCTGCTATCGCCATTATATCCTCTATCCATCTTTTTCTCGGACGTCCTCTTTTCCTTTTTCCAGTTGGTCCATCCCATATGGTTGTCTTTAATGTCCACCTATTATCCGTATTTCTGGTTATATGGCCTGCCCATCTCCACTTCTGTTTCAGAGCAAATTTCAAGGCATCTATGATTTTGGTTTTTTGTCTTATCTGAACGCTTTTCACTTTTTGAATTCTCCTTATTTTTAATACACTCCTTTCCATTGCTTTTTGGCTTGCCGCTAGTTTAGTTTTTATTTTAGTGTTATAGTTCCATGTCTGGCTACCATATGTGAGAGTAGGAAGGATACCGGTATCTAGTACAGTTTTCTTTAAATGGAGGGGGAAATCCCCTTTAAGCAGTTCCCTCAGAGACCAGAATTTTTTCCAGCTTATGTTAATACTCCGCTCATCCTCTTGTTCTTCATTTTTGTCTTCGAATGATATCTGTCTCCCTAAGTATATGTAGCTATTTACATATTCAAGTGTCTTTCCGTTTACGCTTATAGTATTTTTTTGACTATTTGTCATTATTTTAGTTTTGATCTCATTCATTTTGAGGCCTACTTTTTCGCTTTCTACACTTAAGTCGTTTATTTTTTTTTTTTTGTTTGTTTCAGCAAATAAAACAATATTATCCGCGAATCTGAGGTGAGTAAGTTGATCTCGGTTGATCTTTATATATATGTATAGGATATATGTTTACCTACCTTCAGTAAGTATATCAAACGCGACGGCAACAGACAGACAGGCTCGTAACGCCATAATCCGTACGTATAAGGTAACGTTGACGGATGCAATAGCTACGCTTCCTTTGAAACTTCAACATTTCAATGAGCTTACGAATGAAGTCATTTATAACTCTGCATTTTTTCCTCTATTCGTTGGTGTCGAAATATTGCTTAAAGGGAAACTTTCACTATTATAAGTTTCCTTAGTTTGTCTAAACCATCGTCGTTCCGTCCCGCTATCAAGTTTTTCCATCTCGATGGATAGTTGGAAGAACTTGCTTCGCCTCGCCTTGTTGGTCTAATTGTTACTCTATGTGGCTTCGATCACGAGGTGCTGGATCGAATATTGGGTCGGGTTGTGGAATGGTTGTTCTGAACGTTCCTTTCTTTTAGAAAATTTTCAGTAAAATTCTAAGCGGAAGTCGGGACGTTTGTAGTGTTACATCCATATGCGATTTGAGGGCACAGTATCACCCTAAGCGCCAACCCGCAGTCCACGCTCCATATACCCTCCCACAAGGAGCGAGGTCTGGCCTTGTAGTGTGGGCCGTTAATAGGTAAGAGGTTGATAAGAGAGCAAATACAGGATCGACCCTGCCTATGCCTATACATGTTCTGTACAATCCGGAAGCGATAAAAATATTATATATTAGCGACAAAATATCAATTTTAATAATCCAGCTAGTTGTTCTTCAAACACTGACGACCTTCGTGGTGTAGGAGCATGTGCGATTAATTTATAAGACGAAGTAAGAATGGTTTAGCTCAGGTCTGGTTAATTAAACCAGGTCTAGCTGGTTGGAGGCTACGGCCGTCGCTAATTGTCAGTCATCAACCTGCAAACAAAGATTTACCTCCAAGCGATTTAGCGTATGTCGTGTAGTAACACCAAAAGTGGTGTGGATTTTTAACCGACGAAAAAAAACGGAGGAGGTTCTCTATTCGACACGTATATTTTTTTTACGTATGACCACGCATAACTTTTTACAAAGTTGTCCGATTTTGATAATTCTTTTTTTATTTTAAAAGGCATACTTCCAAGATGGTCCCATTGTCATCATGTTAGGATCTGATGATGATATCCTGGGAAAATTGAAGGAACTCTTCAAATTTTATAGGCACACTTGCAGCAATTTCGGTTTTTGTGTAAGTATCAGTAGATTTTTGGCTACAAGTGCCGTATAATATACTATGACAGTATAGTACGAGTCCGTTACGTGGCGATAAATCACTAAAAAGTAAGAAATAAAAATATTTAACAAAAAATAGAACCGACTCAAAATTCACTAAAAAGTAAATAAAATTATTATTATAAAAACAAAAAACCCAACTGCTTAGAAGTTATGAACTTAAAAGAGAAAAACAAGGATCACTATATCTATATAAAATTCTAAATACTTTATGGTGCTGCAGGTGTGGACAAAATAGTTTACTACCTGGCAAAACCAAAACTACGTTTGTCCCCGCCGACCGATAGATATCGATTTTATACCACCGACTTTATAGATATGCTTAAGTAAATTAAAGCAACTAAATGACACAGTTATTTTTTACTTTTTAGTGCATTTTGAGTTGGTTCTATTTTTGTAAAAAAAAATTTATTTGACTGCTAACAAATTAGCCCGCTTCGGTTGCTCCAGCCATTCTAAATTGACGATGATATTTTGATGATTGATTTTTATTTACATAGACAAAATAGTATGCAAACCAATTATTAAATCATTTAAAATAATCTACTAACGAGTTAAAGTTTCCGCTATTGCGCTACCTGTTTTTAATGGTATAAACCAGATTCAGCCGCGGGCTTCATTATTTTGATACATTACTAGTTCGCAAAAATAATAATAATAATAAAAACTCTTTATTACACCAAAAATATGGATATAAAAATGAGAACATAAAAAGGTATAAACAATAGTTTATCTGTGTAACGGCGGCCTTATTACTAAAAGCAATCTCTTCCAGGCAATCGTCATACGAATAGAGAATTTTATAAGCGAATACAATTGGTGGTTGGTGCACAAATGATAATTCAATAAAAACAAGCATATTTATAATATACATATGTACATACGATTACATATTATATTACACATTAAGATACACAAATATGAATATAATATACATATATAAGCTAAATAGAATACATATATAAATTATTATAAACATACTTAAACAGAGCATACACACATACTTAATACAATACTTACATAGACAGAAACTAATTTTTAAGAAGAACTGTAAAGCTAATTTAATTATGACCTAAAATATAATTAAAATAAAAACAAAAACACTTTTCTTCGTGTAAAATGCTTACATTATAACTAATTATCGCGCCTATCTCCGGTGAGCGGATTCATTCGCATAAAATTTGGAATTAGTATTGTTTGTTGGTTGAGCTACTTAATATCCTGCAGAAAATCTGATTCATCATCAACAACGTAAACAACCGATGGACATCCGCTGCTGGAAACAGATCTGTTTCAAACGCCATGCCATGCCTGTGATAAACCGCAAGCGAGTCGCTTTATGTCGCCGGTCCACCTATACTAAAGCCAAACTCGATTGAGAATGCTTGTCAACAAACAAATTTAAAATGAAGGTAAAAAGTGCAATACATTTTATGCCTAATAAATTTAAAATTATGTTTTGTTATTTTAAAAAATCTTATTTAAAAGATATTGAATATATAAATTACATTAAAGCTTATTAATCTAATTTATTGTCATAAATTCGTCATTAACTAGTTATTTAAAAAAATAGGTGTAAAATGATTAGTGATTTCTACTTTCATTTCTAATTTGTTTGTTGACAAGCAAATTCTCAATCGAGTTTGGCTTTAGTATAGTAGGGGTTGTTTACTATGTAACTTTCTGGTGTGGTTTCGCAACTCTAGCGCATACGAACGGCGGTAATAAATTTTCCTATAAAATTCTCTCAAATCTCATTTAGTTTTCACTATTTAACTTCCAATACAAAAAGAAGGGACAACAATTGCTACACGCACATACTCGTACGAAGATTACTCGTTCAAATTCATTAGATACACATAAACTAGCAAAATTCCTTGACACTATGCATTGCCCTTTGCCGGCGGGTCATTTCCGAAACATCCAATATCATGCGAGCCATCACAATCGATCTCGATCACGAATAATCGTCATATAACACCAACATATCGATTGTTTAATTAAAAGTTGTTAATAAATCGAATTTTTGTGCTACTCGATCTTAAGGTGGATGCGTTAATACAAAGTTATAATTACCCTCGATTCTACAATCTATATAAAGGTAAACAGTCTTGTGGTGAACGGTGTAGAGGTTGTTTTACATTGGCACTGGTTTTTTGTAGTTGCAGAGTTATCTGTGTGTAAGATCCTGGGCACGTTTTTTTAGATGAGTTTTGAGCCGGTATAAATAGCAAATATGAGTGTACGGCATCAGTGCGTGCTGGACTCTCATTGTGGCTGCTTCCTCAGGATTGTAATTATGAAATTGGTAACGTGTTTGACATATTATAACAATTAGCTGCGAAGTGGAACCTGGAGACGTTCAAAGTGATACGTGAAAATAATACATATTTCGAAAAATTTTGATGTGCTCAACTTGATTTACGATACTAAACTTAAACGAAAATAATAGTAAAAAAATATAAGTTCAAGTTTATCGAGCGAATTTTTGAGTGATTTAGTGAGATTGAGTTATAGTTTTCAGTTTCAAAAAGCTGACTTAGATTTCTATTTTACGCAAAGAAACCCAGCCTTATTTGGTGCTGGATTTATTCACAACTTTTAATTAGCATGAACTATTTCAACATCGTAGCTTTAAAGCTTTGCGAAAGGGATGTGGAGTTTAAACCCACATTAGTGTAAACCGAGCAAAGGATATTTTCAAAGAGATCATAAAGTGTTAGTGATAATAGCCGAAGCTTAAGTTTTCAAATTCCCAATAATCCGGGGACAAGTAAGCAAGTAACTGTGACTGGACCAAATTAGAAATTTTATTTTGATCTTTGATTAATACGAGTTACCATTAATAAATATTTCATTACGTGATTTTAATCAATATATATTATAACACGAGCAATTTGTTGAATTCTCAACTGAAAACCAATAAAAACAAAACAAAACTATTGTTATTAAAATTTATGTAAATAATGTTTGCAATAATAAAAACAATTATTCCAGGTTTTGGTCGCCGCTTTCGTAGCGGCGTGCGGCGCCGCTAAGCTCGACCGAACCTACCTACCGCCTGCCTCCTCACAAACCGCCGGGGGCGTCCCAGTGCTCTTCGACGATGGTGTCAACCATCTACTTCCAGGATTACAAACGCCCTTCCAAAGAACCAACGATAACTCACCCTCTCAGGGAAACCGCATACCTGTTGGGAGCTACGAGAATGATCATCAGGGGGTAGTGGTGGACGCCGCGGCGCCGGGGACCAGGGCGTCCAACCAACCGACCGGTCTCGGCGGGTCCAGAGATAATTATGGTTCAACCGATTCTAAAGTCGGTGAAGCTGCGTTCAGAGGAACTAAAAATCAGAACGCGCCCACAGGTGGGAACAGTGCTCCCCAAGACCAAACACAACCGCATAGACCCGCCTCACAAACTACAGGACAATTGGCTACCGGAAATGACTTCAAACTGACCAAAGACAACGTATCGCCCGTAACGTTTGTCACCGATAAGGAATCTAGTAGCTTTTCCTACGGGTTCGAAACCGAGAACGGTATACGAGTAGCGGCCGACGGCACGGCGGGAAAAACTTCCGGGATGTCGACCGAGGGAGGTTACTCCTACGTGGGCGACGACGGCAAGGTGTACAGTATATCCTACACGGCAGACGAGGGCGGGTTTAGGCCCACGGGATCCCACCTGCCCACTCCGCCGCCTGTCCCGGCTGAGATCGCAGAAGCCTTACAACAAAATGCCAAGGATGAAGCCAACGGAATATACGACGACGGTGAGTTACTTGTTGTTTTTATTACATCACACTAACTTTTTAAACCAAAAAGGATTTAATCGAAACAATAAATAATTTGTCAAGGTACATGTATAAACAGCAGATTTAACTCAATTAACCGGAAATCGTCTGTTTTGTTTACTCAAAATTAAATGCTGCTCATAAGAAATAAATTCTTTCACTTCGACATTAAAAATGAAAATGTACAACATTTAAATATATTAAAAATAATATTTACAGTTGTCAATTGAGAGCTCATTAATTAATTAAAACACACAATATACAAACTTACCTCCATCTGTACACTACTACACGCTTTGCTCTATTGTTTTATCTAGTGCATTAGTGCATTAGGTATTATTATTATAGATTTAAAACGATGAACAAACAATATTTTAACCAAAATTATTATTTTATTGAACAAGTCATTTGGTATCGCTATATATCATCATTTTAAAAACATTTTCGTCCATTCATTATTTAAACAAAAATACAAAAAATTGATTTATTGAATGATTTTAGTATCAACCGCAGTCAATGAATTAACATTAAATAAAATAATAATACCTAATTCTGAGTCGCGACTACAAGTGTACCTGCGCATTTTTAAGTAGCCCTAACAAGAAACCTATCAATAATAATTCTTATACAAGTATTAGTGAATGATTAATATTGAATAACTTGTTACATTGTAATCAAAGTTTCGAGATTAAAATTTTTTTACCTCGCCTACTTTTTTACATGCCTGACTACATCGTCGGTCTAGTACTTAGTTATGTGGCTTCGATCACAAGGACCTGGGTTCGAATCCTCAGTCAAGTCGCGGAATAATTCTGAATAATAAAGTTGAAATAAATAAAACATTTTAAAATTTAATTTGACTAAGTTACTCCACATAACATAATTTCGATTAGTTGTCCAAATAAATTTTCTTTATTCATCATCATCATCATTATCAGCCTATTAACGGCTTACTACAGGGCCAGGTCTCCCTCCTTATAGGAGAGGGGATATGAAGCGTACACCCACCACGCTGCTCCAATGCGGGTTGGTGGGTTTAGGTTGATGATGTTTCATTTATTAACGATCACTATCAGATGTTGATGATACTGACCGGGACCAGCTTAACGTGCTGTTCAAGGCACGGGGATGTCCGGATGTAACACCACTAACTTCCAGACTCCGGGCTTGGAATGAACTGAACATTTCATAGAAGAATGTAAAAGCTCAGAATTATTCGGTGACCCGACCCAGGAATCGAACCCAGGACCTCGTGATCGAAGCCACATAGGCTAACCACTAGACCAACGAGGCAGTTTTCTTTATTACTTACTTATAAAGGGTTAGTAACGCCTTCGAAGTTTCGTGGTTGCAAATCGTTTCAAAGACCTTTTACCTTGCGTACGACCACAATAAACAGGCCTATGAATTATTGTTTTTGACTTAGCTTTAATCTTTTATTCGTTATTTCATATCTTGATTTTTTATAATTTAAAATTTTTAACAATTTATTTTAAAATCAATTTCTTCTCTCTTATCACAAAATATATTAAACCTGCAGGTGTTTCATCCTTAGTCATTTTCGTATTACGATACAGCTGTGCCTCTAATATTTTCATACTTGATTACAATGACGATCATCATCACAGTTTAACTATGAATGTGTTGTGATAACATCTCCCAATGAAGTCATAAATAACTGTGATACGAAATTTAACGATGTAGTTAAATCAGGTTGTTGACCTTTTCGACAATATTTATAAATGTATTTTATACGCATAGGCGACGTTCGATTCAGTTTGCAATATCGAGTTGTATTTGAACCAAATTCGATTTTTTCTAGTCGTCGGAACAAGGGGCTTGCCTTTTTTTTATCGACTACAAGTTGGTCCTTGACTGCTATCACACCTGATGTTAAGTGATGATGCAGTCTTAGATGGAAGCGGGCTAACTTGTTAAACACACCTTTTTTCTACCATCTAACTATCGCTTGGCGATACGTCTTTGCCTGTTTAAAACCTATCGTATTTTGTAACACACTTTTATATAATTTATTATTGATACTTACACTACTATATATATTCCTGCTGATTATTATAACAATAGATAGCGGACACCCGCGGTTTCACCCGTGTTTCGGCAATGTTTTAATTGTTTATAAATCAATACTCACATACGAAATTGGTGAGGGAGCAACGCGGGTAAAACCGAAGGTGTTCGCTAGTAAATTTATAAAACATCAATAAATTAAGTCGTTTAACCTACAAATATAATTTGAGTATAATATGTGAGATGCACGGACGGATTAAAATATTTCTAAAACGATTGCGTTACCAATTAACGGTAAAACCGGAAATCGTATCAACTCAGTGTCACCGCCGCAATCACTGATAAGTTCTTGATCTTTAAGCAAAATACATCAATTTGTGAAGTAAATATATGAATTTAATTGAAAGTAGCTCTTCAAGTTCACCTTGTGGATCGACGTATGATCTTTTCACATATAGCGATATGCTGGTTTAAGAGATCATAAAAAAACAATAAAAAGCGCTTAACTTGAAGCTATGCGTTATACTTTGTGTTGCCTTATTTGAAATGTACTCATTGTTCTCTTACTTTACGAACTACATAATTGTCTTTACACGGAATTAATTGAATTTTGACTTATTTTAGACTTGTTTTAAATAGCGAACTGCAGCTTGAGGTCTCTTTTTTATATTTTAGGTACTAAAGAGGCTTTGAAAATTGGATCCTAGACCCCTCTATCTACTCCAATACACATTGACTTTTATTTAATTGTGATAATATTTGTCTCTACAACAATAGATGCTAAGATGGAATATTAACTAAAATTAGATATTCAACCGACTTTTTATGCCTGAAAATTTATTAAAATAAAGAAAGAAAGGAAAACCAATATTTTCATAGCCTGCCGCAGGGCTCGAACCAAGGACCTTATGGCCCGTATTTGAACAACCATTGTAACAGTTCGCAATTAACTTACATACTTAATAGTTGGGTTGCTTTGTGCCTTGACTCACAGTTTTTAACTGATAAACCTAATTTGTCTTGGTCTGGCTGGTGGGAGGCTTTCGCTGTGGCTAGTTACCACCTTACCGACAAAGACGTATCGCCAAGCGATTTAGCGTTCCGGTACGATGTCGTGTAGAAACCGAAAGGGGTGTGGATTTTCGTCCCACTCCTAACAAGTTAGCTCGCTTCCATCTTAGACTGCATCATCACTTAACATCAGGTGTGATAGCAATCAAGGGCTAACTTGTAGTCAATAAAAAAAAAACCTGCCTGAAAATATGTATAAAAAATATTTCATTACACTTTAATTTAGTTTAAGTAGATATCTACGTGTAAATGTTAATTGTTCGATAAAATAAATAAATACCAATAAAACTAATACCACTCACGTAACTGTAAATTATCTACGCTTTTTAAAAGCATTCCGTTCATACGAATTCCGGTTACAGATAAACTCAAAAAGCCCATTGTAAAGCTTGATAAATGCATCCGACCGATAAAATGTAGTTCACACGAAGGCGTTTGACAAATGACCGACCACTTTCATTTTTATTTGCAGGCTCTTACGACGCTCACAAGTACAATGCGGAGGAGGATGGCACTCGCAGTGACGCTAATGGAGGCGATAACGACAAACAATCGAATAGATTCGGTGTACGGCCTGGATTCGACTCCGGTAGACCCACATTCATTAATCAACCGCATCAAAGCTTTGTCAATCCAAATGTTCAAGGTCAATTCAATTCATACTTTGCCAATTCACCAACGCCACCAGTCGGTACCACATTCGTAACTGGTTTTCCTGGATTTAGTGGTGTAAAACCATATAACACATTTCCCTGGAATCAATTTAGGCAGCCTGGATTAAACTTAGGTGTAGATCCATTCTTTTATCAAGGCCAACAAGGCTTCGTACGACCAAACTTTCAAGGACAGTTCAGTTCATACGATTTTTCAAACAAACAAAATGTTCCCTCTAGATTTGGTTTAGGTGTGGTTAATATACCAAACAAAGTAAATAATTTGGTTCAAAATGGACAGAATGTTGCAGTAAATAACGCTTTCGGTTTTGGTTCACAGTTCCAATATTTACCTCCTATAGCAGGCGCTCAGAATGCAAAACCTTTACAAGAGAAAAATCCTTCTAAAGACAACATTATTAATTACTTTACTAATACCCCATCATTTTTAGAGCAAAATATTTCAAATCAAGGAACTGATAGTCAGACGTCACAGCCCCAGTATTTACCTCCCGCAGGAACTGGTCAGGATTCAAAACCTTTATACGAAAAAGATTCCTCTAAAAGCAATGTTAACTCTAACAACGCCCCATCAATTTCAGGGCAAAAAATACAAAATCAAGCATCCGCAGGAAAGCCTTTCATAACCCAAACAAAGCCAAATTCCTATGAAACAACTGACGCTGGTCAAGGTTTTCTAAATATCCATGGTACACCATCCAACCAAGAGTTCTCTAGTATAAGTAACTATCCTCAAGATAACGCAAACACTCCTCAAGTACAAGAACAGTTTTTCCAAAGCGGTGTACAGAGTTCACTTATTCCTGACAACGTTTCTTCATTTGCGCCAACGCCTATTATTAATAATGGGATCGCATCTAACCAAGAAAATGAAAAGCATCCCCAAAATCAAGAAACAACTAATCAAATTGGTGTGCCTGTTTCAAGTGACAGTAAAGATAAAAACACAAATCTGGACTTTAGTAGCGTATTCACTTTCAGTACGTCATCACTACCTTTACCAACTAAACAGCCAGAACTATTACTTACCACCCCGTTAGAAAACCAGCAGGGACAGACCAATAGTGCTTCCTCAGAACTTGGCTCAACATTTAATAATAATCAACAACCTAATTCTATTAACGTTGGCAACACTCAATCTTTCTTACCAAATAATCCACAGCAAAGTGGCGAACATAGCAATGCCCTCCCAGAACAAGCTCAAGCTCAAGCTCCTGACAGTTCTTATATTTATAAAAAACCGTCAAAGCCATTCAACTCAATATCTACTCAACCAAATTCAAATACAATTTCTGGTTTAGTTTCTAGTCAGCTTAATAGTGCAATTAAACCGTTTGGCTCTTCATCTTCTAATAAACCTGATAGCTCCATATTTTCCACTCAAAATCAAGGGTCAACTGGATCTACCAAAAATCCTCAACCACCCTCTTCGATTCCAATTACGCCTACTTCAGCTACATCCAAAGAAATTGAAGCTATCTTTCAAAATAATGGTATCACTCAAGCTTCGATTTCATCGTTTCCTTTAATCACACCAACATCTCCATCGAAAACAATACATTCTGGTGAAATCTATGAATATACTAAACCAGCTCAAGGATTACCAATCTCAACTGAAGAAGAAAATATAAATAACTCAGAAAGTATACCGGAGAAAGAAAAATATCCTACAAAACCACAATTCAATATACAGTCTAATACATTCGGTCAACAAACGATACCGCCACGTTTTGGTGTTCAAACCAGCTCATCATTCGAATTAGCCAAGCCTATTGCTCAACTACAATCTAAGCCGCAAGGAGCTTCCACATTTGGACAAAAACCAGTTACATCACCTTTTGAAGTACAGACAAGTTTTGGAGTAAAACCAGTTCAGCAACAAGTAGATTCTCAGTCAAGTTTTTTTGGAGCACAAACAACACCGCCTCATCTTAACTCGCAGACAGTAAATCAACAAACGACACAACCACAATCCGGTATTCAAATCGGCCCAATTCCAAGTGCAGGAACAAGTCCACAATTTGGTGGACAAAGTAAACCACCACGATTAGGGGGTCAAACAAGCTCATTATTTGGACCAAGACCCACGCAATCACAAAGAGGTGAAAGTTCATTAGGTAGCCAAACAACACCTTCCCGCGGAACGAGCATATCTTTGAATCAAGGTTCATCGCCTTTTGGTCTTCAAAGCAGCTCTACATTTGGAACACCATCACGATTCGGATCTCAAACAAGCTCTACATTTGGATATAAGCCTGTTCAGTTTCAGCCAACTGGGCAAACTAGCTTCTCATTCGGATCACAAACAACGCCGTCTTTTGTTGCACAAACAGTCAGACCATTTAATCAACAAACGACTCCATCGCCTTTTGGTAGCAGCGCATCGTTTGCCACGCAGTCGCGATTTGGATCTCAAACAGGCCTAACGATTGAACAAAAACCCACTCAGCCCCAATTAACCGGACCAATAAACTCTATATTTGGGTCAAAAACAAAACCAACTCGCCTTGGTGAACAAACAACGTCACATTTTGGACAAAAACCCAAACAACAACAACCTTGCGGCGTATGTGGATCTCAATCTGGGTCTCGAATACCATCGCGTTTTGTTGGACAAACAAGCACATCACTTAATAAACAAACAACGTCATCTTTTAGTATTCCATCGCGTTTTGGCGCACAGTCGACGTTTGGTCAAAAACCTTCTCAGTCACAAGTAGGTGCACAGGCAACCTTATCACAGACAACACCATCTAGATTCGAAACACGACCGATTACGTCGTTTGCTTCAAGCTTATCACCTGGACAACGACCTACTCCATCATCTTTCGGAATACAAACTGGTACATTATTTGGCCAAAAACCAACATTACCGTCATTTAATGTACAAACTGGTTCATCTTTTGGACAGCAAACAACAACAGCACCTTTCGGTTCACAAAAATTTGGACAGAAAATAACACCTTCACAATTTGACGATTCATCGTCTAAACAACAATCAACACAACAATATGAAAATAAATTACAAGAAAATGAAAACCTTTCAGAATCAAAACCCCAAAGTCAAACTCACGAATTAAATGATAAATTCGAAACTCAAACTGATTCTACACTATTGACTACGTCAGTTTCTCAAATAGAAACAATTCGTAATGGTGAAATCTACCAATACAACAAGCCAACTAATAATTTTGCTACTAATCTAGGAAAAAAGCCGTCCAGTTTTGGCTTACAGCAAGCTGGATTTAATGGCGCACAAGGTGTTAATATAAATAAAGAAGATGGAACAAGTGTTGATCAACAAACCGTAGATCAAACTGATGAACGATTTGGTAATAAGCAACCATTGCAATTTGGAATACAACCTAATATCCAATTAGGACAAGAAATTGAATCGATCACATCTCAAAAACCACATGTCAGCACACAGTTTGATACACAATCTGATGAAGAAACGTTCTCTACGCCAACACAAAACCAAGGTTCTAGTCAGTCTAATGTGCAGTCTCAAGTGTCGCTGTTTCCACGTTTCCCGGAACAAGAACAACAAAAAGTAACTAGTTTAACTTTTGGAGATAATAAACCGTCACAATTCGTTGCACCCACAAGTACATCCGAAGATACCAGTGATGGTAAAGAATTTACGAATACTCAATTTTCTTCATCCAGCACAGAAAGTAGTGAATTAAATTCACAAAGTACTGTCAATTTACAAAACAAAGATCAGCAACAGAATACTCAATCAGGTGAAATATACCAATATAATAAACCTACTCAATCTTTACCTGTACCTGAACAGCAAGTGAACAATCGATTCGGGCAAAATACAATTCCGCAATCACAATTCCCGACACAATCTAGTGAAATTACTGTAAACCCATCAAAACTAACCACTTTATCACAGAGTAATGAAAAATTCGTCCCTAATCAAGCACCAACACAAAGTTCTGAACAACAGTCAGAGCTAACTCAGGACACTCAGCCAAGCTCAAAGCCGTCCGACTCTCGTCCATCCTTCTACAGCGCGTGCTGCCGTGATTTTAAGCCTAGTAGTGGTCAAGGACTATTTTCGAACAAAGTTTCTGATACACGACTGAATGCTAATTATGAAAGCAATATTGGGAATAAAAACAATCAAGGTTCTAGTGGAAGTGGTCCAAAAGACAATAAGTTTACGGGTTTCCAAGATTTTGGAATTCAAAAAGATACGCCTATTGTTAACGGCAAAGGGGAGCAATTTGGTGGACCACGAGACCCACCAAGATTTGATAATACGGGCTATCATTATTGAGTCGATCGATATCGACAATAACTGAAGACTATGTGAAAATACTCGTAATAACAGTAAGTTAAGGTTTGGACAGACAGCGCACGGGGCGGAATGGCGACGTGGCATGGAAGTCAGTGTGGTAGTGAAGATTACACTCTCTCGGATTCGGTGTGATTACTGGATCATTTAAACATTTTATAGTTTCGGACCCAGAACTCGGATTTTAGGTAGTCCACTGTAACAACGAGGCAGTCACAAAAATGTGGCCTCAAATAGATTTTTATTTTCTACGGTATCAAAGTCCATTTTAGCATTTTGTAAGTTTTCTAATTCATTATATTTGTCTGAGTAACAGTTTTCTAAGGAAGTTTTTTCTTTTACGATTTTTTTAGGAACACTTTTTTCATCAATTAGAGCTGTTAAATGTTTACGATTGAGCTATACAATCACTTCTCTGATGTCTAACACCCGACGTTTTCCTCTCCTACAGTATGTTTGAAGCTAAAAAACCGATAATATTTTTAAAATACCATCTTAATTATGATAAAATAGGGATGAAAATGCTATGGGCATAAAACATGATGTGACGTGACGCTTCGCCACTGCGCCAATGGAAGTTAAGACTAAGGTACTAATGGAAGTTAAGACTAAGGTACTAACTAAATATAATTGTGACTTTGCGCTCACGTCCTTTTCCATTGTATCCCTGTCGTATTAGTATTATAAGTATTCTGTATTAACTAGTAGGGACATAAATTATCAATAAGTATACTATAATCAAAATTGTCGCGTGGCCGTTCAGCCCCGTACGCTGCCTGCCTAAACCTTTTATGATTAAATGTAAGAAATTCTTACAAGACGTGATAAATGCAACAAGTGTTGTAACACTTTACACTGTATTGTTAAGTATAGTAATATAAGCTATGTAAATAAACTACGGCTCCCTGATTTGTTCCTTGATAAATAAGTAACAAATAAAAAATTTAAATCAATTGTTTAGTTTTATTTTACAAACCATCGACTGATTATTTAATTATAATAATTTATGTTTAAATATGTACGTTAGCCAGTTTACTGAAAGATCACAAAAATATCTGGTCTTGTATTAAAACTTACTTTAAATTAGTACCAAAAAAAAAGTTATAGAACCATTTTTATGGAAGAGTGTTTATTAATTATCCAGCTCGATATTAGTTAAGTTTGCAAAAAAATAATTAAATTTTCATAAAGATCGTGAACAGCTGGATTGGTTTTTAATCTTATGATGATTGAATAGTTGGTTTTAATCTCAGCTTCGAATGGCAGAATAAGTAAACATGTGTATATGGAATGGACTTATTTCTTTTTTTCTTTAATTCAGTCTCGATAAGTTTTGTCTTATACTGCAAAAGTCCGTGTTTGTATTTCCATCAAAAAAATCAAATTCGTTTATATCACTTACACTTTTGAAACTTCAAGTTAGACTTATTGTCATGTGACTCCACAACCAACTCGGAAGGCATTTGTCCGGTCGGTCCATCTGAAATTGAATCTGAATTGTTTTGTTTTTCGATTAGTTGTTAAGTAGCGGGTAGTTACAGGCTTTTAATATGAGGTAGATATACTATATCAGTATCAAATTACTAGCCCTTGTAAATATTAAAAGATTTTAATTATATATTATATCTTTTTTCTACGATACGATACTTAACTATTCTGACTGGCAATAGGTATAACTTTTTGCACGGTCTGTTCGATTTGTATGTATGCATACAATTTAAGATGGTGCTATCATATAGTAAAAATGTAAAAGCAAATGCTGCACTTTGTGTATTTGCTCTATTTTTAGGAAAACAAGCTATGACTGTAAAAAATAAATGTTACTTCCTTTTTATTGTTCACTAGCAATCGCCCGCGACTTCGTCCGCGTGAAAACCTCTTAGGTACCCTTTGAATTTTAAAGACAGACTTTCATATAAAGTATGCTCTTTCCCCGCTACCCCTGTCAATTTAATTTTTTTATAGTTTCCCGTCAACCAATATCCTCCGTCCCGTCCCGTGTACTAAAGATCTACATTTTTGTTATATATAGTACGATATTCCAGTACATTAACATTAACAATGTACATATATTTATAACTCTTAACAAATGCATTAATTTCGACCAAATTTGATTACCATAAAAACAGTTCTAGTGAGTTAATCTTAAAAGATAGACATATACTGTCGTGGACATTTTTTTAGACCATTTCAAGAGGAATAATTTTTTCATACATATATTTTTGGTATCTTGAACCGTTTTCGCAGCGCACGCAATGGAAGCCCTTTTCAATTCGAACCAGTAGTTCATGAGATTAGCGCGTTCAAATAAACAAACAAACTCTTCAGCTTTATAATATTAGTATAGATAATAATTTAGCTCTTGACTCGCACCGATGGTAAGTGACGATGCGATCTAAGATAGAAACGAGCTCACTTGCTAGGAGTAGGATAACATCAGCAGCCCTTCGGTTTCTACACGATATCATATCATTAGAAAGACAATCATATTTTATACTTAATACGGGAAAAATAATCATACGTAAAATTGACGCATGTATTTGAATTAGCTGTAGATTTATACTAAAGCCAAATTCGATTGAGAATGCTTGTCAACAAACGAATTAAAAATGAAGGTAGAAATCACTAGTCATTTTACACCTATTTTTTTTAATTAACTAGTTAATCATGAATTCATGACAATAAATTAGATTAGTAAGCTTAAAACTAATTAAAATATTCTAATCACTTCTTATTATTCAAAATTGAAATTCACCATAGCAGTAAACAATGAGTACTCAAAACCCCTACATTACAATGTGGGGCTGTTTCAAGGTTGCTGCTTATCCCCAATAGCTTTTAATGTAGTCATCAATATTCTAATAGATAAATTAATTGTTCAAGAAAAGAAATGGGGCTATCGGTTTAAAATCAACAATAAATATACAGAGTCCATCTTAGCTTTTGCAGATGACCTTGCTTTACTGACACGAAACCCAAAACACTGTCAGGAGCTATTGAATGTAGTGGATGAGTTCTGCTCATGGACTGGTGGGCTGAGGGTAAAGCCAAGCAAATGTCACTGTCTATGTCTGGGGAGACGAAATACTAAATTTACATCTTATGATCCGGGTCTCTCTATTAGTGGCCAAAGTGTAACCACCATTGCTGAAGCATTGCCTTTTAAGTTCCTCGGTAGAAAGATTGATTACAAAGGACGCACACCATCCCTTGAGGTAGTCGTCGATAACTTCATAAATGACCTCAATAAGGTAGACCAACAGCCCATTAACAATATAAAAAAAGCGTGGGTCTATGACAACTATCTCACTTCACGTCTGACTTGGCCATTCCTCGTTTATGATATTGGCAGAACCCATCTGGCAAAACTAGATGCAAATGTCATAAAAACATTGAAGTCTTGGTTTGGTCTAGCACTCTCGGCTGACCCTTCAACTCTATTCAGAGATTACAATAATTTTGGGTTAAAACTAAAAAAGCCATCGGAACTCTATAAACACCTCAGGGTTACCAGAACGCACATTCTAGTTAAGTCCCAGGACGAACTAGTTGCATCACTTCCTAAAGACGAGGGTGCCGGAAAACTTGACTCTAGGCT
This sequence comes from Mycalesis mineus, assembly GCA_034621355.1. Lineage (NCBI taxonomy): Eukaryota > Metazoa > Arthropoda > Insecta > Lepidoptera > Nymphalidae > Mycalesis > Mycalesis mineus. The sequence continues at coordinate 187,250 of JAXAVZ010000210.1, read as the reverse complement.
TCAATTTTACAAACAATTTATGGCAGGGGCTCAGGTAAATAGAACCGGGTTGGGTGCAAGACGTAAAAAGGAAGACCAAGACATAATAAAATCTTTTCTTAAACAAGATGAGGACGACAACTACAAAGTGCATGCCATGAACCTAGAAATGCAAAACGAGTGGTTAAACTTAGGCGAGTTCTGCATCCCTCTGGCTCTGAAGTGGCGCGCCTTGCTGTACGATTGGTCTCCTGCCTTATTGAAATTTTATCTTAATGCCTTTCAACTGACTCTCCCAGATCAGAGTAACCTAGTAAGATGGGGAAAAGCCTCGGAAAAATCTTGCTATACCTGTGGTGAGGCAGTGGGCACTGCTAGGCACTTATTGGTAGGATGCAAGGTGCTCCTGGACAGGGGTCTCTACTCACGCCGCCACGACAGAGTACTAGAAATCATACGTGAAGCTATAAGCCTTTCAGTAGCTAGGGCTCAAAAAGGGTTGACGACGAATAAAAGACAAACTAACTTCGTTAAAGCAGGCTCAAGTACAAATTCCACCAGCAAGCCTTATTCAATTCTGGGCTCTGCTCCTGATTGGACTATATTAATGGACACGTATGAAAAGCACTATAAAATCCCGGAAGACTTAGCTATTACGACATCTAGACCGGACATATTTCTTTTTTCCAAACAAATTAAACGTATAGTACTTGTCGAGCTTACAGTGCCGTGGGAAACAAACATCCCTAAAGACCATGTATTCAAAGTGAATAAATACTATGACCTTACTAATGAACTAACCAAAAATGGCTATGTGGTTAGTTTATACGCGGTAGAAGTGGGTGCGAGGGGTATACCAGCGAAGTCTCTCTACAACCTGCTAAAAGACCTTGGCCTTACTAGAAGCGCAGTAAGCTCCATATTGGAACGAGTGTCCAAAGCTGCACTAGTAGGGTCCTTCCGAATATGGTTGGGCAGGGAGAATAACTTGAACAGAGGAGGTGAGTGTTGACGCGCGTCACAAAGGGTACCCTTAAACCTACACCCGAGTCACAAGTCTCGGGCTCTGTTCGGAGTTTTTCTCTCAGCCACGCGATGGACCCGGCACCCGCACGGTGAATCCATGGAATGCTAAGATATTCGTCTCTCTATCTTTTAAATAAGATTTTTTAAAATAGCAAAACATAATATTAAATTTATTAGGTATAAAATGCGTTGCATTTTCTACCTACTTTTGGTTTCGAGAGCGTTTGTGGATTATAATTTCATAATCTGACTTAATAGTAATGAGAATAAAAAGACGTGCGTCCGATTTGAGGATTACTTTTATTCTACTTTAATGGCCGACCGTCACGCAGAACGGTCTAAACATGCTTACATAGCGAAACTTAGCTTAGGGCGGACGGACACATAACTCCTCCACCCCTAGATGAAAAATTATCGGAGGGATTTTCTTTTGCATTCCTCCGGTAATTTTGCTTAAGTTCTAATAAGCGTGGTGATTTAAACCACAGATAAATGAATAATGCGATTACAAGAAAAATAAAAATGATTAAACTTAACGCTATATAAGAAAAAGATGCCGCTTAAACTATCGTCCTTTATATTGTTAAAAACAATGCGATTACAAAAAAAAATAAAATGATTAAACTTAAAGCTATATAAGAAAAAGATGCCGCTTAAACTATCGTCCTTTATATTGTTAAAAACACTTTCTATCACTTCACTGGGTTTTAATGATAGGTCACTTTCTACGCTAGACACTGTGTTACTTGGATTTAATTGTGGAAGTATACGATGTTGTAGACGAATTCCTTAAATGTGTAGAATACGTTCGTTTGGTGACCTCATGACCGCATCGTTAGGTCATTGTTGTTCTCACTCTGCTGTAGAGAATCTGCATCAATTTGCTGGACCTTAACATACTCGATTTGGATTTGATGCTACAAACGGGCCATAAGACTGTCTTCAAATTTCAAAAGCTGCTCTATACATGTGGGTTCTTAGTATAAGGCTTGGTTATCTGAGGTGCATAAGAACTCGTTGCTTGAAGAAGTTGATCGACATGGTTTTCCTAGGGGTAGGTACTTTGAACCTTTCGCCAATAGGTAAGGACATTTAGGAATAATGGATACAGTTTTATTTTTCGGTGGAAAATATCTTAAAATAACAATATGTTGAATTATTCGTAATTATATAAGGTCTTTCCATTATAGATAGATAGATAAATGTTATCTGATTAGCTTTAATTAATAATTTTAACAATAATGCTAAGTTCAATTTTTAATAATATAATAAATTTGTAGAGTTTACAATTGATTGGAGTAATATAGAGACTTACTTAACGTTAATGCGGTTATATTTCACTTATTCTAACAAAAATGGTGCGAAAGCTACTTGTAAAAATATTAAATAATCCGGTAAGATAAGTAATAAAAATCCAACTATTTTGCTTAGCAGCTAAATCTTTCAATAACAATTAAATTTTTATTAAGCAGTTTTGAAATTAAAGAGAATTACTGATTTTGAAATTCAGTTATAGAGGATTCGAACATTTTAGAGAATATTCGATAATGGCAGCAGTATACATCCATGGTAAAAATTAGGTGTAAAATCTAGTGCTGATACTGACATTTCTTACAGGCATATACAACGTTTCCATTTCTCCGGCTTCAATTAATATTAGATACAATTAATCATAAATTTAACAAATAATTGGTTACAAAACAAAATATGATTACTAACATAATTATAATTTAAAATTAAAGTAAATTAATGTATTTTTATTTGATTTTTTTTTTTACAAGTTTAAAGATTCCTAGAGAATCCTGAAATATGTCAACATCATGGTGGTCGAGACGGTTATAATAATTTGTAAGACTATTAATAGGAGAATATCTGCCTAGGTTGCTATATGAAAAGAGAAGCGCGAAGACGTTCTGCAGAGAGCGTCGCGGATTGTATCGCGGTACGTTTATCCTGATCTCATTCATCCGTTCGGGACAATCTATTAAGCCGTCAACTATTTTGTACAAGGTAATAAGATCAGCTACATGTCTACGTTTCTCAAGAGTCTGCATTTTAATGTGATTTAAGGGTGAATATTAATCTGCTCTATACTGGAAGGTGTTGTCTTTGTAAGCCAGGTACCTAGTAAAGGAGCGTTGAGCTCGCTCTATTCTATCTACGTGGGTTTTATAGTGCGAGTTCCATACGAGACTACGTATTCTAGAATACTACGAATCAGTGCGTTATATAACCGGATGATAGGAACAGTACTTTTAAAATATTTGGTATTGCGTTTGACGAACCCAAGCAAATTCCTTGCCTTTGCGAGTATATGGTAACCTTATCGAAAGCACTGCTAAAATCAGTGTATATCGAATCAACTTGTTGTTTGTTACAAGATTTGATACTGTAGACCGATTTCGACAAAATCCGTGATGGTCGAGTGAAATAAAATTACTTTAGTAGTTTGTTAAGATGGGTCAAATAAGTTTTTCAAAGATTTTGGAAAAAATGTTTAACATAGAGATGGATCGATAGTTGCGAATGTTATCCTTGGAATTTTTATGAAAATAGGCAAAATATTAGCAATTTTCCAAGTATTAGGGAAGTTTGTAATGATTTATTATAAATAATTTTTAAAGGTCAGGTGAGGTGTTTCTAGGTCTTTTTTTTATAAAAATTGGGGGTATACCATCGGGTCCAGCACTATTACTGTGATCCAATGATTTAAGTACTTTAATTATGAATGATGAATAAATTATTCATGAATGTTTGAAAGTTTTTTGTTCGGGTAGATGCCAATGGTACTTGGTGGCAACTTATCGCTTTTTCATGTAAGACCAGAATTTTTTTTTTTGTTCGCGAGATATAGCCTGCTCGGTTTCCTCTATATAGTTACAATAACAAGATTTTATATTCGAAGGATTCGACTCTATGATAAAGATAATACATACTTATCTCTAGAATTTTGATACATTTTCACTCTACTTCTAATTTTCTTTTTCTCTGCTAGTATCTTAATCAAGTTTTGTGTGAACGAGACAGGATATCTCCGTTGTTTTTTATTTAATTTATTTTTGGAATCGTTGAGCTTATAATTGGTAAGACTACATAGCCAAATTATCAAGTACGGAATTTAGAGCTTTAAGATCTACAGGTGGCAGTAAATGGACTATGCAGACTAGAATGTTTTTAGAAAGTTAACAGTAATCCATAGATCATTATCACTTTCATATTGGACCAAACATCGTGAGTCAAATTTTGTGAAAATAGCGAAAAGAACACCTCTACCTTTTTTTTTTGCTGACAGATTAGTAGTGCTACAATCTCTTCTGTATATGTTGTATTAGCAGAAGTTAGCTGTCCAAGACAGAGTCGTCCAGCCATGTTTCAGTCGCTACAATGTCATAGTTCAATTGTAATTTTGTTAAGCGAATATCGTCTATATTAGTCTCCATACCACAAAAATTTTGATAATAAATATTTATCATAAGGTTGTAAGGTAGATAATAGGTTAGTTATAAGTTATAAATTTTAAAGACTATAGTCAGTTTCTTCGAAATAATAATTTGATTATGATTGATATAAATTTATCGTATTTTATACCAGTTGTAACTTTTATAATGAGCCCAATGGATTTATAAGACCTCTATTAAAGCGTTGCTGCGGCCTAGTTGTATGTACTATTCAATTATTGAAATGCTGTGTATGAAGTCGGTATGTCTTCTAGCATTTTAACCTGCGGAGGACGTTTAACATTTTTAAGAGTTTTGTTACACGTTCTCCTATTTTTATGGGTAAAACATTTCTTTCGAAATTTCCTATAATACATATTTGCCTTTTTGGGTATACCGTAAAATAAAAAATATTTCATCAAGGCGCGTACCACCTTAGGAGTTGATTTGTTGTGAATTTCAAAAACTTGGCCTAATTTACTAAGCGGGTCAATAAGAGTCAAATACGTTTTTCTTTCATGATGCTTAATTAATACACTTTTCTGTTCCTTTTTATTTTCAATATATACTACTCTATTTGTACATTCATAAAAATTGACTAAACCTTCTACAAAGAGCTGAATTATTATATTACTGAATAATTTACGATGTTCTTTTTCTTCGAAATAAGTGAAATATTTTACTTTTGTTTTTACATGTTGTTTTAAAAATTCTTTAACTAATTCGGGATTATTTATGGGCAAGAAAACTTCTAAGACTTTCTGTTTATCTCGAGAAAGATCTTTTACTTGAATTTCATCTTTTAACCATGAAAATACTAAAATTTGATTTGGTTTAGTATCTATAGCCTCATTTAAAATTGGTATTACAGACGGACCGGGATTTAGATCTGAATGAATTGCATTCGTTGGACTAGATAATTCAGATCGCACAGGATAATTAATTATATTTTCATCAGTAAAATTTATGGAATTAGCAGTGGCTGTTCGACTTGCATCTGTTATAGCTATAGTCGATGAATTACTGCGATCTAATTTCAACGTTAGCTACAAGTGTGACTTTACCTTCGGTAGAGTTTAAGGTGTTAATTTTTATTTTAGAAAGAGCATCATCTGAAAATTGTTTAACTGATAATTTAACCCGTTTTTCTGAAAAATGTGGGAGTGGGTGTTGAATATCATTTGTCGGTTCTAATTCGTTAATTTGTGCTGTGTCGTGAATTTGTTTTTGGTCTAACTCTACATTTTGGTAGCCTTGGTCGATGTCAGTGTCATAATGTTGATAATATTCGGGATATTCATAGTTTCTTATAATAATTTCATTAACATTAGAGCTTTGAGCCTTTGGTTGGGTCGTCCTCATAGAAACGACATGATTTTGACCCGTGGGTGGATGACCTGGATTGCAAAATATTTGTGGGGGATTTTTTTCGAACACTTGTGGTGGTTTGTATCCAAACGGTTGTGGGGGCCTACTGTCTGATTGTTGGAAATGTCTATAGCCTACTGGTTGTTGGTGAATATAGCCTGATTGTTGAGGCCTATAGCCTAATTGTTGAGGCCTATAGCCTAATTGTTGAGGTCTGTAGCCTATTTGTTGAGGCCTGTAACCTATTTGTTGAGAACTGTATAATGATTGTTGAGGCCTGTAGCCTATTTGTTGAGAACTGTAAAATGATTGTTGAATTGGAATTTTAGGTTGAGAATTGTTGAATGATTGCCTCATAGGTAAGTTAAAACCTAAGCATTCGCTTCGCGGGTATCCGAAATGCTGAGTTAACAAATTCTTTAGTGCGGACCAAGTATCAACATCCTCTCGTTCCGATAAGAGCGCAGCTGCATCGTCTCGTAACCGACTTGTTAAAACGTAAAATACATACAGATTTTGTTCTTCATCACCGCTGTAGTGATCAATTACATATTGACAATTTTCTAAATAAAGGTTTAATTGTCCCTTATCTCCACTGTATATAGGAATTAATTCGATAATTTCTTTTGGTACGAACGTAACTGTTAACATGATGATAGAGTAATGAATTTATAGAGGGTGCAACTGACTCTTTAATAAAAAAACACAATTATAATAAAACACACACAAATAAAACACACACAATAAGTAAAAGACAAAATAAGCATGAAAGTAATAAATCTAATCTTAATTAATAATATGTAATTAATATAAAAAAATTATAAAATAATGGTAAATTAAAGTAATTATAAAATAATTTTAACTGGAAAACTTATTTTGAAGTTTTCAATTCTATCAAAACTTTGTATTTTTATAAGTATTTAATAATCTTTCAATAAAGTTTATAATTCATAACTGCTCTATTACATTCTTAATACTAAGCAATAGCACGCGTATCAAATTACATATACTGCGAACTGAGGTTGTTATGACAGGCGAGGATTGATCCCAGGAAATAACAATGTAAACACTTATATACTAATTATGGAATATGGGAGAATTTTGGCAGAAGGGAATGGCGAAATAGCTCACTTACCCCAATATCACCGATCTCTCCATATCCGTTGCTCACCACAAAAGAAAATTTATTTGGTTCGGTAGGAATTTCTAACCGTTTATGCCGAAAGTTTTATCGGAACAACTGCGGTTTTCGAAAATCCTATACCAGGCTGCGCCACTTTTGGTTTCGAGAGCGTTTGTGGATTATAATTTCATAATCTGACTTAATAGTAATGAGAATAAAAAGACGTGCGTCCGATTTGAGGATTACTTTTATTCTACTTTAATGGCCGACCGTCACGCAGAACGGTCTAAACATGCTTACATAGCGAAACTTAGCTTAGGGCGGACGGACACATAACTACCTTCATTTTTAATTTGTTTGTTGACAAGCATTCTCAATCGAGTTTGGCTTTAGTATAGGTTTAATAGTTTATTTCAATGATTTGTATATTATTATATAAGCATATATATAAGAATAATAAATAATGCAGATAATTTTTTATACTAATTTATTTTTATTTAAAAAAACATACTTAAACTTAAACCTCTATAAATTAATGAAATTTTATAACACTTACTCTTTCAAATGAAAACTTGCTTTTCAGTTCAAAATCAAAATCAACAGTTAGTTTATCTTATAATTTATGAACTTAAAGTTTTATAAAAGTAAGTTACAAACAGCTCTGACACATATCAACGTTATGCTCACAATAAGTATATCACTTTCAGGCTACTGGTTGTTGACTGCTTTGGTCTTTAAAAATGCTATTTCCACTCATCATCGGCTGTGGCTTCTTGAACCTCGTCTACAAACCCTTCTGTGTCGCTCTGTACGCCTTCTTAACTTTTATGGTCCGCTACCCCACTTTCAGAGTTCTCGCACGGAATCTGGACGTTACTTTGCATAAGAGCAGTCAGGATTCCTGTTCTAGTCTAAATTGCTACTCCCTCATGTTTTATATATTTGAGAAATTATCTACAAAAATAAAATTATGTTTATGATAATAAAATATTAGTTAACGGCGGTATGCCGAAACTATTGATTTTAGGAAAGAAAAGGTTATGACATAAATTGTAGGTAATTTTTTCTACTTTTATTTTGTATAGATATATTTTTCCTGTAAAATGAGCCGGAAAGGAGTTATTATCAAAAAACTGCTTTTGGGCGCCATTTTTTCAATATGGCAAACATACGAGGTGGCTAAGTTGAAATTTGGAAAGAGCATATAGAATTCTATAAAATTACCAATTTTTAAAACTCCCGGAAAACTTTCCAGGCAACCTCTATTTTTTCGACCAAATGACTGTAATAATAATCATGCGTCACTTTGACTCACTTGGTTGTTATATTTCAAAATCGGTGGTAGTAACTTAGCTCAGCTGCATTTGCAGTGAGAAAAATAAGACAGTTTACCGATGTAGAAACAGCTAGACTAGTCTATTTTGCGTACTTCCACAGTGTGATGTCTTATGGCAATTTATTGTGGGGCAAGGCTGCTGACATAAATTCTGTATTTATACTTCAAAATTGCAAGATGAGCAATTCGGTCGATATATAAACTAAAACCCCGTGAGTCCCTTCGTGATAAATTTAAAGAAATAGGAATCCTTACAGTAGCCTGTCAATATATATATAATAACCTAGTCTTTGTCAAACAAAATATAAATATGTATAAACAGAAAAAGGACTTAAACGATCGTATTCTTAGGAATCGACATAAATTAGTTTTATCAGCGTATCGCCTCCGAAAAGTTCAAAAGTCATTCGTTGGACTGGGTGTACTCTTCTACAACAAGATGCCCAATTCAGTTTTAGATCTGCCATTGCATAAGTTTAAGCAATGTATTAAAACTCAGTTACTGAGTCAAGGCTATTATACTATAGATGAATTTTTAAATGACATAGAGGTTGAGAGGCAATTGGATCAGCTTTCAACTTCACACAAGTAGTAGAATAAATATTTTTTTGTAAAAATTAATAATTTTAAAAGAGCAACTGTTGAGTTTCTTGCCGGCTCTTCTCAACAAGACCTGCCTTCCGAGCCGGTGGTAGAGTCACTACAAATAGTCTAATTTGACGTTTCAAAAGTGCTTATAATTGGCCTACTTGAAATAAATGATTTTGAATTTGAATTTGAAATTTGAATTTGAATTACCTTATTGACACATACACAACGTGGTAGGTCCCAGCGACGTATGAAATGTCCTAAACGCTCAACAATGGATTCGCGATGATTAGAAAGACAGAGCAATTATTCGAAAACGCATGCGTCAATTTGACACATATTATCATCCTAGGGATATCGAAACTCGAAACACTAAAACATTTGGCAGTACGTCTTTGTTGGTAAAGTGGTAACTAGTCACGGCTGAGGCTTCCCACCAGCCAACACTTAGATACTTTATTAGTGTTCATAACTATCTATTTAAACAAGACGCAGAATAAAGAAGCAGGGAGTTAAACGAAGAATAATTAATAGTATAAAAGCAACAATATATAACAAACATATAAATAGCACTTATCGACATCTTTAAGACTTATGATGACTTGTGACACTAGTGATGTATTAATTTAAGCAGATATCATTTTTAGATTTAGGTTCTTCAGACACTTCTTACGATTAGTCCACCCAGAGACGGCGTAACACATTTACTGTCACAAAACACGTCTCACTGGATTGTGAAGGTGTCAAATTAATACGCCATTTAGGCATCGCTTTTAAATCGATTTTGTTAGTTAGATTCATAATTCAGACCAACCACATTTATAACACGTTTGAGCATTTTGTGCGAGCAATGATTAAAATCATCGTAATTGCTAAATATATCAGCCAGGAGCATCATTTAAATCTTTTGTTGAGCAATCATACCATCTTGTATTGTACATGGATTCATTAATTTAATCTGTATCAGAACATCTTAATAATGTGATTTTGAAAGACCTTGCGCTGTTTTTGAGATCTTTTGTTTATGATTGGTTGAGATTGTGACTTACAGTTTAATGGTCAATTAGTTACATGCTGTAATTAGGATTAACTGCCTCTTTGGTATGATGGTTAATCTGAGCGGCTGCGGCTAATTTATCGTCAGTTCGAGTTCAAAATATAGCACGGTTTTCTTGTGGTGTTATACTCCGTGTCTCGTAGAGCAGGGTAAGTAGTTTTTTTTTATCGACTACAAGTTGGCCCTTGACTTCTATCACACCTGATGTTCTGATGATGCAGTCTAAGATGGAAGCGGGCTAACTTGTTAGGAGTGGGACGAAAATCCACACCCCTTTCGGTTTCTACACGATATCGTACCTGAACGCTAAATCGCTTGGCGATACGTCTTTGTCGGTAGGGTGGTAACTAGCCACGTCGAAAGCCTCCCACCAGCCAGACCAAGACAAATTAAGAAAAATCTCAATCTGCCCCGCCGGGAATCGAACCCAGGACCTCCGTCTTATAAATCTACCGCGCATACCACTGCGACACAGAGGTCGTCAAAGTTGCATACAGTTAAGTGTCTGATAGACAACAATACAACTCAAACATCATCACCCTGAGGCGGTGACACTGCTGATGAACTGAAAAGACCTTTCCTATTAAAGAAGCATTAGGTACTTAGTGGTGATGATATTTTTCAATTTGCTTTTTACCCTACGCCTACGGCAAGTCAAAAGGAAAGTGGCTTCCCGGCGGGGCAGATTGAGATTTTTCATAATTTGTCTTGGTCTGGCTAGTGGGAGGCTGTCGCCGTCGCTAGTTACCACCCTACCGACAAAGACGTATCGCCAAGCGATTTAGCGTTCCGATACGATGTCGTGTAGAAACCAAAAGGGGTGTGGATTTTCGTCCCACTCCTAACAAGTTAGCCCGCTTCCATCTTAGACTGCATCATTACTTAACATCAGGTGTGATAGCAGTCAAGGGCCAACTTGTAGTCGATAAAAAAAAGGATCTGAATTATTTTCTACTTTCATCCTTTTTAGACCCTGTTTTATGTGGGCGGGATATAGTTATTAAACTAGATTTTTATTGCGTATTTTTTGTTTTAGGATGTTTTGGCATCGGTTCAAGATTAATAGATGTTGGCGACATTTTTTTGCCAATAGGGTGGTGAGTAACTACAACTGTAGCCCACCAGTCAGTCCTGGACCAATAAGAACATCTCAATCGGCCCAGCCGGGAATCAAACCCAGGACTTTTGTCCTGTTTTTTAATCAGAGTGATGAAAAGTTTGTTCATCATTATTAATCATTATATTAAATGATGATACTAGTTGACCGGGAGCGTGATGCCTCTTCGCGCGTCACGTCGCGCGCGGGTCGCTCGCGCACGAAATCGTGACCCGCGCGATGACCGCGACCTTTCCCCGCGGGTTGACGGCGACGGTGACCGCCCGATGCGTACCTGCACGACGCAAATGTTATACTTTATTTTGTAAGGGGGTCGGACTCCACACCGGGAGATCACGGGTTCGAAACCCACCCTTAGGATTATTGTCGTACCCACTTCTGGCACTCATTTTAGACCACTCTACAGATTACGTTAAAGTACACATAATGTTTACTAAGAAAAGATTTTCCAAAACCCACCCCTTACAGGGGTGAAACTCTCAAATATACATCCACTTTCATGTGGATGAAGTTGCGTTCGCCCGCTAGTTGGTCATGTGTATTTATAAAACATGGTATATGTTCTTTTTTAAGTATTTGAATTCTTCCGCAATGTTGTTGGACTACTATGGACAACCAATCTGTCAAAGTTGGTGCTTTGATTTCGGTAGAGACGTTTACAGTTCGATTCTTTGCTTTTGTGTGATACTTAATTATTGTCTCATCTATAATTATATCGTACTAATAAATGTGTGAAGTCCGCGATATCGAGATTATCGCAGACTTTTATTGCAGTTCTAATTGAGAGGAACTATCCAACCATACATAGATTTGTTATAATATCTCAAAGTTTTGTATGAAAGCTGCTAGGCGGCGCGATACTAATGCAACTAATTATTAGTTCGTCGATAGTCATACTCGTATTTGAGTTCATTTACACAGAATCTTTACAAATTATATATTTAAACTAGCTGTACCCAGCAAACGTTGTTTTGCCATGTATATTATTTCTAGGAAATATTTTTTATGTAGGAGTTGATCGTGTAGGGGTGAAAATTTAGGGTTATATGTATTTTTTAATGCCACATTATAAAAAAATTGTCCAAAAAATTAAAATACAATGTTAGGGGTGGACAACCCTTATCACTTAGGGGTATGAAAAATAGATAGTAACCGTTTCTTAGACCTACTGAATACGCATACAAAATTTGGTAGAAATCGGTAAAGCCGTTTCGGAGGAGTACGGTAACTAACAATATGACAGGGAAATTTTATATATAAGTAATTTTTCAGGAATTCCACTCTATTTGCAAAAACTACATGATAATCCGGTATTATAATTAGTAGGTTACTTTTAAGTTTAAAGCGAATAGAAAAACAGAAACGGCAGAGAACTTTGTTTTATAAAAAATATATATACCTACGCAGTGGTTTTGGTAAAATTTTGTAGGTATCGATTTAAGTTGATTTTGACAGCTCCTCTGTCGCCACCTGCGCTGTAATAGCCGTTTTCTGTAACCCAGCTGTCAGCAGCCTGTCAGTGAGCTGTCAGTAACATATCAAATATGGTTGGGCAACGTTCAACGTAGGATTTTGTTAAAATTTGTATGATGTTCGACTTTAGAAATAGACGAGTATCTTAATTAGAAACCTCAATAGCTCTACGGTTAAGCAGCCGGACTATTACTTAGAAGTCGTGGGTTCGATTGAATTGGACTGTTCTCCTCATACGAGATAAATTTGACATATATGAGATACATGAATAATATTCTTATTGAAACAAAAAACGAAACATAACTGTCCGATTTTGATAACTCTTTTTATGTCAGAAAGAGCACACTTCCAAGATGGTCCCATTGTCATCATATTAGCATCTGATGATGATATCCTGGGAAAATTGAAGGAACTCTTCAAATTTTATAGGCACACTTGCAGCGATTTCGGTTTTTGTGTTCATTATCGGTAGCTTTTTGGCTACAAGTGCCATATAATATACTATAACAATATAGTACGAGTACGCTATGTGGCGATAAATGACTAAAAAGTACAGACGGACGCAAATGAAGGCTTTATATTTATAAGGCTCAACTAACATTGGCTAACTAGACGTTTCAATGGCTGCAATCGGGTGTGATTGCAGCCAAGGGCTAATTCATTATTAATAAAAATAATATATTTAGTTTCTTGCAATTCTTGCAAATAAACTGTTTCTATTTCTGTTCTTATTGATACTGTTGTTATTTTTTTCTGAATCAGTTTTCTTTCTTACCTCCGACCCCCATTAAACAAAGCTTAAAGCCTGATCCAGAACTACGTCCATCTGTGAAAACAGTATGAAAATTGGTTTAGTATTTTTAAAGTGATGCACGAACAGACATACATATAGACAAACAGACAAAAAATTTAAAAATAGTTGTTTAGAGATCATGTATAAAGTACAACACATTTACTTTTTTAAAAAATATTCAATGTACAGAATTATTATTGATTATTTGTATAGGTATAGATAACGTTGAACAAAGTTGAGTCTAGCAGCGTCTGGGTATCGCGTATAACCACTTTGCATCAGGTGACCTGCACGCCCGTTTGTCCACTATGAGAGATATAATAGCAGTCTTGTTAACACTTCATTTATATAATATGGTGAGGTTTTAAGTAACTGTAAATCGCTTCCGCGCCATTTTGTCATTGAATTAAAGTGTATATAATGTGCAATATTGTAATCTTAACGATAATTGTACACTTGCGAATATATATCTTCAATAAAATCGAAAAACAATGTTAATTGACACAATTTAATCGATAATTATAAACTTTATAGTATTATAAATAATATTGTAAATAAGAATAAAGAAATATAAAATAAAAAAGATTAATTTTCATTGTATCAATTACTTGCACTACAATTCAGTAGATCAGAAAGGAATTATGGATAAATCTAAACAAATATCCTGGATAAAATTCAGGACATTTTAAATAATGGCCAGGTCAAGTACCCTAAACCGACGAACTTGTATGAAAGGACTGATGAGAGTGGAAGAAGCTAAGGAAGTATGCAAGGACCGTGGCAAATGGAGGGATGTGGTCTCTGCCTACCCCTACGGGAATAAGGCGTGATGTTATATATATATGTATGCTAAACAAATAAATAAAAGTCGAAGTGTCTATTTGTTATTCTAAGTTATAAGCTTTTTTCTAAATGCACAGCTAATATGAAAGTGCATACGGTATTTACAAAACTCTTTATTTTAAATGGTTGCCTGTCTGTCTGTTTAATCGTATTGTAAAAATTATTTTTGTACAAATGATGGTCAGGCTCATAATGAGCGATGTAGGCTAACTTTTATCCTGTTATTCCCACGGGAACAGGAACTAAATCATCGGAACGCCTAATCGCTTATCGGTACATATTTGCCAGTAGGTTGGTAGCCGAAGTCTCCTACCAGCTAGACCAATTATAAGAAAATGTCAATTGGCCCAGTCGGGAATTAAACTCATCATCTCCGTTTTATACGTTTCGACGACCTCCGTGGCGCAGTGGTATGCGCGGTGGATTTATAAGACGGAGGTCCTGGGTTCGATTCCCGGTGGGGCAGATTGAGATTTTTCTTAATTTGTCTTGCTAGTTACCACCCTACCGACAAAGACGTACCGCCAAGCGATTTAGCGTTCCGGTACGATGTCGTGTAGAAACCGAAAGGGGTGTGGATTTTATCCTACTTCTAACAAATTAGCCCGCTTCCATCTTAGATTGCATCATCACTTAACATGAGGTGTGATAGCAGTCAAGGGCTAACTTGTAGTCGATAAAAAAAAAATCCACCACGAACGCCATCTTAGCCTCTGTTTTCAAAAATTTTCAAGTGTAAACACTTTTTGACAATTTTAATTTAATTTAACTCGCAGTCAATTTAGTAGTTAGTTACTTACATAAAAGTTAAATCTTATAAAATAAATATAATTGACGTCAAAATAAACAAAGAATGACTCACAATCATTGATACTAGAGCTGATTCAAAGGAGCTTGTAAAAGTCCGTCTGAATAATGATTTAGTGCACTTCGATTGATATTAGATCACGACTCTGTGTGTGCACAACGACTGAGTGATCGATTGTGAACTGAAGTGGCGGGTCAGTGTTCCATATCGGTCTGAATGGCAAGGTGAGGCAAACGCATTGTTTGACTTGTGAAGAAAGTTACAACACTCCCTCGATTGGGGTTTGTGAAGTGTCAGGCTGATGGTCATAGATCATCGTTTGTTAAATTGCTATCATCATCATCATCATCATCATTATCAGCTGATGGGTGTCCACTGCTGGACATAGACTCTTGTGTAAGGACTTCCAAACACCGTGGTCTTGAGCCCACAGCATCTAGCGGCTCCCTGTGACCCGCTTGATGTCATCAGTCCATCTAGTAGTTGATTGAGCATTTTCCGCTGCAGGGTCTCCTTTTCTGCTGAAAAGGCGACCCTGGGCCTTGGGCCCAACCCACGCTTTGAAATATGTAAAAACTTAAATCACTATAATGTAGTTAAATGGCTCAATATTATTATGATGAATATTTTATTTGAATGAAATAATCGAAATGAATAATTTTACTTAGACTTAATACTACTGATTTTTTTAAGGTCTACAGAATTTGCCTATTTTTAACGGCTTATTTCAGAGGCAGGTTTTTCTAGGAAAGGGATGTAGATCTTTAATATTAACAGTAAGCCATAATCCTCATCACTTAAATCAGGACTGTAGGTAAAAAAAGTTTAAATATATTCGATAATTTTTGTCTATTTTTAACGGTTCTAACTAAGGTCTATATCCCCTCTTCTACCATTAGGACGGCTCTCCTACCAGATGATGATCTGATTAGTAGTCACTATAGTGGGCTGTAGTGATATCTATATAAATGTTTTAGTGTACCTACACACTACTAGGTGTTTCGTTATACCTTTCACATGAACTTGCGAAGTGCAATAAACTTAATAATGCGATGATTAAGTTTCTGATAGGTCATGTTTCATCCGCACCGAGCCTCAGGATGGATGGATAGCACTAAGCGCTTCCATCCATCACACGGGTATGCGTATACGAGGCGCAGTCAAATTAACGACACTATTAGTATCTACGGTGTGAGCACTTGTTACCACATAGTTTGATTGGAAAAGTCACACCTTATGCTTGGATCTCAACGAAGTGTATTTATTACGTAGCTTTTTTAGCCCTTGGCTGCAATCATTTCTAGTCGTAAGTGATGACGCAATCTAAGATGGAAGAGGGTTGGAGTAGGACGAAATCCACAACCAATATAGGATTTTAAAGACATCGTACTGAATCGCTAAATCACTTAATGAGAGTTTTTGTCAGACAGGATCGCAGGACGATAACTGTTATCAAGTACCATAATGACAAAAACATTTTTATATTATAATACACTTAGTGATTTAACGTCCTAGCTGTGGGTTCAGCCACGTCTGGAAAATGTTTGTTGAAGAGCTTGGATGGTTTCCACTTGGTGTTTATCTATATTATATAAATTCGCCTTAGTCTATGGTTAGCCTAATGGCCATGAAGAGGTCCTGGAAATCCTGGACGCAGAAACAATTTTTATATTACAATACACGGCCGAGTGGCGCAATGGGTAGGGACTCTGCTTCTGCGTCCTAGGCTGTGGGTTCGATTCCGACGTCTGGAAAATGTTTGTGTGATGAGCATGAATGTTTTCCAGTGTCTGGGTGTTTATCTATATTATATAAGTATAACATATATGTATAAAAATATTCATCAGTTAGCAGCCATAACACAAGCTACTTACGAGCACGCTTACTTTGGGGCTATATAGCGATGTGTGTAATTGTCCTATTATATTTATTCATTATTATTTAATACAGCACATACCTATCAAGCTTAACTACCATGTTTTAGACCTACCTAGCTATTTCACTTATTTTTGGATTGTTTTTTTTTATATACGTACTGTTGGTAAATAAGTTCACGAAGTTAAGATAATAGAGGATATTTTTAAAATTCTATTGTGTAATAGTTTCAATTAAATAATACTTAGCAAATTTATGAAAATCTTGAGTTTTAGTTTAAGAGTTGAGTGAATGAATAAAGAATCTAAATGTACCTTCGATTATAAAAACAAAAAATAAAAGTGAAATAAAAGCTTTTAAATAATATAATTAATAACAAGGTAAACCGACAACCATTACTAAAGCCTTCTACAAATAAAGTGCAAACGTAATTATTTCAGATTTTGTTATTAAAAATATACAATTTTATTTTTGTAAAACAAAATTATTTCCTTAGCACGTTTAGAGTTTTCAACGATGAGATTTAAAAATTTAATAAGAATTTAATCTACAGGTATTAAGGTCAAGGCTGATAGTTTATGACTTATTTTTCAAAATAAGGAGCCACGGTCAAGTTGTGATGCCATTGTCCCTACGGGTAAACAAAGCTTATCTTTTGATCTAAATAAACGTCAGTTTATGGGTTATCAGATCTTATAGAATTCAATCTTGAGTTATAAAATTCGCTCAAATATACTATGGGCCCATAATTTTATACTCATTGCTTGGGAACCCGCGTAGCTTTAATGTTACATACCTATGTTTGAGTTTGACTAAAGATAATATCTATTAGAGAGTTAGAAAAAATGGGCAGAGTTAGCAACCAAATAACCTATTGAGAACCTCAGCATAAACGATGCGTATGAAATCAATTACTTACAACTGTATTCAGACCTCTACATTTCCGATCTTCACACGCATTTGAAGCCCATAAAAATATTTCTTTACTAATACAAATTCGTTTTATTGCTATGTTTCATACAATAAAGTCGATTCGTATATCTTTATTAGGTAAACAATTTTTGTACATCTACTATCTTACATTAAATAAAAACTACTATCATTGTATATGCATGTGTACTTTTAATAACTTCGTATTATTTATAATAATATAATAACTCTTAACTGTTTGTTTATTTGGTTACGAATTAAGTCTTATACTAATCTTCAACTACTTACTTGCTTATCTTATTTCTTACATTAGACGTATAGTAACACCTTCAGTAATTTTTACCTAGAAAATGTTCCCAAAAATATCTTTAAATGCACACTGTATCGTGAAGTTTCTATTGTAATATTTTCTAGATAATCTATTTAACCTTCGATAACAGTCAAGTTACAGCAACTACACGAGCTTAGGTCTGAAATATTAGGGTTCATTGTTATTAGATATAACTGCTAGAGTAATTGGCAGACAAAATATTCTATTTACAATTGCAGGATTACAATTTCATCGTAATAATTTGTAAGATTTGTTATAATTCAAAATCAATCAAAGGTTACTGTGCCGTGGACATTAGTGTGAGTTTAACGTTGTCTTTGTCAACTTAGCTTACTGCTATTTCGAACAATAGCTTCAACTGAATGAAATTTCAAGTCATTCTTCAAAATTGCCCATTAGTTTACCTATTGATTGACTATATTATGTACCAAATAATAATTCATAGATGAATTACATGTGTAGCAAGGTGGGTGTGCATTTTGTTTAACGACTAGCATAAATTTAAAACGTCTAACTCCTTTTGTTATAAAAGTTAAGCTTTCATCATATTAAGGCTTGTGTGCACCAAGATTTCAGTTATCATAACCAACGGTTAACATAACTTTACTATAAATTTACAATTTATAATAAACCCGTGCGCCGGTTAAGGACGTAATAATAATAATTTTACGTTTAGCTTATGTTAACCGTTAGTTATGATAACCGAAATCTTCAAGCCTAAGTAAATATAAGTGCAGTTAAGTTCTTGACATTTAAGGCTTAAAGCATTCAGTTTAAATTAATTGTTACTTCGTTAATTATTGTTTTACAGATTTCAGTTTTATTTATTAAAGACTCCATATTATAATTATCTTAGCACAAAGTCGTTAGCATAAAATTTTAAAATATAACTTTTAGGTTTATTTGCATGTCAAAATATAACCTAATGTTTCGTTATCGAAATAACACAATACAAAGCCTCGGGCGATATCGTATAAAAGTGTTATAATATGAACAAATAGGTTTACTGTGGCCCGAAGGTAATTGTTTTTATTAAAAGTAAAATGGTGTCGAAAACTATATTACGAACATAATCTTTTATAGGTATTTTACAGCTGTGCTAGTATAAATTTCTAGATAAAAATAATTGTGTTATCTTTATTATCTAGAAATGTTAGCGTTTTAAAAACATTGTAAAGGATCTTTGCTCGGATTTTAGTCTACTTTTATTACAAGCGGTTGCCCGCGGTTTAGTCCGCGTTGTTCTTGTCCTCGTGGAAATATCGGAATACAAACTAGACTGTTGGTAGTTTAAGAGATTAGCTAGAACAGACAGAGAGACATTTTTTTATTTTAGTACCGAAAATACGTAGACATACAGTTATCCAAGAGCTGTTAATTTCAAATCAAAACAAACAATACAATTTTATTTATTTTTATAGATGAAATAATATGTAAAAGGGGTGTGGTGAAAGGATTGTAAGCTCAGAATGTGATTTGCGGCAATGTTGATCTATCGATACCCGATAGCTTAGGATATGCAATGTTGATCCGATCTGGTAACGAGACGAGAAACTATATTTCGGGGCTCCGAATTTGGCGTTCACCTTTCCTCCGTGATTCGGATATCACGATCTGATTGGTACATCCATGTTAGGTTGCACATTGGAAGCCTTCGGACGTCAAAAAAATTACATCTTCGAGAATGAAAACACACCATAAGCATACCTATAATACGGACATTCATATAACAATTTTAAAAATGTGACCACATTGCAAAAATATTCGTAGAATCTAAATACTAAAGCAGTTGTATTTGTCGGTAACTTTTTAAAGGTTTGTCGTTTGGAGAGTTCATTAGTTTTTTCAGCACAGGAAACCTATGTTTTCTGCTAAAACTATTTTAAGTTTTTCAAGCCGATTTTTCATAATATTTCAAATCTGAACACGTATAAACAGAAGAATAATGTTTTATCTCTTGTCATTAATGGCGTAATACCTTTGTCAATTATATATTTTAACCCGATATTTGAAGATTCTCAATTTTCAAGGACATTCCTAAATCCCACAAACTGCTTTACTGCGTATAAACAATTGTGCTAACGTCTGATTTTGATATGCTTAAGTAAATTAAAGTAACTTAGTGATATATTTTTTATTTTTTGCATTTTTTCAGCTCCGTTCTATTTTTTGTTAAAAATTTTTATTTCTCACTTTTTAGTGATTTATCGCCACCTAACGTACTCGTACTATACTGTCATAGTATATTATTCGGCAATATATTATTTTTGAGTCAGTTCTATTTTTTGTTGAAAATTTTTTGAGCGATTTGAATAACAAGGTTTGGATGAAATTGTATTGGTATAAAAATTGTGAACGTCGGATTTTGTTACTGGAGAGTTGACTTAGTGATATATTATTATTATTGGTTGCATATTTCAGCTACGTAACAATGTTTTTTCAGCTACGTAACAATTATAAGAATCGTAGGAAACACAATTCAGTGTTATAGCTTGACTTTTATTTATGAGATTGAAAACGTCATGTATGGGAAAAGAGGCGACCGTTCTCACCGAGGAGCCATACAATAGCTCAAATAAAAGAGAGGGACCTTTACAAATCACGAACAAAGTCATGGGCCATTAGCATGACATCTTTCACATGAGCGGACGGATCACAATAATTAGTGTATCGGTAAATTCGATCGGAAAATTGAGCAAGCTCACTCACACAGACGCGCTGAAGATTCACTTGAGCAGTCAAAGGTTACGCGGTGTGCTTAGCGAGCCTTGCGCCTTACGCCGAGGTGAACGAATTCTGCATGATATAAATATAGGATGTTTTAGCGTACCTACCAACATTCAGAGTTCATCCTTCGCAACAAGTACAGCTTTTGAAATGAAGCTGGTAAATCTTTTTTTTTTAATTTTTATTATCTCTCGGTTAAAACAATTAGCCGAGTTCAAACGTAGCCGGTGGTGATAAGTGCACCGTAAAATTAAAACGGTTGGAAATACTAAAGCGCATGCGTTTGTTTTAGAATATTACTTACATACATAATTTGCTTTCTTCTGAGCGTCAAAACGATCTTTAACTAATTTTATTTTCAATTTTTAAAAACTTTGCAATTAAAAAACCTTGACGGAATTGAGTAGTTTTAACATATTTTTGGTAATTCTTCCTAAACAAAATGGATTTCATCAGTACTAGTAATTCACAAAAATTTTTGTTCACAAAATATTCTTAATTATCATCATAGTTCGTAAATTTTCCGATTAAATAAAGAAATGTCAACTTACATATTCAAATGAAAATAGATTACATATTATATTCATTTAATTTTAATTTTCAGCTAATAGTCCTTTCAATTATAGCCTATGGCTATGCGGACAAATTAGACAGAACTTATCTCCCGCCGGTAAGTGCCGCCACTGCCGGAGGAAGCCCTGGAGCCCTAACAGCGCCGGGTGCCTCAAGACCAGGTTCTAATTTAGGACAATCAAGCCAAGCTAATTTTGGACAAGGACTTCCGGGATCGGGACGACAACCTGGAATTGGATCAGGGGCATCGCGCCCGTCGACTTTCGGTGGAGTTTCTGACAATGTTTCGCAAGCACCAGGATTCAGAGCTAACCAGGGCCCGAATAGGATAAATCAAGGCTCGAATGGAATTAATCAATTCCCAAGCACACCTGCTGGCGGCCGGGACAATGTCCAGTTGCTTGGAGCGAACGCTCCTTTTGGAACTGCACAAGGTCAAACTTTTGGTTCCTCCGTCACTCCTGGTGCTAACACAATCAATGTTGGTCCTCAGTTAACGTACATACCTCAATCAGAAGGACCTTCCGGCCAAACATTCGGACAACAGTCATTCAGTGTGGCTCAAACTTATAAACCAGAGCGAGCTCAGGCCGCAGCAGACAGGAATGCTGAAACTCTGAAGTATGCGAATGACAATAACGGTGAATCATACTCGTACAGCTACGAGACTTCCAACGGTATTTCCGCTGAAGAGTCCGGTGTTGCGACTGATGGCGTAAAGGCGCAAGGTGGTTTTTCTTATACAGGAGACGATGGGCAAGCCTATTCTCTGACTTATACGGCTGATGAAAATGGTTTTCTACCGCAAGGCGAACATTTGCCCACACCTCATCCTATTCCTGAAGAAATACTGAAATCGATCGAGGAAAATTCTAGAGCAGCTGCAGCTGGTACTCAAGAAGGTAAAGCTTTATCGAAATTCTTTATTTCATATTAAAATATGTATTATTTTCTTAAACTTTTTTGTATTTATATTTATATCATTTAACTTCAAATGTTCACATTTTATTTTAGGTGCGTACCGTCCAGAGGAATACGAAAATGATGGTTCTCCCCAGCAGTATAACGTTGGGCAATCATCCTTCAATAAACCCCAAAGCCAAGGTCAAGGTTCTTATCAAGCATCATATTCACAAGGTCCTGCCAGTCAAACTCAAAGCAATGAATTCTCTGGATATGAAGGAACAGAAGCAAGACCTTCCCAAAGTTCTAACCAATTTGGTGTTGTAGCCAGTGGTTCTCAAGGACCAATCAACCAATATCAACAAGGGCCAGGTGTGGTAGCAAATATCCCAGGCCAACCTGCTCAGATTGGAAACGTTAAACCTAATCAATTTGGTACTGGACCTCTCGGACAGAGCAATCAATATCAAGCAGGTGTTAGTAGTAGCCAGGGTCCATTTGATCAATCTTCAAGTCAGGGAGCTATCGGTCAAGGTCCAGATCAGATTTCGAAAGGCCAAGCTTCAAGCGGGTATAACTATAATCAACCCCAAAATGCTTTCGGATCAGCATCACAATTTGGTTCAGGTATCTCTACCTCACTTCAGAACCGTCCACAAGGAAATCAAGGTCAAATAGCTCCGTCATCCGGGTCTCCATCGTCTGATACATCTTTTGGATCTTCCCAAGGATCTCAGTTTGGTCAACCACAAAACTCTTTCAACAGACCCGAAAATCGACCTTCGGGTTCTGGAGGTGTGTTTGCATTAGGCCAAAAATCGCAAGTCAGGCCTGGTGGCCAAGTGTCTTCTGGACCTACCGTTTCATCGGGATATCAGTACCAACAAAATACAGGCCGTCCTTCATTTGGAGGTAATCGACCAAGCGGGACTAGCCAAAGTTCACAACAAGGCTCGCAACCCAATGCTAACAAACCTTTTGGTACAATTAGTGGAGTTAAAGATACTACTCAATTTGGATCAGGTCAAGGTCAACAAAATGGTAATCGCCCAGTCAGTGGAAATACAGGATCTATCCAAGGAACTTCACCGTTTGGAGGATCTTCTGGACCAACCGGATCTTCAGGTTATCAGTACCAACAAAATGCAGACCGTCCTTCATTTGGACTTAATAAGCCAAACGAACCAAGCTTCCAAACTAACCAAGGCTCACAATATCAATCTAATGCTAACAAACCTTTTGGTACAACTAGTGGTATTAAAGATTCTACTAAATTTGGGTCTGGTCAGGGTCAACAACAAAATGGTAACCGCCCATTTAGTGGAAATACTGGATTCAATCAAGGAACCTCACCACTCGGAGGATCCTCTGGAATACAGAAAACAGAGTCTGGAAGCTTCTTTGGGCAAACCAATCAACTTTCCGGATCCAACAGAAGTCCTAGTCAAAGTGCTTCACAGTTTGGACTGGGTAGTCAGCAATCCGCTTCAGCTCAAGGTCCTAAAGGCTCAAGCCCAATTCAAGCTCCTTACCAATATAACAGACCCGGCCAAGCTTTCCCGTCGCAGCAACAATCAGGAGTTGGCTCAGGCCAACGTCCAGGAGACAGTTCTTTTGGATCTCAAGGTTTTAATAATGTAAGACCAGATGCTAGTTTCCAAGGATCTCAAAGCCCAACTGGACCACGACCAGGTGTGAGTTCCCCTGGATATCAAGCAATAAGTGGACAGCAATCGACTTTTAATTCACAGGGATCTCAGGGCGTGAACGGACGTCCAGGATTTACAGGGGTTCACGGAGGGGGCGGGCAACGGCCTGATGGCAGACAGCCAGGACTTCAGGGTACAAGCGGTCCAGGTGCCAGCTATTCAGGATCTCCAGGCGTCACTGGACAACAAGCAGGCGCAGGCTCTCAGCTAATAAGCGGTCAACGGCCATTTGGTAGTTCTTCAGCAACCCAAGGTTACAGCAACCAACGTCCAACAGCAGCGCCATCAGGTCAAGGAAACCAGGGCAGACCGGAGCAATTCGGCGGCCCTAGACAACCACCGAGCTTCAACCCACAAGAAGGTTACAAATACTAGTCCAAAGTTCTAGCGAATTCTTAGTTTTAGTATAGAGCAAGCATAAGAAAATTTACAAAAAAAAATACTTATTTAATTTGCAGAATATATCAAAAACAAATAAAAAAATATGAAAAGCGTGTCATATTTTATACATTTCATTTTAATAAATTATGATTGTATAAAAACGTTAGCGTGATAGAATCACTGTGTGATTGATAAATATTAATAAAAAATAACTAAAAAATACATTGTTTTACTTAACTTCCTAAAAAAGTCAACAATAGCTTAAGTTTACAGAAAATTAGGCATTAAAATTGGCCCTGCAAAATAGATAAACTTAAGACATTACCAGTAATTTTGCCAGTTATGTTTTGATAGATGGTAATTCTCATAATAATCATTATATGAAGCTGGTGGTTATATGAGTTAGTTTAATGATGGTAATTTCAATTGACTACGTTCAATAACGTAAAAAATAAAGCAATTACCCGCCAGTCCCGACCGTGAACGAACGATGAGAACTAATGACATGCGAGCTTACGAGTACGTACGGCGCGAGCGAACTGTAACTGTCTATACTAAAGCCAAACTCGATTGAGAATCCTTGTCAACAAACAAATTAAAAATGAAGGTAAAAATCACTAGTCATTTTACACCTAATTTTTAATTAACTAGTTAATGACTAATAATTCATGACAATAAATTTGAATAGTATGCTTAAAACTAATTAATATATTCAATATCCTTTAAATAAGATTTTTTAAAATAACAAAACGTAATTTTAAATTTATTAGGCATTAAATGTGTTACATTTTCTACCTTCATTTTTAATTTGTTTGTTGACAAGCATTCTCAATCGAGTTTGGCTTCAGTATAGTTCAAAGCTCATTATTGTATCGAAGAGCTGTACCAGAAATAGAAAATATATCAAAATTTAAAAAAACGCTACAAAGTATTGCTGTCTAAGGACAGATTAATTAGCATTGTTAGAAGCCAAAATACTATAAAATATTTATTATAGTAATTTTGTAGTAGTAGTAAATAAAGAATTAGAGAATACAAAATCAACATTAAATATAACTGCAAATGTATGCACATAGAGTCCATATGATATGGATTCGTAATCTCATACATGCGATAGGGCTAGAATCTGTTCTGTAGATGATAAAATTACTAAAAATTCAAATTAATTTAAACATCGATTAATTGTCAATTCATCAATCAATGCCGATAGCTCACAGACGCGATCCGGAGATTTAATTTGATGAATCCGAAGTAGTTAATGAACTATTTTCTGCTTCAGAAATATATTTCAATTTGTATAATTTCCCATAAAAAAAGCTTATAAAAAAATCAGAAATATATTATTTTAGATGTCAGTTGTTCCAACATAACAGATAACGCTTCTAACTACAAGGTCACTAAAATGTATTTAAATTTAAAAAATAGAAGCAAAATAATGGTATGTATTATAAGTTTTTATTATTTTGAGAAAAGATCATATAGATAAAGCTCGCATGTGATCCTTATATAAGTTGAATTCGCACAAAAATATAACAATGGATGCGTTATTAGAACTACGATAACTGTTATACTAAATGGCAATGCTCTTGGCATGCACAAACCAATTTAAACTGTGTCAATTCTTCCACACTTTTGAATTTGAATGTATTTTTTCTTAACTCCTATTGAAATTGGGTTTTTAAATATAGTAAAAATATTACCTCTCCAACTATTTTAAATTAAATTAAAAACAATTTGTTTTTTTTAATTTTGTAACTGAAAATGCTTATTCTTAATTTTATTATAAAGCCTTATTGTGAATTACATTTTGAGATGGGTGTGTGTGTGTGTACGTGTAGGGTTTTGTACACGTAGTACATTATATGACTGACTAGTGATTAGTCCATGTGGCTTCTATCACGAGGTTCTGGCTTCAAATCCTGGGGTATGTCTAAGTTGATCAACGTTTTTTTTTCTACAAAGAAATTTTCAGTAAATTCTGAGCCTCGGAGAGCACGTTAAGCCGACGGTCGCGGTCACTTTCATCAACATCTGATAGTGATCGTTAATAAATGAAACATTATCATCATAACCTCGCAAACCCACATCAGAGAAGCGTGGTGGGTCTACACTCCATATTCCCTTTCCTACAAGGAGGGTTTGTTGTCAACAGTGCTGTTTTCGTGCTACTTTACAAGAAAATGTTTTTGATGGCTTTCTATTTTTTCTTTTTGTCACTTTCATTTTGTATTTCATATAATTATATATTTCCTTTCTCAAGTTCTTCGGTGGTTCTTCAGTTTTTGTACGCAGTTAGTTAGCTTCCATTTTATCGTAAAATTAGAAGAAATATATTTGCATCTTGATAGCTATAATCATAATTTATGCCTTAGTTCGATTCCTGGGTCGGGTCACGGAAAATATTTCTTAGCTTTTTCATTATTCTATGAAATGTTTAGTACACTCCAAGCTCGGAGTCTGGCAGTTGGTGGTGTTACACCCCGTGATGGTACCTCGAAGAGCACGTTAAGCCGTCGGTCCCGGTCACTATCATCAACATCTGATAGTGATCGTTAATAAATGAAACATTATCACCCTAAGCCCGCCAACCCGCATTGGAGCAGCGTGGTGGGTGTATGCTCCATATCTCCTCTCCTATAAGGAGGGAGGCCTGGCTCTGTAGTGGGCCGTTAATAGGCTGATAATGATGATGATGATGACATCGGCTTTAATTTTTTTTTAATATTTTTACTGAACAAAACATTGTTCATAAGTTTTAAGCATTTTTACAAACAATCATCTATGCTGTTACTTTATAAGATAAATGATTTAGTAAAGCAAGTGGAAACCCTGGGTTCACAGTTTCAGCTATAAATAAAGTAAATAAAGCCACTTATTTGAATGATAACATCATTTACAAGTAAACGAGACGAACGCTATGCTCCGCTTGACCTGAACTTCGTTTGCGCACGATTCTTAACAAAATACTCCAAAACAATATCGCGAAATACTAAAAGGTTTACTTAGAAGTGCCTTAATATTGCACTGAACTTCACAGAATAGTATCGAGAGCTTGTTTTTTTTTTTGACTACAAGTTGACTCTTGAATGCTATCACACCTGATGTTAAGTGATGATGCAATCTAAGATGGAAGCGGGCTAACTTGTTAGGAGTAGGATAAAACCCTCACCTCTTTCGGTTTCTACACATCGTACCGGAACGCTAAATCGCTTGACGGTACGTGTTTGTCGGTAGGGCGGTAACTAGCCACGGCGATAAGCCTCCCACCAGCCAGACCGAGACAAATTAAGAAAAATCTCAATCTGCCTCACTAGGAATCGAACCCAGGACCTCCTTCCTATAAATCCACCGCACATTCCACTGCGCCACGGAGGTTATTTCACTTGATTAAGTGTAAAAATTGCAAAGATATTGTTAATTGTAAATCAAATCACATCTAATCGTTTATTTGCGAGCGTTTTCTGTGGGCGTTGACTTAATTTCGATTGATCTCAAAAAGATAAAACTTATTATTTTACCTCAAACAATATATTTTAGTTTTTATGTATTTGTAAAAGTGCAGAATGGTATGGTATAAAAAATTGTATCATGTATTAACGCAAATATTGACAGTAGGAGTATCTGCTTTTTGTGATTTAAAATCACAGTCAGAACAGTAGTAGAAAAAATCGATCGTATAGTTTTTTTTATGTATGACCACGCACAACTGTGGGGTCCGTTCAAATATTAAGATTTTTCAATTATTTACCCCCCAACCTTGTCGCAAAGTGAAATTTCAAGATTCTACCACTTGCTTACGTAAAGATTTTTCAGTTAAATATTCAGATTATGTTGCTATAATCATATTGATTGTGTTGAAATAGAAGCTATATTTTATGTACAGCTTGGAGGTTTTATTGAGACAGTATTTGATATGAAGTTCAATTTAATACCTTTACGCGTGTCATGAGAAAAGGGGGTAAGTGTAAATTATTAAAAATATTTTTATTACATAATATAACTGAAAATTTACGGTTTTCGTAATTTTTCCATTATCTATACTATATAATGTTCCCGTTCGTCACTAATTTTAAGATCTGATGTTTACGGGAACTACCCGTTAGGTTTTGATTTACTTGACCGTGTCGAAAATTGGCGATTTTTTTGGCATAAACGGCTGTATCTTTTGATTTCCTTAGCCTAGAAGCTTGATTTTTTCACAAGTCTAAGGGACAGCAGACTTGAGTATTTGATATAAATTTAAACTTGATACCTGTACAAAAAGCCTACCCTAGAAAAAAGGAACTAAATGACACAGATATTTTTACGTTTTAGTGATTTTAAGGGTTCTATTTTTTGTTAAAATTTTTTATGTGATTTAAATCACAGTCAGAAAAGTTTAGCTACTTCATCTTATCGAATTTTAACATATGTTTTTCTTAACCGGACCCTGCCCTTACAATAAATCAATAATTACAATTCATTTTAACGAAACTGCGAACGCTTCTCGTATGTTTGCACATCAATCAATCTATAAATCAATCTTCTGTCGGTACGAGTCGACACAAGAGAGTATCTATTAACAACATATTATAATTCACTACATTTAGTAAATAAATAACTTTTATTCTGATTGAAACTTAGCCTGAGATCACGAGCTGGTCGTCGTGTGGGAGACGCGTTGCTTGACGACTCGTCACGAGCAGCTCGGAAGGCATTCGTTTATTTACTACTGTCGGTAAATACCACTCGAGTTACCGCTACTCAGATATACTTAAGTAACTTTTGTTTGAATAATTTTCATTGTATATTTTCTTTTACAAATGACGGGATAAGCAAAGACGCGTAAATTAAAATGGAAAACATATAACTAATTCTCTGTAGCACTAACAAACTTACTACTTACTAACTTTTGACGACCTCCGTGGTGCAGTGGTATACGCGGTTGATTTATAAGACGGAGGTCCTAGGTTCGATTCCCGGTGGGGCAAATTGAGATTTTTCTTAATTTGTCTCGGTCTGGCTGGTGGGAGGCTTTCGCCGTGGCTAGTTACCACCCTAACGACAAAGACGTACCGCCAAGCGAATTAGCGTTCCGGTAGGATGTCATGTAGAAACCGATAGGAGTGTGGATTACATCCAGCTCCTAACAAGTTAGCTCGCTTCCATCTTAGATTGCATCATCACTTAAAATCAGGTATGATAGCGGTCAAGGGCCAACTTGTAGTCAATAAAAAAAAACTGTTCGTCTATATCTCTCTCTGGCTTACACGATATTGTAGATAGGAAAAGATAGAAACGCATTCCCAACGGACACTGTCTAGTTATAAAGATTTAAAATATAAACCTCAGCAGCAGGGAGCGTTGGTAGCTAGGAATACTCAAACTTGTATAAATTCACTTTATTACATTACAGAAATTACACAAACAGTATCTACTTGAACGTTACGTTTCCTTTAAAATGAGAAAACACAATAAGCGCGCCACGTAGCCAAAAACCTTACAACATCTCTTTTTGACGAGGAAGGGAAAGTGAACTCTGATTGGTTGCCGCCTTTTTGCGTTAACCAATCACAAAATGACAGTTGACTATGGGTTATGGGTGCTATGATAACTGATGAATATATTTTATGTACATTATACATAAATACTTATAATATATAGATGAACACCCAGACACTGGAATATATCCATGGTCACACCACAAACATTTTTCCGGACGTGGGAATCGAACCCACAGCCTAGGACGCAGAAGCAGGGTCACTACCCACTGCGTCACTCGGCCGTCACAATGCGATACACTGTGTGTGAATTTGAAGCATAGGCCCTCAAACATTTCAAGTTTCAAGACAGTGATTACTCTCTTCATACCTATTAAGTTTCCTATGTTTATTCCGGTCAACATGCCCCTACATCGACGACCTATGATGCTGATAAGCGGCAAATTATCAAATATTTACCTTAACAAATTTAACTTCTTGCCCATGTTACCCTTGCCGTAAACAGGTAAAAATAGAACCAGATCTCACAATCGGCATCGTAGAGTAACTAGTAAACCGGCGAGGTGGTATGTTATGTTATATGTTAGTAACCTTGCCTGTGTGCGCCTGACTCTGCTCGCGACTGATGACGCGTGTAGCGACTAGCGAGCACTCACGTGTCGTGTGAGCGCTGCATGTTGTGAAACGGTAACTTTTGTTGTGTGCTGACACTCGCCGTGTGAACTCACCGACTGCTGACGATGCAGGCGTGTTCAACGTGTACAGTTACTAGGGGTTCTAACCAACATAGACACGGGGCAAAACATGGGTGACCCAAACAAATGACTGCGTTATTGACTTCTAATTAGACTGTGTGATGAAAAAAATAATATTGCAATTTTTTTCTGATAAATAGATGCAGGAGGCTATTGAGTCCCTTAGTCTGCGTCAAAAATTTTTCATTCTTATGTTAGTTAGGTAGGTTTAATTAAAAAAAACTAAAGCCTAAATAGCTCCACGGTTAAGCGGCCGAGACACCAAGAAGTTGTTGGTTCGATATCCACCTGTAAGACTATTGTCTTACCTATAGTTGTTTAGTATTAATATCTCCTGTGTATCCCCTATTGATCAAGAGGCTAGTTCAATTTCTTAACTTCATAGCTGTATAATTATTTATTTATTAATAATATCGGCAACGTGAGCGACAGCAAAGTCGTGAGAAAAGTAACGTTTTCTGAGAGATTCTGTAACTGTCAGTTACTCAACCGTCAGCACTTGACGTTGCGCATTTTGTTGTGATTACGTTTACTGTGCTGTCCTTCTACTTCAAAAACCCAGAGCTTAGATCCCCGACGCTACTCCACAGCGTATGGGTATTGGGTCATAATTTATCCGAAATAATCCCAATCAGCTTTTTTTGAAGACTTCAGAACAGCTTGGCTTTCCGACAAGGGGAAATAAAACCAGATTTCTAACTACCTACTGTTGAAAATTTTGTGGAAGGAAGAAAATACTTAAAATCTTATTTTCATAATCCAGATTTACCCGGCTTAGATAGTCGTAATTCATGTAAAAACAAGCAAACCTCTAGGCACAGCAAAAGTTCAACGTGTTAACGTTACTAACATTATTGAAAGTGGATATTAAAAAGGGAAAAAGAAAGAATGAAAGTTTCTATGGATCTATTCTTTTAATTAATTTTTAGTGTATTATTTAGCTAAACTAGATAATTGTATTCTTTTAGAACTCAGTACAGTAGAGTAGTAATTGGATCCACAACACATCAAATCAGTATACGGATGTATACAGCGGAATACCTTGTATCACTTCTTAGAAGCTCGCGGTGTAGGCTGTAGATACAACCGTCATAATAGTATGGAAACAAGTTTTGAGTCACGTGATACAGTTGCCAAAATCGTGCTGCGTTCGGTAATGTGGGAGAGGTTCCGTAGATAACTTTTTAAACCGGCCAAGCGTGTTTCAGCAACATGCAAAATAAAAACTGACGGAAGCATTGCAACACTCTACGGCATTTTGATAATTTTTCACGAAAATCGGAGACGTTAAAATGTTATTAATAAAATGTATCTAAAATATTTTCAATAAAATAATTTCAATCAATCAAATAAGTATGTCAAATTGTAGAGTCAGAAATGTCAATACAAATACAGTCATGAAATCCTAAGTATAATGTCCTCAGTTAATTACTATAGTTAGTAGGTTGTAGCTAGTAGGTAGTAGATTAAAGTAATAGACATGTTGAAAGGAATTAACCGCTTTGAAAATACAGACAGTTGAATACTGAAAACCCCACACAACAAACACTGCACAAACATACTCGTACACATGAAGGCACATGGAGGCACATAATACATAACCTTAAACATATAAATTGACTGCGGCGTATCTCTAAAATGTAACGATATCTCTTATATATCGCCGACGACCGTTACATCGTTGCTCTGTAATTAATATTAATATAATGTGCTGTAATATGTAATAAATATAATATAACACATTACTTCATATCTTCAACACTTCGCTCCTATTCGCTCCGAGTCATAAGCTATATATAAATAAATAACAATATGTAATTAAATATTATTTGGATCTCTCGGAGCTTTTCCTTTAGTTGCTAAGTCGTGATTTAATTTAGTCGGATTTAAATCACTCTTTATTACCCACGCTGCTTCAATGCGGGTTGGTAGAACTTGTGTTTAGTTAATCGATTAAGAAACAACTGCTTAGGGCGGTTAGTTATTGGATAACCTAGAAATGTATCTGTCAAACGCTGTAACCGAGGGATAACCAGGGAATGCGAGTTCAGATAAGATAAACGCTCGGTTTACGTCCTTAACCGGCGGGCGGGTTGTCGTGAACAGTAATTTATAGTAACCGACGGTTAGCTTATGATAACCGTTGGTTATGGTAACCGAAATCTTGGTGCACACAGGCCTTAATATGCCCTCCGCGTCCACGGAGATGTAACGCCACCATCTTACTAATTCCACTTCTGAAATATTTTATTGAGAATTTCTTCAAAGATCGATGTTCAATATATAATAGTTTGCACCTGAATGAAACTAACATCTCGTGATCCGAACCGCAATAAACTCAGACAAGATCGAAGCAGTTGTAAAATAACTATTAAAATATATTGTTTAATATACAATTTAGAACACAATAATAGATAAATCTGCTTTCCGATCTGGTATTAGTGTTTTTCTGGTTACCTACTTGAAATATATGAGTTTGGATTTATTTTACCTTTTCCGTTGCTCAATGCTATCACAGAAATGCAGTTATTTATGTTATTATTGTCACGTTATGCTAATCCCCATTACAGCACGCTGTTACTAAAACGGTAGAATCGTTGCTAAACTGTTACATCTGAACTCATAACTATTATTCTTTCGGCATTTTTGAAAACGGTGTAGGAAGTTGATCGATGGTGATGCTGTTTAGGATTTTTGTTTTGTTAAAAGCGTACAAGCGTGATAGTTGTTTATTTACTAAAATATTACTTTCACTCAATTTCATAACACCATCTTTAAACCAATTTCAACTAATTTTAAAATTATAATTTTGAATGTACTTACTGCTAATGTGTTTTAAATGTAGCTCATAATTATCATTTAATATACGTAGGTACCTGAGATTGGATATGAAGATCACGCAACACGGGTTGGTAGGCTTAAACCCTACCACTGGCTGATAAAAGCAGGTATAACTAGCGGCATGTAAGTCTAGCGCTGAACGAAACGTAGAAGGGATGGCTGCGCATCGGTACCGTCGCGTACGCAATACAATATTTACTTTAATTACCTAATTAATATCCAAATCATGTTACGACATCGTTTTAATCTGTGTGTGTGTGTGCGTGCGTGCATGCGTGTGTGTGTATGTGTTAGTGTACGTTACGTTGTTATAGTTTAATTTCCAAAGATTTCGTATTACTTAAGACATAATTATATAGTATAGTTACCATAAATGAATAAATAAATTTTGACAAGCTTACGGGGAGTAGAAAAATAAAACATTATTATATTGTCAATTTTTATTTTAGATATAAGACTAGTCTAATCTAAATCAGGCAATGGTAACACGCCTGGCGTCGCAAAACGGTATTTCTTCTTGGTTTATTATTCCCTTTAAATTCATAAACAAACTTAAAAAAACAACAAAATATATAATTATATTTAACAAACCAACTGAAAATTAACAATAATAACAATGCAACTCAGAGCGAGACTGTACATTGGAAGTCCGCGGTGCGTCGTTTCGGTGCGGGGGACGGAATGCGACTGGGGAGCCACTCACCGGTACGCACGCCCGCCCTTCATTCCTCAAGCTCCCCCATGATACCTAAATTTTTACTTCTGCGCAATAACGGTCAGCGCTAGAGTTTCGTGCCGCTACTTGTATCGCTGTATCGTCGACCTTATTAGCATTTGAGCCCTGGTTCATTCTTCATCAGTGTCTTAGGTACGTCTCTCTTCTTTTTTAGCAATTTTTAGCAGCAGCCAAAAAGTTAAGGAAGTAATTAATCATTAACATCTTATAGTGTTCGTTACACACTGCCACAAGTCCGTAAACTTGTATTAGAGTAACGTGGCGGGTTTAAGCTGTAAATCCCCTACTCCTACAAGGATGAGATGTCCTGTGCCGTGGACTAGGGTAATAAAATAGGTTGAATATGATGATGGAAAGCAAGCATTAGTTATAATATTATATTAGAGTTTAGAAACATCAGATGGCCCACTTCCCCACTGGCCGACAGTAATTTGTTTACATTTAAATAATATAACGCTAATGTGCTCTACAAAATATGCCTAATATTGATGTTCATATTTACATTAAGAGTTTACGAGGTTCCTTGCCGCCTCGGCTGCGGTATAAAGATGCAGTCTAAAATGTGCACACCTATACCCTATACTTACTACTACCAGCTTCGGTCAGTCCGTCACTGTTCTGGTAGTAATTATCAGATGCAGAATGCTACAGCTGTAAACCCATTATTTTTGGTGCTACGGACAGGCTTTGGATATGAATGGAGCATAAAACGACGTGTGAACTGTTTGTAACATTAATTTTTGAATGAACGTGTTTTCTGTCTTTTATTAAAACATATCACCAAACCAGACCTAAATTATTTTTTCAAATAATTGGGAATGCGTGAAACTTCTTAACCTGGCCATTACTTATTAAACTATACATATAGTATTTGTCTCCAATTAGTAAAATATTCTACTGATAAAATCTAAATTACATTTCGTAACTTAAAAGATCTATGCGTATAGTTGGCGGGTAGCGACTTTCTTTTAAAACTATGATAAAAATTCTAAAAATTATCACTTTTTGGTTATTAAAGACTCTTCTCATGTATTAACTGCACCTAAGATGTCAGAGGACAATCAAAACGATGTTAAGATTATAAGATTCATTGAATAACGTACAATTATACGGAGGAGTTTTCTATTAACGGTTTATATCGATTACTCGATGGATACTCTAATTAAGTGTAACTTTTAAATATGAAGGCCGCGGGTCGGGTTGTTGACAAGGCCGTAAATCGATCCGCGATTCAGTTAGCGGCCTTGTCAACTATTCGGTTCATTTGGGTATATGTACAGCCGTTGTAGGGACTTGTGAAAATAATGGGTTCATGCAACAGAGAAGCAAGAACAGTAAAATAATTATGTTCTCGTATTAATAAACAAATATGTTTTTTTTAGTATTTCCATTCAAGACAACTCAAATTAAAATTGATTTGCTTAATGTAAGACTGTCCTGGGAGCCAACAGTAAAATCCCTAATAATAATTTAACTAAGTTCTTCAAAAATTTTTCTAAACAAAGCCTACTTGAAATCAATAGAATTGTAGAACAGTAACTTAAATATGCAAATACCAGTGCAACGACGTGTTATGAAAATTTCTAACAAAGTTTAAAAAATATTAATTAATCTTATTTAAAATGTCTTGTGCCTCTATAATAATAATACCTTTATTTTAAATTTGTATGTAAAATAAGAATCTACACATAATGTCAGGCTATTGATATAATTCTTATTCTCTTAGCACAAACTTGAAATGAGGAAAAAAAATATTAGAACTTAACGATCTAGAAAAATAAATATAATAAAACTCATTTGTAACAGTATGGCAAATGTTTTACTAATTTTTCATTTCACATACACAGTTAATTTTTCCTACAACAACTCTACTGCATAAAGCGGTCCAAAACAATTACGTATGATGCATCCATCTCCCCGCTCGGTAACTCGGTGAGGCAACGCGAGCGACGCGTTAGATAAAGCGCCATATTCATAATGTAGATCAATATAACAAGGATTCGGTATAAATAAAGATCAAAATATTTTCGTTACATCATTCAATCAAAATACATCCGTGTGGTAGCTTGTTAGGAGAATGAAATTGGTAAAAAAAAATATTTTTTTAAATATTCTAATGATTGTTTTACATAAGGAAGTCGTTTAGATAAGTGTTTAATTAAATGCAACCGTAATGAGTTATGTCATGTTTAATTTAGCGACTAAATTACTTAAATTAACAAAATTTCTTTTTCAGATATTGTTAGTATCAATAATAGCTTTCTCCCATGGAGAAAAGCTGGATCGGACGTACCTACCACCGCATCCCCAAGAGTCCGCTGGCTCCGGGGTTATCCTGCAAGCTCCTATCTCCAGACCGATCGTAGTCCTCGACAATGACGAGTATCATAGACAGGTCCAGGAGGAAATCCAAAGACCTGTTGTCGCCAATGTCGTAGAAGTGCAACGACCTGTGGTAGAAGTGCAAAGACCAGTAGTCACCAATGTGGTGGAAGTGCAAAGACCAGTACTATCGAATGTAGTTGAAGTACAAAGACCAGTGCTCTCGAACGTCGTTGAAGTGCAAAGACCTGTTGTAGAAGTGCAAAGAACAGTACACCCGAATGTGGTAGAAGTGCAAAGACCAGTAGTCACAAACGTGGTGACAGAGAGCCCTGCGCACAACAGACCGCTAGATGTGGTGGTGGAGGAACACCCCGCAGTGAACGACGTTGTTCACATTGGTAACCGCGGTAACATTTACGTACAGAACGCTCATCCAGTGGAATATAAACAAGTACACTACGCAGGTAATACTGAGGACAGATTCTTATTCACAGATCTCAATTCTTTTTCACAGATGCGTATCTTATATAAATATTATTTGAGACTCGTGTTTGTGGCGGTCCAAGCAGATATAAATAATGTTAAGTGAGTGAGATTTAATGAAGTTTTACCTATGTTTTATTCAGGGCCCCAGTATCAAGTGATCGAGCAAAGGCCAGAACGCGCTCAAGCTGCTTTAGAGAGAAATGCCGCTGTCCTCCGTCAGGAGTACAAAAGCGAAGGAGACGCCTACGCCTACGCCTATGACACGGAGAACGGTATCTGGGCGGAAGAGAACGGTGTCGCCACCAATGGAGTCAGCGCTCACGGGGCGTTCTCTTACGTTGGTGACGACGGTGTCCAATATAGCATGAGGTACATTTTGGTTTTGGTAAAACAGTTGACAAAATTTTAAAGTAGCAATGGACTTCGAAACACTAGTATCAGTTAAATATTATCATATCTTCGATTACTGCAGTGTAGGAAATATTTTATTACAAGTGCAATTATATTTTTTTTTATCGATTACAAGTTGGCCCTTGACTGCTATCACAGCTGATGTTAAGTGATGATGCAATCTAAGATGGAAGCGGGCTAACTTGTTAGGAGTTGGATGAAATCCACACCCCTTTCGGTTTCTACACGACATCGTACCGGAAACCTAAATCGCTTGGCGGTGCGTCTTTGTCGGTAGGGTGGCAACTAGCCACGGCGAAAGCCTTCCACCAGCCAGACCAAGACAAATGAAGAAAAAATCTCAATCTGCCCCGCCGGGAACCGAACCCAGGACCTCCGTCTTATAAATCCAATGCGCATACCACTGCGCCACGGAGGTCGTCAAATACACAAAACTTTATCTGTATCAAACTAAAAGAATATTTAATTTGAAGATGTCAAAAACCACTTTTAAAAAGTTAGTTTCCATTTTCCAGTTACACCGCCGATGAGAATGGTTTTCAACCCCACGGTGATCACCTGCCAGTCCCTCCGCCCATCCCCGAGGAGATCCTCAGATCGCTGGAACAGAACGCCCGC
Source organism: Mycalesis mineus (assembly GCA_034621355.1). Classification (NCBI taxonomy): domain Eukaryota; kingdom Metazoa; phylum Arthropoda; class Insecta; order Lepidoptera; family Nymphalidae; genus Mycalesis; species Mycalesis mineus. The sequence continues at coordinate 149,221 of JAXAVZ010000210.1, read as the reverse complement.
GACGAAGCCGCTGGAATTTATGACGATGGTAATGTTATTATATTCCGATTAACTTTTTAACTTCTGTGTTGCGATAGTAAATATTGCATGTACAAGTTTCTATAATGTATTAGATAATTAAGTAGATTTTATTTTGAATTTCAAATTAAACTTCACTCTCAAAAAATTATGTAAATTTATCGGCATTCTTAAGAATAGAAGCAAGAATTTAATTTTATTTATGTTCTTATTTTTATTCTAGGATCTTACGATGAACTGAAATACGGTGGAGACGGTGTGGTTCATCAGCAAATTGGAATTGTTCCGGTTGTTGTTCCGGCTCAGCCGAGTGTGCCCACAATCATCGAGAGTCATCCCACCGTACCTACCGTCATCGATCAAATTGCAAGTAACGAAGACTCAGTGGTCGTTGCCAATCCGCTGTTACCTAAGTACAGGAACCTGGGCTACAGATATCCAACTATTTTAGTGAACCAGAAGACCTTCACTCCGGTTGTGAACACTGTGGTGCAAGAAGTAACACCCGTCACTGTCAGCAAGGCGTACTTACCACCCGTGAAACGGAAGGCGCCTGCAGATCATCGCCAAACAAAGGTTAACAAGAAATCAGTGGTCGTAAATAGAAATCGTAACCCCGAGTACAAAAGAACTGGAAACAAGTCCTAGATCCAAATGATGCCTTAAACCAATATGTAACCTGTAAATCCGTCTAGCTAATATACCAATTATTATTTATTATAATGTAATATGAAGTTTTATTTCCATTCCTTAATATTTTAATTTAATAAAAAAAACTATTTTGTTAAGAAGGTACTTCCTTTAGCATAACGTCGTTTAAACGTTTAATTTAATTGAATTTGACCCGACTCGATAGGATTATAATAAGATTATGTGCTTGCGCAGCGTAATATTACAAAGTTTACATAATGGGTTTTAATAACATCCTTTTAACATGTTTAAAATTATATTATAGAGACGATCGTCGACATTAGTACAATGATTGTTATATTTAATATTTTAATATCCTTAAATGCATCCTTAACATCTGAGTTTGCGGATGTATTTTTATGCTTTTATCGTAAAGGTTGGTCAAAGGTCTTCCGTATTAATAATATCATATACTATAATTACAATATGTACTTATCCTGGAAACATCTAAAGACTTTGATTTTTTTTAACTTTAATTAAACAAATCATAATTTTTTGCACTTTCATGGCAGTGAATTTTAATAAGGTTTCTAAAAATTCTGAAATATAATTTGAAATTAATTATTATAATTTAATCTCATAAAACTTAGAAGCTAAAAACTGCAGAGTATATTGCCAAAAATTACATAAATGTTTTCGTTGACAATCATTATATTACAAAATTATGTAATTGATTTAGTAATCATTATTATAATAAGTTAAATTATGTTTACATTTTATTTAAATAAAATCTGCCAAACGTAGAATACTATGTTTTATTACGACATAAAATTAATCGATGGTGACAGTTGTAGAGCACAAAGAGTGGAGTGAAAATGAGAGCACATAAAACGACGAGACAAACAGGTAGCTTAGCATTCCATGGATACGCCGTGCAGGTGTCAGGTTCATGCGTGGCAGAGAGAACATCTTCAAGCTGATCCCGGGAGTTGTGACATGTATCGGTGTTGTTTAAGGGGCCTTTTCAACACTCATATTTCGCCTCGTCGCGTTTCTGCTATTCTTGAACCTCACGAGTAGTAAACTGAATATGGATGACACCTTTGCAAGGTGGAAAGTAAAAAAAATATTAGCAACTTTAACTCTCGCACCTTCACACTTCTACTGCATAATATTAGTCTTATATTTAGTTGTTAGGTCGAACATATTTATTCACTGTAATGGTCTTTAGGGACGTTTGAATCCCGAGGGTGTTACAAGTACTTTTGGGTGGAATTGTCTATACTTTATAGTTTACAAGCAGACGCCCGCGACTCCGTCCGTGAGAAATTCTGTTTTGTGATAGTTAAAAAAATATATCTTTTTTCAGGTTCTAAACAATCTCTGTACGAACTTTCATTAAAATCGGTTCAGTAATTTAGCCGTAATTGAGTAACAAACAGACAGACACATACTCTCATTTATAATATTAGTACAGAGTGTCTACTAAAACTTAAGAATACTGTTCTTTACAAATAGAAGAATGTAAACAAACAATCACATCAAATGCTGCTCGATACCGGTTGTACCACTTAAAAATACTATTCTGTGTTTTTATATTAATATTCGCTTATTTTACGTCAGTATGAAAACAAATTTCAGGGAAAAATTATTATTATAAAAACAAAAAACCCGACTACTTAGAAACTTCAAATACTTTATGGTGCTGCAGGCGTGGACGAAATACTTTACTCCCTGGGAAACATAAAATATTTTGAATTTTATATAGATATAGTGATCCTTGTTATTCTTTTTTCAGTTTTTAACTTCTAAGCAGTCGGGTTTTTTGTTTTTATAATAATAACTTTATTTGAGGCTTTTTAGTTTTATTTTTGTTGTATAGAAATGAGACGGTACACTTTTTGACATTTTTTGTTAAAACAGTAATTTAAATATGATATGATATTCATATTTTTGAAATGGACTTTTTACGACCTTTCATTTGATACCCATATTGCTAAGATAAAAGAAAAAAATACACACATCCCCCCCCTTTTTTCCCACATTTACAGCCGCCATTTTGAAAATTTATATAGCCTATGTCACTTCCACAATTTTGCCAAAGTCAACGACACCTCACATGTCAAAATCCGGTGAGCCGTTTAGGCTGTAGCGCGTGCCAAAGAAATGGGCATACATACATACACACATATATACATACGCTCGACAAAACATTACCCTCCTTCTGACGCAGTCGGGTAAAAACATGTCTTTCATCATTTTTTTTATTTCTTACAATCTCATCCAGTTAACGAATACAAACCGGAAGTAGCTGTTGCACTGCTCAGGACAATTCCTGATATATATGACGGCCGAGTGGCGCAGTGGGTAGTGCCCCTGCTTCTGCGTCCTAGGCTGTGGGTTCGATTCCCACATCTGGAAAAATATTTGTGTGATGAGCATGGATGTTTTCCAGTGTCTGGGTGTTTATCTATATATTATAAGTATTTATGTATAATATATATAAAAATATTCATCAGTTATCATAGCACTCATAACACAAGCTACTTACGAGTACGCTTACTTTGGGGCTATATAGCGATGTGTGTAATTGTCCTATAATATTTATTTATTTATTTATATTATCCAACAAAAATGACATAAATCGGTCTGCGAGTTTTTGAGCTAGATATGTTCACACGGATGGATAGACGGACATTACAGCGACATTTAATAAGAAGATAGTACGATATACAAAAAGAATAGACTCATCATAAATATACGGTTAAAACCTACATCTAAGGCCTGTGTGCACCAAGATTTCGGTTATCATAACCCACGGTTACCATAACTTCACTATTATAAATTTACTGTTCACGACAACCTGTACGCCGCTTAAGGGCGTAAACCGGTTATCTTAACCAAGCTTACGTTCGTAACCGGCGTACGGGTTGTCGTGAACAGTAAATTTACAATAAAGTTATGTTAACCGTTGGTTATGATAACCGAAATCATGGTGCACACAGGCCTTAGTCGAATGTTTGGTTAGTTCTTCAACTAAACGAGCATGCGGGTTACCTGATGTTATCGCCCCTATATATTTGCGACCCCAGAGTAATTCGTTGTTGGCTTTTAAGGATTATCTTTATTCGCAACTTAAATACTCCCATATTATTTCTTTCGGCAAATACCGAAGCGGGAAAATTGAACTCACATTTTACAAGTACGCGGAAAAAACGATCTGGTAAATCTAGCTCCTGTTCATATTTAACCTTTTGGATGGTGAGGGTGAAATAGGTGGCTGAGACGCAAGCTCCATTATGAGTGGCAATGGGTGGTATCAGTTCAGACAGCTCTTTAAAACAATCGCCACTATAAAGCCGTCATAGGTTTTGACTGAAAATAACATTTAACTCGATTGAACACCCAAGCTTTTCCTTCAAATAATTACAAAATTGGATTACATTCAAGATGTCGACACCAAGAGTTCTGATAACTTTAGTAGACGAAACAGGAGTGTTCTGAGGTGCACAACGATGACTTTTCTGCAGAAAATGATACAAACCTGGAGTCTCAGCGGGGTTGAATGCAATGTGATAACCAAAATGCATCTTTTATTCTGTAAGCCGACCTTGCCTTACCTTACGTAACCTACTATGCATCATGAAAAATTTGTTACTTTGCATGAAAATATTTTTATACATTATTAAGCTATTGCAAAGCAGAAATTCCGTATTCAAAAACATGCATAATTGGTGCCAGAGAGACGCGGTTTTAAATCCCATCAGTTCCGCAATTTTTTTTTTTTTTTAATTTTACTTTAAAATATCACCGTTTAGTTTTTCCATCTATCGATTAATACCAGAAATTTTAATGACTTTTATCAAATATCACGCTTGTAAAAAAAAATTAATGACTTTTTAAATATCACGCTTAAAAAAAATTGCGGAACCGACGGGATTCGATCCCGCGTCTCTCTGGCGGTCCGGGCACTTAGAGCGCCTTACCGCTAGACCACGGTCCCGATGATGTCAAATGCTATGTAATAGCTTTACCGCGGCAGTCTCCGAGTGCCACACGTCTTTTTATACATTATTGTTTTTTTATTAATCTTGGACTCGATCCTGAAATGTGTGTGAATTGCGTTGCAGGAATATTCATATTAATTCCTATAAATCAAATAAGGTCAAATACAGACCTTAATTGATTTAAAGGACCGAAAAATTAATATATATATTCCTGCAGCGCAATTCACATAAACTTATATTAGAAAGGAAAGCACTGATAAGCATTATAACATCGTGAGTCCTCGGTAGTCATAAAGCTCAAATCCTTTCAGATTTCAGTGAGGCGCGTAACATGAGAGCTCTTGACCATTGATGCAACCGCGTCACGTACTGACACTTTCAATTTCATTAAAGCTTGCGTCCTAATGCCCTGCATCGGCGTCAGGCGTCAGCCCCTCCCCGGGGTCACGGATCAAGAGCGTCACGTATTGATGACCCGATCGTCATGATTGATGTGACGTGACCAAATTGATTTTGTATATGAATTACCTGTGACTTTGCTTGCGTTATAGTTAATTCTATTTGTCTAAATTATTATAATCTTTTTAGACAAAAAATTAATCCGGTTATTTAGTAAAATTACTAAAACATACTGTACCTATTAATGGATGAAGGTTCTGAACTTCAGTAAAATTTCATCTCTCTTGGTTCATCGTTTTACAAGAGGAACACTTTCTAGACAAGCTAACGTAGATTATATTTCTATGCTTTAATAATATAACGACCGTTAAATTTTAAGATAAACGTTGTTAAAGTAACCTTTCATCCTGCTAATACAATGTTTTTCCACTACTATACTGATCGACAAAACCCATACTAACAATTTACGTACAAATGGACTCGATCTCGCGAGTGTAGTATGTATCGGCAGATCCGTCATATGAAGTTCATTCAGCTTTGATATCAACGATCGCGCAACAATTAAACGCTGTCACGCGTGTGTCCATCCGACACGACGTGTGGCCGACACACACGTCACAGACTCAAGTGCTTTAAGGACAGTATATAAAGCACATGTAGATGGGATGCAGCACACATCGACACCAGTTCCTGTTGCAGCAACATCTGCAAACATGAAGATCATTTGGGTTTGTTTCATTTTTTTATCGATAATGGTCAAAAAAGGGATATAATTTTTCTCTCATTTACATGTTTTGTCATTTACTTTTTTGATACTTCTAAGTATTCAAAACAAAAATATTTTTACAAATTATCTAATTCAGCTGAAGTGCTAAGAGTAAACGGTGGTCAGGGTGGAATGCTAAAGTGAGACATTTCCCGTTTTGGCTTTTGACCTATCGCTAAACGACAGCATGTATATAATAATAATCATGACTTTTACTCTTAGGTATATACAATGATTATATTAATTAGGTATAAACAATAATTATATTGTAGATCCGCATCAGCAATCCAAGACAAATTTGCAAGTTCAGAATTATAAACGTATATTTAAGATTCCGTATGTCACAAAGAATTTTTCTCCGAAACTACCATATCAATTCCTGTGACCCTATAAATGTATGTCACGATAAGTAAACTGAATATGGATGTCACCTTTGCAAGGTGGAAAGTAAAAAAAATAGTAGCAACTTTAACTTCATAGTTTTTATTTAATTTTTTTATCTTTTGTTACAGATACTTTTGAGTTTGAGTTTAACATTTGCGGATAAGTTAGACCGCACATATCTGCCACCTGCCGGGTCTGCTCACTCTGGTGGAAGTCCTGGAGCAATCAATGCTCCACTAGACTTGCCCAAAACGCAATCTGTGAATCAGGATGAAAGATTTTCAAAGAGCCCTAATCTTGTAGTAGGAATTGATAGAGTCGGTCCAAATCAAGCAAACAATGTTTTTGAAGAAAATATATCTACACATCGACCAAACAGTAACAATAATTTTCCTACGAAAACAACGTCTGCACCGTTTGTGCCAACTTCACCATTCCCAAAAACTCAATCAGTGTCTGATTTCACTCCTGATATCCTAAAAGGTGAATATAATTCAGATTCTCAGAAGGTTTATAATACAGAAAAACAACCTACTCTTACTAGAGTCCGTGAGAATAATAGAGCTTATTTGCCACCTTACAGTGAAGGGGATAATAAGGAAAATGTGGTTCCAAGTACCTCTTCATCGATAGCTATCGATGAAAAATATTTAGGTGACGGCCAAAAATATATTCAACCTGATTCTACCTTTAACCAACATTCATCTTCATTCAATCCTACCAATGAACGACAAGAAAATCCCATCTTTTCTTCCCCTTCAACTAAACAACTTTTTCCTACATCTGCTAATAATAACATTACACCAGGCATCTATCGCTCTACAATTGACCCCGACAATTTTTCTACTATTCCAATTCAAACAACCGACAACGAATATTCTGCACTAGACGAAATCAGAGTTCAAAGACCAGAACGAATTCAAGCTGAATCAGATAGACAAGCTACTATTATAAACTATGGCCAAACTTTAACTCCTGAAGGCTATGCTTATGGATATGATACTTCAAATGGGATACACGCTGATGAAGAAGGCGTAACTGCGAACGGAGTAAAAGCCAAAGGGTCATACTCATACACAGGAGATGATGGTAATATTTATCAAGTAGAGTATACTGCAGATGAAAATGGATTTATGCCTAAAGGTGCACATCTACCAACAGCACCTCCAGTACCAGATGCTATACTGAAAGTTATAGAACAAGCTAAAAAAGACCAAGAAGCTGGGATTTACGATGATGGTAAGTTTTATATGTCTGATTTATATCTGGTAAGCTTAGAATAAAATTTTAGATACAAAATTAAGACTAAATTACTAATTTTAATCATGATTATTATTAATTATATATATAAATTATTATTAATCATGTTATAACGATTACACAATAATTTCCTTTATATCTAAAGTAAAAATTACTTAATATTTTACATAAAATGTTTCTTTAAATTAATGTTAACTTATAATTCAATTCTTTAGGATCATATAATGAAGAAAAATACGGACCAAACTATAATCAAGGATATAAATCAACAAATAACATTAATGAAGTTAATTATGCGCCAATGAATAAAATAAATATTGGAAGTGGTGATCGATTTAATGATGAACAAGATAAAACTCAATTAAATGATTTTGATAGTAACAATGTTAGGAAGCAACAATACAAGAATCAAAACAACAACATACCATATGACGGAAACTTTCAAAATACTGATTCACCTTACGAGGATTTAAATAAAAATGATGAAGATATTTCGTCAGTGGGACAGCAAAATAATATTTACCCTGGGGAACCAAATAATTTCTTTAGAAGTACACTTACACCAGATACATCTTTTATATCTGATGCAGAAGACAAAATTAGCTCACAGGTGGTGCCAGGGTATGAGTATTTTCCACCACAAAGCCCTGCTTATGATACAAATAGGTTTGAATCATTCCCTACACGATTTTCTGTAATAGAAGCAAATAATGATAAAGTATCAAAGGAAACTAATAGTGAAAAAGTAACAGCAAAACCGTTTTTGACGCCATACGTGTCAAGGAAAGATGATTATTCAGATACTAATAATTTCGATGAACAAGGAAAAAAAGAAAATTTCGAAAATGGTCCCACACGCTCTGGCTATGAAAAGGAAAATTATAAACCTGAAGACAAATCAACGTACAGGGAAAGCGCTAAGAAACCTCTTGAATCTAGTCAGCAACCACAGTATGGTGAAAGATTAGGAAACCCTGTTGTTTCTGGTGAAGAAGGATATTTTTACCAGAGTTCAAAAAAACCTTCTATTGATACCCCAAGGATATCTTATACATCTTCGACGGCTGCACCAACAGGATTTCCAGATCGCACCAGCGCCACTCAATCTATCAATACGTATCCTGAAAGAGATCAGTCATCATACCAAACCAAAACAAGCACATCATCTGGTACACCTTCAACAAAGTCGCCTGTTTCATTACCGATGCAGACAAAAAGACCTTCTTTTATAAATGAAGCAACTTCTACATATCCTAATAACTATAGCAAAATCGATTCGTTCCCCAAAATTACATCTACTTCAAGCCCTGGGTCACTGCCAGGTATTACAAGATCTGGCATGACCTACGAACCTGAATCCTATCACCGTAACGTATACCTCACGCCGACGAATACTGGGAACGTCATCGGTGAAGACTTCACAGGTCCAAAACAACCACAACGATACGATCCTGCGACTGGATATCATTACTAAATAAAAACGTGTTTTTTATTTCAAGGACAACTTTAATTTATTTCTGATTTTGAAAAAAAAAATAAAATTAAATATTTGTAACTGATTCCGATTGTTTTTTTTTTTTTCTTGATGTCAGTTTATTGCTCACTAGCTGACTTTATCTATAGTACATTTTATAATTTTAAACTAAAGTTGGTATCATGTTTTAAAAGCTTAAAACATGATACCAACAAGATTTAACTTGCATTGTAAGTATGTTTGTTCGGGTGAAATCTTTGAGTTCAATTTTGGAGCAGATACCTTTTTTTTTTTATCGATTACAAGTTGGCCCTTGACTGCTATCACACCTGATGTTAAGTAATGATGCAATCTAAGATGGAAGCGGGCTAATTTGTTAGGAGTAGGATGAAAATCCACACCCCTATCGGTTTCTACACGACATCGTATCGGAACGCTAAATCGCTTGGCGGTACGTCTTTGTCGGTAGGGTGGTAACTAGCCACGGCGAAAGCCTCCCGCCAGCCAGACCAAGACAAATTAAGAAAAATCTCAATCTGCCCCGCCGGGAATCGAACCCAGAACCTCCGTCTTATAAATCCACCGCGCATACCACTGCGCCACGGAGGTCGTCAAACCGATTGAGCTGAAATTTTGTGTACACGTTTACTTTGGATGACAATGCATGATATAGTGTGACATCATTCTAAATGCAATAAGACGGACCATAAAAGATGGCAGAATATATATTATGTTTAATGCATTTTTACAATCTATACAAAAACTTTAAAGAGGTAAACTTTGTTAGTTTGTAAGTTTGTATGTTTGTAAATGGATCTGTTGGGGTTAATTTTCGAAACTACTGATCTGATTTAAGAACTTCTTTTGCCAGTAAAAAGTTACTTTATTGGGAAGTGTTAGCTATATTTTATATTTGTATTATATATATTAGAAGAATTATCGAACTTTATGTGACGCAAATTGGACCGAAAAATATATTAAATCGGGTTGCGCTGCCGTAACTATTGGGTATAATTGAAAATAATGTATCGGGACTTTATATATTTTAAAAAGTTCTGCAAAAAAGTCCGTAACACTATATCTATTTATCTTTTATATTTTAGCAGAACTTTTTGTGTTTTATTAAATCATTTAATTCGTATACGTTTACGTCTTTATTTATAGAACAAAACTTAAATCCTTTTCAAAATAAATTATTTAATAATCAAAAGGATATTATAGAGATAAGATATGCCTTTTACAGTATATTAATTAGTTACATAGTTTAGTACATGATACAAAATTTCGAAAAAAGCGCGAATTAAATTGAACTCTACGTACGTACAGTACGTACTGAATAGGGATCAGCATTTTGGTAGGTAACAGGGTTGAGAATTTGGTCTTTTTAAATTTATTTGGCATAGCAGACCACTAATCATCACCACTAAACATCTATACTAATAATATAAAGTGGAAGAGTTTGTTCGTTTGTTTAAACTAGTTAATTAATCTGTGGGTGTGAAAAGTAATATCTAAGCTGAAATAAGTTTGATTTGTGTGTTTTGGCGAAATGAACGTCATCAGCTTTGGTCTGCAACCTGTTTAGAAGAAGGACATCTCCAAAATCAAACTCGGGACTGTGTTTCGTCAGTAACCTCCAACCTGAAATAAGTGGCGCATTCTCCCACACACACAAGACAAGGATAGTCTAGTATACTCTAGTCAGCAAGTTCAAATACGTGAAAAATAGAGATAAAGGCCCTAAATATATTAAGCGATGGCTCATTTGATTTGAAATCACCTCTAAAAAAATGTTTTTGAATAATTTTGGTGCAGGTTAAAAATTGCAATTGTTATTAATAAGATGAGAAAAAAAATATATTTCGTTTTTTGTTAATAACTTAAAAAATATTAACATTCAAGCAATTTTGAAAAAAAGCTCGTTAAACTTGTAATTAGAGTTTTTAAAACTATTGAAAAATTAAATTAATTTTTCAATAGTTTTAAAAAATCATAATACTATTTAAAAGTAATACCATAAAATAAGTAAATGATTTTTATGCTTGGATTATTATTATTTATATATAGAAATTTTGTAAGACTAATAACTCAAGTCGACAGAGCACAGTATTTATTTTTGTCCTATTTATCACTTCTTTTTTAATAGATAAAGTCTGTCTGGCTATGCTCGATCAATTTAAACCTTCACCATGTTTCTAATATGAATTTTTAAACACGACCCACTATTCTCCTGAATGCAAAAAAAAAATGTTTTAGTCCTTTTTTTTATACAACTATAGCAAATATCTCACCACATACAAAGGATATGGCCGGATTCTGCCCCCAAATTGAGTAGAATTTGCAATATTTATTAATATGTAAAAAAAATAAAGCAATATTTAAGGCAAAAATTATGTTTCTCTATAACATTCGAGAAATGCGTATTTTTTTTTGTTTATTTTGGATATTCCTTTGATTCGCATTAGCTTGTGAGTTTGGATACACATATAATACATATTCTATCTGTATTTAGGACTTCAGTTTGTAAATTTCGACTAACAAAACACTGTAAACTAAAGTAAATATTATAAACATAATTATAATAAAAAAATAAAGATTTACGCTTTTTTTAATTGTATAAATATGTTACGATTGTTGATGCGACTGCGCACAACCACGCGACATGCAAAAAAGTGTACAAGTATCCGATCGTATTTTGACAGATTTGAAATGTTTTTTTTTTATATGGAACAGTCATATATTATGTAATAATAATGACCGGGATGAATTAATTCGCTTTGATAAACTAGAATAAATGTTTAGTACCAACTCAATCTCTTTATATACCAATGATCTTAACCCATATAGCCTAACTATTGGACCAGTGAGGTATTATTTGCTAATAAATCATTGCTATTTAAAATAATTAGGCGCCCTTTTGTAACATGTTATTGAAGAGTCTCGAAAGTTCTTTGACCACAAAACTTAAATAGCGGTATTCTAATACTCGTAAGCTTTAAAATAATGTACTATATGTCATTGCAAACGTGTTTTTTTTTCGGGGCACAGCTCCATACTAATTCCGGCCATGTCCTTTCGTGTTGAAAGTTTTTTTCATTTATTGAGAAAGAATACAATAAGCTAACTTAACCTATTAACTATACAAATCATGCCCACGTGGAATGGTGGCAAGAATACTGGCTGCATTTCCGCGTTGGATAGCCAGGCTAATCCTTCGTGCAAAAAACGAGCCAGCCCTTCGATCACCAGTTGAGGCAATCAGGCGCGGTGAAATATTACGAAAAAAATTTTTGGCAATGCCCCAAGGGTCTCCACGGCAAAAGGAACAAATATGTAACTCCCTGTCAGAGACTTAGAGAGACTTAGAGACAGAGCATACTTGTGACACTTACCGGTTTCAGCCTTTTCTGCTGCGACTCCCGATCTCTTTTCATGTTGAAAGTTGTAATTTTAGACATTCACATTTTTTCTTTTAAATGCAATTACATTTTAAGTGCATATAAAATATTCAAATGTAACACACTAAGGTCAACTTTGCTCTATTGCCCGGTATCGTAGCTAATTACTTCCGTTACAAGATACTGAACTGGTCGGCGAGTCGCATGTTCGTTGAAGTCTTCGGTTAGGGAAGTCGTCGATTAGAGATTAGTTTTCAGAAGGATTTTAAGCTTAACTCATATTGGCTTATGAGCGAAGTGCCGAGATACGGAATGTTTTTTGCTTATTGCTTATTCATAACTGTTGTCCCATCGGTAAAGTATAAACCCCCACCACCCCCACCGACTTCGATGTTATGAAGTAACAGGTAATGACACCCTTACCTTTCCTTCGTCTTCATCACCAGGCCCTTATAATAGTCACAATCTATCTAGGTGAAAAGTTCTCATCAGTACAAATTAATCAAGCCCATTATAATAGTCATAAACCCAAAGCCCGCCAACTTACACTTTAGCAGCATGGTGGGTCTTAGCTCCAGATATTCCCACAAATCAGTAAGTCAGGTCCTTCTAGAGGAGTCATCCTAAGCCTGCCAAAACACACTGGAGCAGCATGGTGGGTCTAAGCTCCAGATATTTCACACAAGTCAGGGAGACAAGTTCTTCTAGTGGGCCATTAAAATAGTCATAAAACTATTATCATCTAAAGCCCGCCAACTTACATTTGAACAACATGGTGGGTCTAAGCTCCAGATATTTCACACAAGTCAGGGAGACAAGTTCTTCCAGTGGGCCATTAAAATAGTCATAAAACTATTATCATCTAAAGCCCGCCAACTTACATTTGAACAGCATGGTGGGTCTAAGCTCCAGATATTTCACACAAGTCAGGGAGACAAGTTCTTCCAGTGGGCCATTAAAATAGTCATAAAACTATTATCATCTAAAGCCCGCCAACTTACATTTGAACAGCATGGTGGGTCTAAGCTCCAGATACTTCCTTAAGTCAGAGTCTTCTAGAGAGCCATTCCTTTCCAATAAAAAAAGAATTATTAAAATCGGTTCATACTCGACGAAGTTCTGCGCGAACACACATAAAAAACATTACCCTCTTTCTGACATAGTCGGGTAAAAAAAAATTGGCTGTCTGTAAAGTCGGTTTACTGATGATAGTTGAACGTGACAACGTCTTAAGAAAATACTGATGGAATGGTAGCATTTAATTGGTTATTAAAATTTTTAATTTAAGTATATTTTTATAAATATTAATTTAAATTAATAAAATAATTGATTTTGATTTTATAAATTTATATTTTAAATTTATAATAAATATATTAATTTTTAATTTAAAATTAATATATTTAATAATTATATTTAATAGACGGATGTCGAACGCTGTCGAACGCAAAGGCCGATTGTGCTTCTTTGTCGCTCGTTCCGCGCTCTCGCTTGCACTTCAAGCCTTACATGGAACGCCTCAAAGCGAGGTAACGACGCATGACGTCATGTTTTTGTGCGTGCAGCCGGCTCTATCGAATTATAAGACGTTGTCACGTCAAAAGTATGTAAGAACACTCCTCAAAGTTTTTCCTATAAGAATATGTCATCATATCGAGGATCGGCCAAGCCGTTTGGAAGTTGTAGGGGAACATATAAATAGTGCGGACAGACAGACGCACAGACAGACAACAAGAATTTATAGCATTCCGCAGAAATGCAATAAATGAATTTGAATACCGAATGATGGAAATTTAAATGACAGAGCTTATTGTGACAAAAGTCGTACTAGCACCACGTTATTTCAGTATTGCTGTTTCGGTTCGAAGGGCGATAGCTTTATAGGTGAAGCTTATCCACATACCGACTGGTTGATCATCTGCTTGTTCTGATATTTATTACTATAAAGAATAATAAGATAACTCCAGGTAAATATGGTGCACGAGCCTAAATACTCAATAATTAATAGTTCAATAGTTTATAGCGGCCTAGAACATAAATCCAGGGCCTCGTTACTCGAAGCTATGTAACCAAACCACTGGAAAGATTATGTATTTTAAGTTCAAATATTTTATTGGCATTAAGTTGCGTTTCTCACAAACTCAAAAACTTTCTATAATAACCATTAACCACAGATTGAGTAGCTCCATCTACAACATAGGACAGTAAACCTGTATTAGAAATCGATATTCATTGCCAGGCGACACCGATATCAGCGGTGACCGCACGCGTAACATTTGAGAGAGCGAGAAGTTTCAGCGAGCCGCCAAGAGATGGCACTATTTTTAAATGTATTAAATCTTTTTTAAAGAAGCAAAAAGCTCTATTTGTAGTCTTTTATATTGAAGATGTTTTATTAATCGGTTTTTATTCTATATATCCAGTTTACCTATTTATTATTTCGGCTACACACTGTATTATAAGGTTTTTACATTTTTATATATATTATAGCGACAGGAAAGTTGGAGTTTTTTAGCTAGAGTACGTCTAGTACGTACTTTAATTTTCTACCCCGTAATAAGAAAATTTATACCTAAACATAAATATTAGATAAATATCTAAAAACTGGAATAGAACACAATGCGTTCTATAACAAATTGTATAACACATATAAATATATCTTTACATGTCATGTAAAAATATATTTGTGTATGGTATATGTTTTTGGTAAAACGTCTTTGGCCAGTAGGGCAGGGTGGAAAAAACCAATCTTGTACTATTATATATACCATCTGTGTAAAGCCCGCCAATACAAATTGGAGCAGCGTGGTGGGTCTACGCTCCTTATACCCTCTCCTATAAGGAGGGAGGCCTGGGCCGTTAATAGGTAGATAATGTTTATGTACTAACGACAAATCTCGTATTACAAGACGATGTAAAGAATTATAATCAATTAATCAGACAATACAATACCCAATTATAATATTAAAGCAATCATTTGTCATAGCGCGTGTCAATTAGAAAGCTCCGGGCAATGAGCGGATGACGTCACGTGTCACGGTCGATGACCTTGAATGTGCGGCGGCGGCGTCATTGACCGCGGGCGGGGCTCTCAACATGTCACCGGTGAGGCAGGTCGCGATCACCGCGGACTGTCATGAGTGAGTTACGTAATGGAAACTTGTTCTAAATTTGAAGGTAGCTTTGTAATACACATTGATCAACCTGTCGCTATTGAGGGTTTAATTGGCCAGGCGAGGGTGAAGATTGAATTTAGATTTGTGAGGTCTAAGGTTCGACTTCTGTGTGTGAGACAGACTGTTATCGTACTTACTCCTAACGCAGGCATCTTGCTTGTGGAGATTTAAGCAATTATGTTTTCCTTAGATACTACAACAAGAGATGGACAGTGGCCGAAATTTGATTAGTAAAAATATTAAACCAATTTACAAACTTGCACGTATAAATGAATAAAAACTAAAAATCTGGAGAGGACCACCTTTATCACCCAGGGGTGTAAAAATTAGCCTACGACTTACCAGATTTACACAAAAATGTTATGAAACTCGAACATCCCTTGTCGTAGGAATTCGATAAAAAATACGAAATTTTTTAAATTTTTTTTTCTTAATAAAGATTAATGAAACACCTTTTAAACGAGAAGTGATGCTCGAAGTTGATAAACTCTTAGGCCTGTGTGCACCAAGATTTCGGTTATCATAACCAATGGTTAATATAAGCTAAACGTAAAATTTACTGTTCACGACAACCAGTACACCGGTTAAGGACGTAAGCTCGGTTAAGATAACCGCCGTTATGTCCTTACCGGCGTACGGGTTTATTATAAATAGTAAATTTATAGTAAAGTTATGTTAACCGTTGGTTATAATAACCGAAATCTTGGTGCACACTGCACTTAGTAAGCCAAACAGAAGGGAACTTAAAATATAATTATATTAAAAAAAAATTTGGTTTAATTTTGATGAAAGTTTAACTGACTGGTAGTGTTAGTTAGTACATACGGATTAGTCAACATGAAAATATTATGATTCCACGTGCAATCAACATTTGTCTGAGCGGTAAGTGTGGGGTAAAGTGACTGTTGAAGTTTATAAACCGATCACGTGCAATTTAGTAATTTGATGTGATTCTGATTTGCATTGTAAGTGCAGCTTTGTGTTGTGTTGAGAGAATGTGCACGACACGCGGCCGCGGTGCTGATGCAAGCGCCGTGAGAGGGATGCACTGCTACAGAACTAGTAGTAGATCTTTACTCAGAAATCATCCGGAGAAGGACTGCCGGCTTAGTTATACTGCTGAGGGGATGCGGCGCACCTATGCCTCAGAACAGATTGACGAATGCAGGGCAAGCCAGTCTTAGTTCTGACACTACAATAGGGACTATAAAATATAAGCTCTATTAAGAATCAAAATAATGAAGAAAAAACTAATAAAAAGCAAAGGATAAACCGTTTGAGACCCATCCGGGATATTACTTTTTTAAATTACGGAATACAACTACGTTGCACATTATTAACAAGTCCAATCATTATTATTATTCCTCAGACCATATCTGGCATGAAAATAATTAAGATTATTTCTTTTATTTTGTTTTAAAATTAAATATATGTCGTGTTTCAATTTCACACTGCAAATGAAAATAATAAAAACACTACAGGATTAACAATATTAATAATAAAATAATTAAATACAGCAATTAATAGAGAACTTTGTTTATTTTCGGTGACTGGGTTCTCATAAAAATCGCACGAGAAAATCTTTTTTAAAATTACGACTCAGCAATAAGTTTTTTGATAAGCCTGAGATAGTTAGAGCGCACCTAAATGAAATCTGTTGTTGCAACAGCGTGTTAAGATGAGTTAGAGCAGTATTAGCTGTTGGTAAACTTTGAGCCAATTTGCCCAAACGATATTATTAAGCTAACGACTTCAAACTTAAACGTTTTAGAGTAACGACATAATTGTATCGTTAAAGTGGAATATATTTGATGTGTCGAGATTTTGACTCGTTCACATTCCGTTGAAGGTAGTTAAAGAACAAAAACCGTTATAGCTAGATACGTTTCATAACCGTCTTTTTTCTCTGTTCTTATCTAAACCGTATGCCACAAAGCCTACTTCCATTCCATTTCGGCTTAATTTGAGTGTTCCATTTTAAGGCCAATAATTTTTAGGGTTTCATACCTCAAAAGAAAAAAAATTTTAACAAAAAATAGAACCGACTCAAAACGCACTAAAAAGTAAAATATAACTGTGTCATTTAGTTGCTTTAATTTACTTAAGCACTTTAAAGATATTTCTTAGTTTTCAGTGATTTATCGCCACGTAACGTACTCGTACTATACTGTCATAATATATTATACGATACTTGTAGCCAAAAAGCTACCGATACCGAGACAAAAACCAAATTGGCTGCAAGTGAGCCTATAAAATTTTGAGAGTTCCTTAAATTTTCCCAGGATATCATCTTTACATCCTAAAATGATGATTATGGGACCATATTGGAAGTGTGCTCCTTCTAATAAAAAAAGAATTATCAAAATCGGACTCTATAAAAAGTTATGCGTAGTCATACATAAAAAAAACAATATATATGTGTCGAATTGAGAACCTCCTCTGTTTTTTTGAAAAATAGAACGGAGATAGGATTACTAAGTATTACATTAATAAAAATGATTGGATGATGAAATGAAAGGAAAATAAAAACTTTTAAATTACTTCACGAAGAGTATCTTATTTACTTTTAAAGTTCCAAGTTCAACGACTCACACTTGTCCGGTTCTTATAAATTTATTTTAAAGACGATGTACACAACATTCTAAAAACAAAATTATTTATTGCTTGAATTTGATTCATTTTAAAAAATATAAGAGAGTTTAATTTAAACAATGATCTACAAAACAAAACAAAGCTGTCATCGACAGACCAAAAACGAATACAGACAACATTACACATAAAGGAAACACGACCATTATAAATACTCATACAGACAAATCATTGTCCAAAAATACCAAGGTTGAATAAGAATAGAATTAAGTGCATTGTGTCGCAACGTGGTGTATTGTTGCTCCGGAATGCGCTCAGCTCTTGACCTCCGACCTCCAGCAGATGCTCCTCATAGTTCTGATGTTGTCTCGGTGCTCTACAGGCTATTCAGACCAGTAGTATTCAGGTTCCTAGTACGGATTAAGAAATATCTTGGATTATCTCTCATTTGTCAATATCATGCCAAGAGCATTACTTTTGTTAAAATTAAAATATTTTGAGCTTTTTATGACAGGTTCTTCTGGGAATGATGATGGTATATCACCGTGCTAGTTTCTGCGAACAAGTAGTTGTACTGTGGTTGTTGGATCTTTTTGTGAAATTATCGATCAGAGGCTTAAAAAGACACACATATGGCAGAACATAGAACGTCCTCCTTTTTGGAAGTTGGTTAGTAACTATACAACAGAATAATGTGTTTCTTGCATGGTTCTAATAGGCAATGGTTTTCTAACTCTCTGTCAGATATTAATAATTTAAAAAATTTCAAATTAACGATCTATTTTGAAGGTCCACAGAACACAAGTATTGATGAACAAATATTTCCTAACGTAACTTTAAATAAGCAAAAAAATAAAGCAATTAACAAAAGATTCGCCTCATCACCAACCAACAACCATCACATCATATCTGCGGTCCTCACCGACGCTTGGTCATTACGAGCACTTAACCTGCAGGTGGTCGGTAAGTGGAGCAGGGGGCGACCTCGTCGTCGGTGAGTGATTATGTCGGTGAATATTAAATGCGTTACAAGTCAAACTTATTGTCGGACTTAGCCGCGGGGCAGCGCGTGCGGCAGCCGACACAGACTTGCGACAGTCTTGAGCGAAGACACTTTGAAGTGTCAGAGACAGTAAAGCTTAGCTCAACTTGCGGAAGCGAAGCGTTGCGTCGCGTCAAGATTTTTGCTTATAACTTGTTCAACACTATTCGCTCATCAAAGAACGTTGTGTTATACTGTATTTATTACCAGACTGCGTCAGGTTATGTTTTTCGAGCGTATGTATGTATGTATGTATGTATGTATGTATGTATGTATGTATGTATGTATGTCCATTTCTTCGGCACGCGCTACAGCCTAAACGGCTGAACGGATTTTGACATGTGAGGTGTCGTTGAATTTGTCAAAATTGTGGTAGTGACAAAAGCTATATAAATTTTCAAAATGGATGTGTGTATTTTTTTCTCTTAGCAATATGGCTACCAATCCATTTCAAAAATATAAATATCATATCATGTTCATATTACTTTTTTAACAAAAAATGGCAAAAAGTGTACCAAGTGTACCGTCTCATTTCTATACCATAAACTAAAACTAAAAAATCTCAAATAAAATTATTGTTATAAAAACAAAAAACCCGACTGCTTAGAAGTTATGAACTGAAAAGAGAAAAACAACGATCTCTATATCTGTATAAAATTTTAAATACTTTATGGTGCTGCAGGCGGGGACAAACGTGTTCTTTCCCCGCAGGTTAAAATATTTTGTCCCTGTTTGCAGCACCATAAAGTATTTAGAATTTTATACAAATATGGAATCAAATGGCATTTTAACAATCTTCGCTCAAGTCCACATTTGTATGACATCTCTTTACGCCCTAATGATGGACAAATAGTGTAGTTGACAAACATAATCATAGCTTCACTTCACATCTGACTTGAATCTTAGCTTAAATATTATTATTTCTATTTGACAAACTGTGATGCTTCCAGCCAGCACTGTCATTTTATACGAGTAGTGGTTGATAAGTCAGCCCATTATGATATACCTTACCTATATAGAGGTGCTTAAAGTATACTCAAGGTATATAGTGAATATACGGTGGACAACTATGGTGTTAAGACCATAATAACTTTAAGGACCATTCTGATCTAAACTTCGTAGTTTGTAAAAAATATATTAAAATTCAAAAAAAAGTTTGCTTGCGATAAATGGTTGTAACAAAATAAATGTGTCATTTAGTTGCTTTAATTCTTAAGCATATCTATGAAGTCCAGTTTAAAGAACCTTTATTTTACGAGTCATTTTCTAATTGTACATACTTTTTAGTGCTGTTTATTTCTATTTAAAAATTTTTATTTCTTACTTTTTAGTAATTTATCGCCACGTATCGTACTCGTACTATACTGTCATAGTATATTATATGCCACTAGTAGCCAAAAAGCTACCGATACCGAGACAAAAATCAAAATCGCTGTAAGCGTGCCTCCAAAATTTCCTCTCAGATCCTAACATGATGACAATGGGACCACCTTGGAAGTATGCCCTTTCTAATAAAAAAGGAATTATCAAAATCGGACAACTCTGTAAAAAGTTATGCGTGGTCATATATAAAAAAAAAATATACGTGTCGAATTGAGAACCTCCTCCGTTTTTTTTTGTCGGTTAAAAATCGCAAGTGTCCATCGCCAGCGAGTAATATTCCACCGCTCATCTTCTCATTGCACAACTGCTCTAGTACTGTGTACTATACTGTGCTCTAAGAGCGGCTGCTCACTCGCCTGCCACAGGGGCAATCTTGCAGCCAATCTAGTGACCAACGACTTATATAGATGAGCTAATATCTGAGGTTTATATGCGAAATTTGTTTGTTTTGAGGTGTTTTGGGGTCGTGGTTGGTATCTATTTTTTTTTGTATACACTTAGTTTTTCACTGCAATCTACACTTGGCGAGTACGTCTTTATCAAAGGGGTGGTAAGTAGCTATGACCGAAGCCTCCTACCAGCCAGACCAGGGGTGTTTGTGTACTTAATCATAAACGTCTAGCAGCTCCAATTGATGAAAAATGTGTGATGCTAATATTTAATATTTTAGAAAACTGTCAGTCCAAGTAGAATAAAATTTGCTTTTTGATTGGCATAAAATTTGCCGTTAGACGTTCAAGAAAATCCAATACAACCAAGAATCGAATCCAGGGCCTCCATCTTGTAAATCCTCTGCGCCACGGAGGCAGTCTAAATATAAATCAGTACAATATAAGCAGATCGTCACAACTGCTAGATTGCGGCCGGCGTGTGAGTAGTAAGTCTAAGCTCAGGAGCATCGCTTCTCAGCACCACGTTGCGACAGTGTCGCTGTGGAGCGCTTCTCACGACGATGGGAACTACATCGCCTATCGCGTATGGATTTTATAACAATTAATGAGAATACGATCAAATTGCTTGATGATGTTTTACTTAACTCGTTCCTTTAGTGGTAAGCTACTCGTATTTGTGACAGAGCTTATCTAAAGAAGCATGTACTACCGCTGAATAGGTATATTGTTATATGGCCTTTGATTGATGGATAGCTTAGGATACTGTTTCATGCTGTAACGATGTCTATCAGATGTTGATGACAATAACGTCGCCACCTAATAACACACTACAATCAATATCTTTACTCCGAGCTTTATAGAAGTAACTTGAAATTTCTTATAATAAAGAAAACTTCAATATTATTTCACATCGCAACGCTGGATTGAAATCCAACATTTCGTGATTTAAAGCGACATACGGTAACCACTGGACCAACAAGGCAATTGGTGCAACGTAAAGTGAGGAAACCTTAAATGTCCTACTAAAGGAACCGTATCCTAGGTAGCAGTGAAGTACAATTACGTTGAAGAAGATAACTAATAAAATCAAAAGTAGCCCATGTTTGTGTTGACATTCAGCTTAGTGTAATAGATGCTATCGTAATTACGATAATAAAGGTCACTCCGACATCTGGAGCGTCTCACTGTAGCTCGCTTGTACTGCGAATTGAAATTATAATTAATTGTGCCTCTTCACTTGTCAAAGCATCACGTTTAAAGGTTTAGCAGCTTTGAGTTCATTTTTGTAATCAGTACATTGACTGAATGACTGACATAATAAATTATTTATCAACGTACAGTCCAAGCTACTGTGAGTATGATGAAAATTTCGTTTCGCAAGTGGAAATTATTAACTATAAAAGATTAACACATCCCAGGATATACTAGGAACGCTTCCTGTAACGTGCTACCCTGATCCATCAATTTTTAGTTCAGGCGTCGCTGTATTTGTGATTACGCAGACAATTTATACATTTTTAATTGACCTCTTATTAAAAAGGGGACGCACAAACATGTAGAAATTTCTTTTTTTTATCGACTACAAGTTGGCACTTGACTGCTATCACACCTGATGTTAAGTGATGATGCAGTCTAAGATGGAAGCGGCCGAACTTGTTAGGAGTGGGACGAAAATCCACACCCCTTTCGGTTTCTACACGACATCGTACCGAAACGCTAAATCGCTTGGCGATACGTCTTTGTCGGTAGGGTGGTAACTCCCATTTCTCTTTAAAACTGAAAACTGTTTAGTTACGGCAGTTTATGCAAAGAGAATTATACCTAAATGCTTTTGCCTACAGTTTAATAATAAAACTGTTTCCAATAAAACCTCAAATTCATCATCACAGCAAATTCAAAGTTGAATATGCAATGCGTAACCACTTAAAAGTCCACCCATTATCTATTTTTGTCGCTCATTCAGTAAGGGTGTTTTTGTCGCTGATTGTGCATCCTACTTTTTAAACGACTTCAAAAAAAAAAGGAGTTTCTCAATTCGACCGTATATATATATATATATATTTTTTATGTGTGTTCGCGCATAACTTCGTCGTGTATGAACCGATTTTGATAATTCTTTTTTTGTTGGAAAGTAGATAGTCCGGTGGTGGTACCATGACAAGGAAACCAGGATCTGATGATGGGATCCTGGAGAAAACGAGGGAAACTTTCAAAAATTGTAGTGACAACAAGTATGTTTGTTAATTTTTCCGATAAGTATTTAAAAGCACTACAATTTGATGAAGGTCTGGAGTCGATCTGATGATGAAGCCGATCTATATATAAGAGAACTCCGTAACGTTTTACAGTAGCTACCTTGTGTTTGGGCTCGATTAATTTGTCTCAATGAGAACTTTACATTTAGATGGGCTGTGACTGTCATTGAGGGTCTGGTGATGAAGACGAAGTACAACTAAGGGAGCTCCGTAACGTTTTACAGTAGCTACCTTGTGTCTGGGCTCGAATAATTTGTCTCAATGAGAACTTTACATTTAGATGGGCTGTGACTGTCATTAAGGGTCTGGCGATGAAGACGAGGGACAGCTGAGGGAGCTCTTTAACGGTTTACAGTAGCTACCTTGTGTTTGGGCTCGATTAATTTGTCTCAATGAGAACTTTATATTTAGATGGGCTGTGACTGTCATTGAAGGTCTGGCGATGAAGAAGAAGGACAGCTGAGGGAGCTCTTTAACGGTTTACAGTAGCTACTTTGTAATTGGGCTCGATTAATTAATGTCTCAATGAGAAGTTTGAAAGGTTATAGTTTCCAGTTAGTTTAATGTTTACCATGTCATGATCCAATGATGAGATCTACGAAAACTCGAGGAAACTCTTCAAACTTTATATGCACTTTTGCAGGGACGTCGGAATGTTATAAGTAGCTAGTGAATATTATTACTTATGGTTTAGTTCGAGTAGGTTTATTAGTATGTTCGTTGTTGATAAAGCACTAAAAGGTATGAAATAAAAAAATTTTAACAAAAAATAAAAACGCCTTCAAAACGCACTAAAAAGTAAAAAATAACTACGTCATTTACTAACTTTAATTTACTTAATCACATATATGAAGTCGGTGCCACCCGAGCTTTCTACTTTAAAGTCTTTACCTAAACTTGGATGGCACCGACTTCATAGATGTGATTAAGTAAATTAAAGTTAGTAAATGACGTAGTTATTTTTTACTTTTTAGTGCGTTTTGAAGGTGTTTTTATTTTTTGTAAATTTTTTTTTTTATTATTAATATGACCTTTTTTGACTGCAGAACAGCTTTGCTGCTTAACGGCAGAAGTAACCCGGACAAGCTCCGTTACAAACAACGACACAAGGCCGTTGGTTATAAAGATTTCCAACTTGATGAAACCATCAACCCAGTTTATACGATTGGTGAAAATAATGTTTATTTTTTATTTACTACAAGTTAATCCTTGAATGCGATCACATCTCATGGTAAGTGATGATGCAATCTACGATGGAAGCCGATTGATATGTTAGAAATAGGATGATATCGAATATAGATCGCTAAATCGCTTGGCGGTAAGTTTTTGTCGGTAGGATGGAAACTAGCCACGATCAAAGCCTCCGACAAGCCAGACTTGGATACAATACCTTAATCAACCCAGCCGGGAATCGAACCCAGGACGTCGTTATAAAACCACCGCGCATACCGTTGCACCACAAAAGCCGTCAAAAGTGTCTTAAACTATTGCAAAATATAAATATTTAGCAAAGCGCATCCTACGCGTCCAATGAAGCGCTCACCTACAGAAACAGCAGATAAAAATCAGATCAATAGATGTGATTGACAGACAGACATCATAATAAGTATGTGGGAATTTCAACGAGATTACTGCTAATGTGCATTCCGCCGCGTGGGACGCAGTTGCAAAATTGTTTCGCAAAGGCACTTCGTAGACGGTCGTTTTTACAGAGTTAGTGACTGACATAGCAACTCCTTTATAAGTATTTAATTCCCCATTTCCCTTCCCATTTATATTACTTACAATGTTTTAAAACTTATCAATTGTTTTATTAATGAGTAAAATTACAATAAGGAACTTAAGCTAACTTATCCTAATACCTATACAAATCATACCCACTTGGCATGGAGGCAAGAAGATAGAAGAAGATCATTTGCGCAAAAACCAACTTATTTTTTTATATTTTCGTAAGTAATTAAAAGCTCCCACTCCCATCTTGTTATAATGTAATTTCATTAGGAAGGTCATATTTTTGTGTCTGAAATAATTTTTGTTTTAATGGATAAATACTGATTCTATGGATTGACTTAACATATATTCGTCTTTCCTACAAAATAACGTCTCTATTACATTGACTTTATGTGAGTTATGTGATCTCAGTCCTCGCCTACGATAGTCGCTACTCTATAGTACTCGTACACACACTGGTGAGTAAACATCTGTATAAACAAAGATGTCACATGACGTGGTTCATGAAAAATCAAGAGGTGCAAAAGGCAACACGTTATATCAGTGAAAACCATTGCACTTAACTGTATCGCGTAGGTGAGGACTGAGCTATGTGGTTTGTCTATACATTAAAACCTCTAACTTACAAAGTAGAGTCGAAACTTAATAAACATTTTACGTCGAGTTTTAACAAACGTTTTCTCAAAGAACCGCCAAGTCCGTAGACAGCCTTATAATAAAATTGGAGAGTTATCGTTCATGATTGCACTCAATAGTGTTTATATATTAAGAAACGGTAATACATCCTCGATAAATCACCCGTCGGCTCCACTTCGTGACCCGATGAGCCAAACATTTAAATCAATTGGAATGAACATGACTTTGTACAGTTACTCACACGTCGGCCTCTCGCGCCTGACCTTTACACGGATCTGTAACATTTTTATAGCGTTTAGGCAATTGTAACATCGGACTTACTTTGACTTTTTTTGCTCATAAAATAGGCTGATCGGACGTCGTGAGAGGATGGTGAGTGTGTTAGTAGTTGGTTTTCGTAATGACGACAATGTATCTGTTTCAAATTGGTTAAACTTGATGAAAGACAGGCTGGTGTCAGGCAGCAGAGACAATCACCGCAAGACAAAAGCCAAGTCTTGCGATGACCAAGCTGCTTGCTCAGCGTTTTCAACAAGACTATAAAAACAAGTAAATACAATAAACACGGCCTCTGTACTGTAGGTACCTAAAGTCATTCAGCGATTCATTCTCTTTTGTACTCGTCATACAACATTATACAAAATATAATATGGTAGAGTTCATACGTGTTGACCCACCTTTCCGATCATACCGCCTATCGAAACTATGCGCGTACACCTTGACTTTTAAAAGCTTCGTTTTAAAAATGGAGCATGTATTAAAATCCTATTGTAACATATTAAACAAAGATAATAATGCGTATCGTGTTTAATACAAAAGTTCCAAGGGCATATTGTATTTCGACATTTAAAAATATAGGTATGTAAAAGAAGGTATTTCGCCGAAATAGTGGAGCGAAATTTAAGCTTAGTTAGTAATCATGCTAAAAGGATAATATATTTCGTATGGCATTGATGGTAGTGCAGCGTATTTTATCACCTAATCAGCATTACTGTGTTTTCCAGCTTCCGGTTGCGTTCGGATGTTCAAGAAATAATTACATTTATTCTTCCTCAGAGTATCTGCTTTGAAATGAAAACATGTTAACAACATAACCGCAATAATAAATACATACATACATAACATCACGCCTTATTCCCATAGGGGTAGGCAGAGACCACATCCCTCCATTTGCCACGGTCCTTGCATACTTCCTTAGCTTCTTCCACTCTCATTAATCCTTTTTAACTAATCTTTCAGGATGACAAATAATACGCAAAATAAAAGCCTCTGAGCTATGTGGAGTATACTAATATGAGAATATAAAATATATAAACGTCCATGATGTCGAATCCATAAGGGTTTCTTTGATGACTGCTAAAGGTACAATACTTTAATTAGCGCATCACTCCTTGACATTTGCGATGATCGGCAGAAGCAGGGCATGTACAAAAGTAAATGCAAAGCGGCTCTGTTCTATTGCCCATTCTCGGCGCACAATTAGATGAGTTGCCTTAAACACGGGCTTGTGCGAGCAGCTCCGTGCGCCGCGGAGTTAGGCTGAGCACACCACGGAGACTGGTTACAACAAGTTGCTGTTGCACCCCGTGGCAATCACAATAAGTATAGTCACGAGAGGTGACATAACAACAGTTGTAGGAAACTTCAAGAGTGTGAAATACATAGTACATCTGCGTTCAGAATATTCATTTAGGCCTGTGTGCATCAAGATTTCGGTTATCATAACCAACGGTTATCATAAGCTATCCGCCGGTTACTATAAATTTACTGTTCACGACAACCCGCACGCCGGTTAAGGACGTAAACCGGGCGGTTATCTTAACCGAGCTCGCATTCCCCGGTTATCCCTCGGGTTACAGAGTTTGACAGATACATTTCTAGGTTATCTAATCTATATTTGATTTATAGTGATTTCCTAGCATTTGTTGTTCTGTCTATCCACTTATTTTCTAGTATATATTCGTATATTTTTGTATTAATTTAATCAAGAAATTTGTTTTATTTTTCTACTAAAATTGGAAGACGCTTTTTTGAAGTAGTATTAATTTTAAAAATAAACTAACAGTGCAATAAACAATATAACTTTAAATTTTAGTATACCTATTACTTCACTTTTTGATTTACCACAAAATTTACCACCCACAGAATAACAACGTAGATAATAATGTGAATATATATCTTCTTTGACAAATTAACATGCGGCCATAAAGGACTCGATTCCAGGCCGTTAAATTTATTAAAAATAAATTAACATGCACTGGAAAGTGACATAAATAGCAAATTGTGTCTACAAAATTTGTTACGATGCCAAATTGAGATTTCTTTGATATATGCGTCAGTCCTATTCAAAAGTAAACATTTACATTTGATTAAGTAATATTTTTCACAAATCGTTCATCACGTTGCTTTGCACCCCGTGGTAATAAACCGAAATAAGAATACTGTTATGAAAAGTAAATAACAACAGTTGTAGGACTTCATTTAATCGACGTTTAAAGTAAAGTCTATGCATACCGCTCTTAGTGCAATGTGCATACTTTACTGTACACGTCGGTCAAATGAACGGCCGATAGACAAGGAGCGTTTATTTACTGTTCATCACACGTATTCCAACTTCGGTTTGTTAACCGGGCGTTTGAACGAACGGTGAATGAACGATTTGTGAAAAATATTATTTAACCAAATGTAAATGTTTATTTTTGAATAGGACGGACGCATATATCAAAGAAATCTTAATTTGGCATCGTAACAAATTTTGTAGACATAATTTGCTATTTATGTCACTTTCTAATGCATGTTAATTTGTTTTTAATTAATTTTACGGCTTAGAATCGAGTCCTTTATGGCCGCATGTTAATTTGTCAAAGAAGATAGAAATTCACATTATTATCTACGTTGTTATTCTATGGGTGGTAAATTTTGTGGTAAATCTAAAAGTAAAGCAATAGGTATAACAAAATATAAAGTTATATTGTTTATTGGACTGTTAATTTTAATTTTAAAATTAATACTACTTCAAAAAAGTATACTTCCAATTTTAGTAAAAAAATAAAATAAATGTCTTGAATTAAAATTAATACAAAAATATAAGAATATCATAGAAAATAAGCGGATAGACCGAACAACAAATGCTTGGAAATCACTACAATTCAAATATAGATTAGATAAACTAGAAATGTATCTGTCAAATATAACCGGGGAATGCGAGCTCGGTTAAGATAAACGTTTGCCGTGCGTGCCGTGAACAGTAAATTTATAGTAACCGACGGTTAGCTTATGTTAAACATTGGTTATGATAACCGAAGTCTTGGTGTACATAGGCCTTAATGTAGAGTACTGCTGACCGCCTGTTAGCATTTCGATGTTGATGGGAAGCTTAACTATTGCGTGCAGGTATTGTGCGCTATTTAATTAAGTGCCCGGGCGCAGCGCTTTCGTGGTATCTGACTACCAGGACGTGGATCCCAATGCATCAAGACTATCTCAACCTACATACCCCATTAGGCCCTAACCCCTCCTAAGTCAAGGGTTCTTAGAGAGACGTTTCCTCACGTTCTCCTAGCATTCGAACTTGACTGTGATAAAGTTTTTACCGTTACTCGTAATTTCTTTTGATGCTGTTGCGATACCGGTAAAAAGCCTATAGCAATTGCAAAATTAGGAAATCGGTGTTAACGCCACGTGCGCATTCGCGTAGGAAGCCTTAAACATCAGTTATAAACGTCAAATACTTGCACGATGATCCGATGATGCCTTTCGTTCTCGTTTTTAATGCGCAAAGGTTATCTGCGCCTGCGCAATTATAGTAATTGAGACGATATTATGTCATGTGCAGGTCGGCACAGACTTCTACAGCAGCTGGAGCAAAACTAAATTTTTCAGTTTGTCTCCCAATACGAAGTTACTTATTCAATACTGAAGTTACTCATTCATTACTGAAACGGTACTTTATAATATATTTTTTACTCAGAATACAAAAAAAAATTGAACCAACTTAAAACGTACTAAAAAGTAAAAAAATGATTGCATCATTTAATTGCTTCAATTTACTTAAGCATATACTCGTATATGAAGTTGGTGCCCTCAACGTTATTGTGATCTTTAAAATCAATTCAGACGGTTTACAGACGATGTGTATCAAGCACAATTTAGGCCGGGCAACCTTCGATTTACATTTTGAGACCATCTAGATGGCGTCATGTATTACAATGTCACTGAATAGTCATCAATTATTCTTAAGTCAGTTAGGTATCAACTTGATCGAACTCTACCGTGTGACTGAAAAACAAGTTCTGCACTGGAATGACACCATTTACAAACATTGCAATGTGAATAAAAGCTTGTGAAGAGTAGAACGCAACAACGTATCAGAGCATCCGATTGTGCAACAAGGAATCATAGTTTCTGATTTATTATTTACAAAGTAAGCTAAGTGCGGATCATTTAGAACATTGACAAATGGCTGCATTAGGAGTAAAGACGCCGCTAAATGCAGTGCTCTGAGGAAACGCGCGCCCTCTGACCTTTCGCGGCACTTTCATTAGGACACGTACAATAACGTCGCTAGTAAATATAACGCTGTGATAATTACCTGATCGAAGTCATCCTTGAGCACTCCTTGCGCTAAAGCGGAGAGTACATTACCATGTGTCCATATATATATCGGTTCCACCAGCCTGTCTATTGCTGAGGCCAAAGCCTGAAAATCAGCTATTACTATATTATCATTATCAATCGATGGGGCCGCCTGTAAGGACTTCCATGAACTACGCTCTTGAGCTGCCTACATCTAGGAATTTCCATTAACCTTTGAAACGTTTGATGTCGTCGGTACTCGTAGTGGTAGGTCGTCCAACTTTAGGCTTTTCGGTCGTGACCGCTTTTTGAATAACCTTGAACCCCTTACGCTCATCGGATCTTTGTGTGTGTATGCCTTTTGCTACATTAGCTTTGTAGGCTATGCCGTTAATACTGGTTCTACTGAGAATTATCTCTTTATTCTTCTCATTCTGATTACTATGCAAAGACATACCGTGCGTAGCGAGGTATCGCCTGCGGTATGACAGAACCTATTTTTTAGGTACATAGTAAGCAAACATCAATTTTTTGCAATTTAATTCAATATACATAGAGTTAAGGAATTCGAGCTTGAACCCTTTTTCCACTTATGACTATGATAATAATGGATATTTACATAATCTCACAATCAGTTTAGTTAAGTTCGGTTTTGTCGACCACATCTGAACACACTCCAGACGATATAAGAAATAAAATTTTAAATAGAACCGACTCAAAATGCACTAAAAAGTTTTTTTTTTAAATGTTATTTCTTACTTTTTAGTGATTTATCGCCACGTAACGTACTCGTACTATACTGTCATAGTATATTATATGGCACTTGTAGCCAAAAAGCTACCGATACTAACACAAAAACCGAAATCGCTGCAAGTGTGCCTACAAAATTTAAAGAGTTCCTTCAATTTTCCCAGGATATCATTATCAGATCCTAATATGATAGCAACGGGACCACCTTGGAAGTGTGCCCTTTCTAATAAAACAGAATTATCCAAATCGGACAACTCTGTAAAAAGTTATGGGTGGTCATACATAAAAAAAAAATATACGTGTCGAATTGAGAACCTCATCCGTTTTTTTCGTCGGTTAAAAAGTAAAAGCCGAAGTCGATAAAGTCATAAATAGGTCACTATAGTAAACATGTGTAAATAGTCGAAATGTATGTACATGTCACGTCGGGATGCGCCGGCATGTACAGTACGTGCGACGCGCCATACAAGGCGCAGTGTATTATTTATGAGTTCATACGACAAGTTAATTGCTCTGCATCTAATTGATTGAAAAAAATCCAGTCGGAGATGCTCTGCGGATGCCGGGGCGGTTTTTTTAATTGAACAAGTTTCATAATACACATGCATGCACAGTTAGAAGCTTCGGTACATTTCTATGACGTAAAGATGAGTTTTTCTCGATGACAAGCGAGCTGTGTTATCTGATGAATGTGTTTTTACAATTAAATGGTTGAATGAATGAACGGTCGCAGAACGTGGCCACATTGTTTTTAAATCGTTGCATAATTGTCGTGGAACTATTTCTTCTGTTATAAAGAATATTAGCCGATACAGCAATAGGATAATGATTGGGTGGACATTTATTATATATCTACCAAAAGTCTGCAGTTATAAGAACTTTTGTAATCTCAAGTTTGATTTTGTAGTAATTCTAAACTAAGATAAGTCCATTAATCAACATATTTATTAGACAAATTAAAGCTGAAACAAACAAATATGTGCAATCATCCTTACAAGTATATAATTGAACGTATAATTAGACTGTATCGAGACGAGCCAGTGCAGAATTTAACAAACTCGTCTCACGAAATGATTATTCCAGTAGTCGCAGTCGTTAGGCTCAAGTACTCAGAATTTAATTACTTATGTTTACTTTATGAGATATCAAACTTAATTTATTCATTTTAAAGACCTATGTTCAATATCACAAATATAGTACAATATGTAAATTGATTTCCATAACGACACGAGAAATACCTTGCTGAGTTACTTGTGAGATTCATACACTAAGCTCATTTGGACCCTCATAGTTAAGTCATCTTAACTTTACGACAGTAGATTTATATCAATATTTATTTTATAAAATAATAGTGACGAATCTAAACAAGCTTTCAGTATCAACAGATTCAGAGATTGAATGGAATAAGGAATACTGATAGTTTTATAGTCCAATATAATCAAATATACCTAAAAGAGCGATTTCACTTCCTCCATTCCACTCACTCTCGCTCTCTTAGATCCGAAGATAACCTAGTCCTAAAAATTCCCTCCCACAACACTTCCTTCTACTCTAAATCCTTCTCTATAGACGCTGACAGCTTTGGAACTTTAGCCAATGTATCCACTTCAAATAGTTGAGATTTTCGGAAGACGAATATCTATAAGCTTATATTATGGGAAATTCTAGGAACAAGGAATGGTTAGCGATAAGACCGCCAATTGCACATTGTTTTTATTTGTAATGTATTTTCTATTTTGTAAGTTCTTTTCTTCTGTATCGTGAGCAAGCGCACCGAACCACTGAATGTGAAGGTCACCTCTCACTGCGACCATTTCCCGTGAACTGCGCAACACTCATCTGTGTCCGTCTCATACGCTATGCGGATGCTAACACCGCGCTTGGAAAACTATCTCATTGTAATATTAAATCATTAATATATTATGATTATTATTAACAAGGGATTAAAACTACCCTCTTCCTTTATAGATGAGGTAGTTTTAGTTCTGAAATATATTTAAAGTTTATGCTATTTCCTTCTCGAAAAATAAAAGGGGAAATATGTTGTTAATGCTTTTAGAATCATTATTATTTAATGACACCTTTCATCCAGTGGTTACTTTATGAAATAGCCACACTTCGAATCCTTGGTCGAACAATGATTAAATGAGCTTTCCTTAAGATTTATAAGTGAAAAAGGCGGTGTTATGTTAGGAAGTGAAACAGTGTTGGTCAACAGGTTCTAAGCCCCAACTTTTCTCGCCTTATCTAAAACTATATCTCTCGTATTGAAAAGCCGCGCTTATCATACTTGCGGCCGTTTGTTGTAACGTGCAAATTAACACATGCTTTACTTCATCTGTTCAAACATTCATTAAATTTGCGTGAAACTGCA
Source organism: Mycalesis mineus (assembly GCA_034621355.1). NCBI lineage: Eukaryota > Metazoa > Arthropoda > Insecta > Lepidoptera > Nymphalidae > Mycalesis > Mycalesis mineus. The sequence goes on along the minus strand of JAXAVZ010000210.1, from coordinate 115,985 downwards.
GATTACGTTTCGAGATAATCGCCTCGTTAACTAAATAATGGCGATAACAATCATCTCGCTCGGTTCACATACTCGCCGGAGCACGTGACGTAATGCGGGCACATTCGTTTAGCGATGCGATGAAATCACATCAACATTCACAACTTGTCTCGCAGGACTCGGTGTCTTCTAGGTGACTCTTTCTTTATATTTAGAATATCAGAATGTTTATTTAAATTATCAACTATTTTTACATTTATAGGGATATAAAACAAAATGGGTATGCGAAATTTTAGATCATTCACTTAGCATCTACTGGAAATTCATTTGCAAGAATGTTGAATAGAAAATAAGCGTAATTTTAGATCATTCACTTAGCATCTACTGGAAATTCATTTGCAAGAATGTTGAATAGAAAATAAGCGTAATTTTAGATCATTCACTTAGCATCTATTGGAAATTCATTTGCAAGAATGTTGAATAGAAAATAAGCATAATTTTAGATCATTCACTTAGCATCTACTGGAAATTCATTTGCAAGAATGTTGAATAGAAAATAAGCGTAATTTTAGATCATTCACTTTGCATCTACTGAAAATTCATTTGCAAGAATGTTGAACAGAAAATAAGCGTAATTCGCCTTTGCACTTTTTAATCACTACAAGTAAACTTGATTGCAGTGACACCTGATACACAATACAATACAATCTACGATTGAAGCGTGCTAACTTGTTACGAGTAGGATCCACCTCCTTTCAGTTTCTGCACGGTTTCGTACAGAAACGCTAAATTTTTGCCAGCACAGTGGTCATAAGCCGTGGCTAAAGGAAGATCTGGACGAATAAATATTATAATAATTGGCCGTTCGGGAACCCAGGATTTTTTTTTATAGTGTATAGGCTAGCGCTTGGCTACGATCACGCCTGATGGTAAGCGAAGATGCAGCCTACGGTGAAAGTGTCTAGAAGGTGCCTATTCACTCTTGACTTGAAGATACCCATATTGTAGGTGGTAGAGAAAACGTGAGCTGGAAGGGCATTCCATATTTTCGCAGTTCGAATCAGAAACAAGGAAGCGAAACGTTTTGTACGCGTCCACGGAATATCAACTACGTATAGGTGCAGACTACTACGATGCCTAGCAGTTCTATGGTAAAAGGGCGAAGGGGGAACTAGATCAAAAAGTTCCTGTCCACACGGTCCAAAATATATTCTGTAGAAAACCGACAAACAGGATCTGCGTCTTATAAATCCGCGGAGGCCACCAAAACCTCTTGCTAAGAACATTGGATTAGATACAAACATAAAAAGCTAAAACTTTTAAATTGCGAGTCTCTATCACCCTAATCTTAGCTAATGACGTCAGCCGTAATTTTCTCCACATCCTTAGCAGGGTTCTGCGAGTCAGCAGCGCGCAGAGCAGAGCCTGCTGACAGCCGCAGTGATTTATCTAACGGATGTACTCTCGGAATGACTCGAGCGATGAATAATTCATTAGGTGACTTCAGATCTGTAAAATATTGTATCGCTTATTGATATCGATTTCATATAAATTTGTAAGACAAATAATAGAAGAATGAAACGATTGAAATGTTAATATTAATGAGAAGACATTATCTATATTAGTATGTAAAACGAAGTCTGAAAGTGGTGTCAATGATAAGAAAAACGTAAAAATAGGTTACCTTTGGATAAATAAAATAGGTAACAAAAATATATTTATGGCTAATATGTGAAAAGTTAGCAAGACCAAAGATCAAGTTGTAAAATTTTTTTAACAAAAAATAGAACCGACTCAAAACGCACTAAAAAGTAAAAAATAACTGTGTCATTTAGTTGCTTTAATTTACTTAAGCATATCTAGGAGTCGGTGCCAGCCAAGATTTCTACTTTAAGGAAGTTACCTAGAACCCACAAACTGCTTTACTATAGCTTGGTCAATCCACGATGGCTCGTAGTCTTTTGTTTTTCAAACGCTTACAGTGCAAGTGTGCAATAAAAACTGCAAGAATGTGAGTTCTATTACTACGTGACGAGTAGCAATGTGTGCACACTCACACAAAGTGTCAAGTTAGTTAAGTCAACAAGAATGTCATGTTTGACTAGCAGTATGCTCTACTTCATTTTAACTCATTTTTTAAAAATGAATATGTCGTGTTGGTCCTGCACAGCAAAATTATATTGTGATATAGGTTAATATATATATCGGAGTATCACCATTCTCCTTGACATCATCTTTAGTGGTTCTTAATCTCTTGGGCGTTTTCTAGGGTTACAAAGACTTTGTCTTCACGAACAGATATATTGCAAGTTCACAATGTTTTGATACATGAAATAGATTTTTATAATTCCTGACGTATTATAAATATTCAGAACAGTAGTTTATTTACACCCATCTTACTTTACTCCCTAATTTAATTTACTTCTTAAGAACACTTTTACACTGGTCCAACTCGACCAAATATCCTCACCGCACTCCAGACACTAACTAACTACCGAACTCCTTTATTCCCCTCAAGATGGTGTGAATACTCTACTAGGACTTTGGCGCCCGACTCTTTTATTGGTTGGAGTATTAAAACAAATCAATCATTCATTCATTTATCAAATCAAATTGAATTTAACTTTGTGTTAAAGTTTTAAGTAAGCACCTATCTCATATCTCTCATTAAATGATTAACAATTAGTTCTATTTCGATTACTTTCATAAAAAAACTCGTGACATACCAAAAATAATTACATCCACAGACAGTAACATTTCCATAAACAATGACGTCTATTACAATATTACAACAATCTATTCTAAGTCTCTAGTCTAATTCCTTCGACATATATATTAACCCATTTAAAAATATCTTAAAAACACACATACCCACAATCATCTCAGATAGGTACCTAGTATATCTATTTTTCTTTTGTTTAAACAGTTTAATGATTGAGCTCAACTCCACGCTGTCTTGTCTACCATACCCCTAGCGTTTTTGTAAAGCGTGAACCCATGATATCTATTATTATTTTGATTCATTACAAGTTAGTTTATGTAAACTAAGATGGAAGCGGGCTAACTTGTTAGGAGTAGCATGAAATCTACATTCCTTTAGATTCTACACGATACCGTACCGGAACGCTAAATCGCTTGACGGTACGTCTTTTTAGTAGGATAGTACCAATGTATATATAGTACAAATACCAAAGCTATTTTGCCAAGCTAATTTGGAAAATCTATATTGGCAGTAACAAACCAATCAAGTGACCTTTGTAGAAAAATTAAAGTCGAGTCGGTCAACCTGAAGGAATGGGCAACGGAACGATTCTTCTGGCTAAGTGACATTTAAATGTGTAGTTTATCATCATACGATACGTTTTTTTGACATTATAAATATAATATTGGTAAAAAAATTAAGTAGAGCATCATTCCGTTCGGTCATGACACGCAGCGATACAACCTACAATAGCCCGTGTAAGCCGTGGTCGACTGATGTTCGAACTGTACTCCCCGCGCGCTTCGGTTTCCCCTCGCGAGAAATAGTGGGGCGCGTCTTAATGAATTGAACTATCAGTACCTAAAATAAATGTTCCTTAAACTTGGCTGGCACCGACTTCATAGATATGCTTAAGTAAATTAAAGCAACTAAATGACACAGTTATTTTTTACTTTTTAGTGCGTTTTGAGTCGGTTCTATTTTTTGTTAAAAATTTTTATTTCTTACTTTTTATTGATTTATCTCCACGTAACGTACTCGTACTATACTGTCATAGTATATTATATGGCACTAGTAGGCAAAAAGCTGCCGATACGGAGACAAAAACTGAAATCGATGTAAGCGTGCCCCCCCAGGATATCATCATCAGATCCTAACATGATGACAATGGGACCACCTTGGATGTATGCCCTTTCTAATAAAAAAAAAATTATCAAAATCGTAAAAAGTTCAAAAACTGTAAAAAGTTATGCGTGGTCATACATAAAAAAAAAATAATAATAAATATACGTGTCGAATTGAGAACCTCCTCCGTTTTTTTTTTCGACGGTTAAAAAGAGGGTGAAAGAAAATGTGTCTAAATTAAGTACCTAAATGATGTTACTAGGATAAAAGAAGTACCTAGATGATGTTAAAATATATGGTGGAGTGGATAAAAGAAAGACTAGAATGAGGGTACACTGACAGAAGAGATTTTTTAATTTAATTTTTAAATCTCCCTTTCCTTTCTAACACAGAATATTAGTATAGAGAATCTCCTTGAGCTGAGCACCGTGTATTGGATCCTCAAGTTTATCAAAGTCGAGTCGGTACATTTCGTGACGCACGCTCCAGTGCCCAATACGATCTAATTAATATTATATGTAAGACGCATTTGTTCCTCTGTCGCAGTTGCTACATTCGATCTCAAATAAATAGCGATTTCAATCTGACTTTTCATTACATTTAACTTAGATCTAACCATTCATTTAATTAAAACTTTTCATTGAACTAACAATCAACTTATGAAATTTCTGTCTTATGACATATTAAAATTGGGATTCCACATTTCTTAAGTTGAATTGCTCTACTAACTGCTCAAAGACCTTGACTGGCCTTGAAAGGCCTGACTAGAACTGCAGTAAGTTCTAATCTAGAAAGAGCTACTTTAGCAGGTTCCTACTAGATTTTGTTGAGCAGGGAGAATTATTCGAGCAGAGATGAGCGTCACAATGGGTAACCTTGAGCTTACATCCTTCGCAAGTCTCGGACTCTGTTCGACGTTTTTCTCTCTACCACACGATGGACCCGGAGTGCTAAGATATTTGTATCTTTTTATTTCAAAGATCTCTTTTTTAACAATGTTCACTAACGTTATGTTTTAGAACTGTGAACTCGTATCGGTATTGATTGACGCAGTCTCGTGAGTTAAGCTCCAAATCATCTTAAGAAAGTAACTTGACCCAGTCGTGAAAAAAATAGTCTAATGATGATTATTGAGTATAGTTCAAGGTATTGGTCTATATTATTAAGTCGTTTATAAACTGATCTTAACCTCATTTTGCGTAACAGTTAATATATAACTGCACAAAAAAACAACGATTAGCAAAGGATGCGCTGCCCATATACGCCACAGCCTAAGGCTGCACAGTACAGGCGGCGCGCGGTATGCGCACTGTTTGTTCTACTAACTCTTGACCTAACATCTGCCTTTCGCTGCTTACATAATGTAATGCAACCAGTATGCTAATAACATCACCGCGCCCTAGACTTGTCGCGCGACTAAATGTCATTTATACTTTACTGACCGAGACTAACTAGCTATGGCAGTTTAATAGATATTACGAGTATCTCATAGTAGTTCTTTATTAAAATTAAGGACATGTTATACGAAGAAAAAATTTGAATTTAAAATATTTTTGAGAGTTTATTATAAAACAATCAAGAATTAATTTGTTGAGATAAGAATTTAAGTGGGTAGATTCTGTTTCTATTTTCATACTGAGCAAATAATTACAATTAAAGTGCAGGAGTACTATTACAAAATTACAATATAACCCTGATAATAACATTTTCAATAAGTTCAGGATTTTTGCAATTTTTCTACATTGCATATATTTTACAACCTTCAAGTCTGAAATCACTTCATCTGGCCTAGTTTTAGCAGATTGGCCAGGCCGTTTGACCATTTGGCTTTTACACTATTTTACAATATTTCGTCAATGAAGATTTAATTTTAATTAAAAATAAATAGAAGTAAAAAGCGTTGAGTGCGGTCGGGGCCTAACGCTTGGGGCATGCTAATAGGTCGAGACAAGTATAAGGATAAAATTCAAAAGCATTGATTGCTCTTGATTGATTAGCTGGTTTAATTCGGGCCGCGGATACACACGATATAAAACTGTAAATTGCGAAAAGATGATCGTGCGGCGCTTGTGAAACATACACCTTACAACTGTACCCTCGCTCGCTCCTACACGCGGGTCTCATACACATTCTTAGAAATACTATTCTTTATGTAAGATTATAGGTTTTACTTTTTTTAGTTTCAAAATATTGTAAAAATCCTACATCAAGAGTTATAATGCTCGTAGATCGTTATTGAAAGTCTTCAATATTAACAAAAATAAAATAATGAATCATTTTTAAATTAACTCTTACAATAAAAAGTTTTTAGCAGTTTTTCAAGATATGCATTTCTGATTTTCTTCGGTTTTAACAAACTGATAAAGGAACGAGAGCTTTAAACCACATGCATGCATTGCATGAGTTTTTACTGAAAATTTATTAAGTAACAGTTCAATATTTCACATTCCCTACTACAGACCAGCAAGCCAAGACTTAATGATTGATATTTTTGGCCGAGATTAACTATTTAGGAATAGACATAAAAATTTAAAAAAAGTTCAAAATTTACTTCCATTTCATTCATTCATTCATTCATTTATTTCAAATTACACATACAGGTTTACAAATACTTTGAAAAGTCTACAAAAAAAGTTATCTAATTTGCAACTTTATCGTTATCGCTTAACGTTCTATAGATACTAGTCAAGGGTTAACTGGATGATGAATAAAAAATAGATATGAACAGTGTCATGATCACCGACACCTACTGTGTGTGCGTGGCGGGTCACGGCTGCAGGCGCATCACTTCCATACAAGGTGATATCGATCACGAGATGACGAGCGGACGGACGGGCGGGCGGGGCGGACGAATTACTAGATCATCTGTCTCCGTACGACCTTACCTTCGTAGCTTTGTGCTTAGAGTTCAATATATAACATTTTAAGTCAACTTTTGCAGATAAACAACCAAGCTTCCATGTTACTTTTGTCTTCAGGAACAACAGCGTCAATTTGTGGAGCACGTATTTTACTATTAACATATGCTGCGCTTGCCAACCTGTAGGTGTTTAGTTTCATGTTATTTTTAGGTGTAGGTTTTCTTTTACAATGAAATGCTGGGATTTTTCTCAGCGGCCATAAATAAAGTTGTAGCTAGCTGACTACGACACTAATGATTTGTATGTATTTCTACGAAATAACTTTTGTTTTCTTACAAGAAAAACTCACTGACACGTCATTTCTATAATCTGCAGCGTCGCTGCAAAACATCGTCTGCTGTTGTCATCGCAGCCTAAGGGTGCCGTCGTCGTACTGCATACTATAAAGCAGCATGACACATGTTTGTATATATTTCTAAAAAATAACATTCGTGCTGAGCGACACGTGCTTTACATTGTTGAAGCTTGACTATTTACCAGCATCCTAGTGTCGTAAGAGATTTGACTTGAAAATAATAATAAATAAATATATTCCGTCAACAAATCTCTTTATTTTTCCACACTGTATTATCCAGTTATATAAAGATATTATATTGAACTCCTTTAAAAGCGTTCATTTAAAATTGATTGGTATCCATTTAGAGCCTGCATAAAGTGTGTGATGTTCACAAATGGTAAATGTTAATAAAACGATGTATTAAGAGCAAAAGAAGGCAAGTATTCGTATGAACACATAGGAAGCCAGAGAACATCACACGCCGTGCGACGCGTAGCGCGGTCGACGCATTCCTTACTTTATATATCGTAAATGTTTATAGTGAGGGCTAATAGTGACCTTTAGTATCGCAACGAGCCATAAACCATACATGCCTGGCGGCTGAAAACGGACTCCGACGGTACGAGGCGATTGTATTATGAGCTGTTTCATCAACACCTCGTTTACTTCATTTTAGCCGACATTAAAAAGGAGGTTCTGTACATATTCGACCCGCATCTTATTGGATTTTGAAATTAAAAATGATTTGCTATCCGATCGAATTTTGAATAAAACCATTTGAATAAGTCCGTTTTGTCGAGAACGAAGGAACATTCGAAAGATCAGAGCAAGTTCACCACGAGCAATGATGGCACGGGAAATGTACTTACTGATATTTTCTATATACGATAGAGCGGAGTCTATGATATAAACTTACCCCCCCCCCCCCCTGTGTACTTATCGAATTTCAAATATCCCTCATCCTATTTAGAAGGAAGTCTGCCTCTGTAGTAGATTTAATGATAATGAAACATAATTAGACTTTGACTAACGACAGAGCACAAGAGTCATCGCAACAGTATTGCGCTCAGTTTCGACAGCGATCAATTTTTTGCGAAGCATCCGACACTCCGGGCGAACAGTGATTGTTTCCCACACGCTAATACAACAATAACATGAACATCCGACACTAATGAGGTAAACGTGGCAATAACAACTGAGCGACCGCCACCCACCGGCAGATGTGCTCGCCGTTACAACACCGCGCTCTCACGGGTGCACGGGCTGTTCAAGTTTATTTTTTAATAAATCCACTTCATGTCAAAGGTCTTTCAAATTTTGGAGTCATCGAAGTCAGGTCGACGGCTTCACGTGCTCTCCGAGGCACCCCCTCATACCCGTGATTTTGTGAAATTTTTTAGAAGAAATAAAATCTCAGAATTATTCCACAACCCGACCCGGGATTCGTACAAGGAGTTCGTGATCAGAGATACTGCTAGAGAAACGAGACAGTCAGTCGATACGCGATGTACGGGAACAACCGAAACGTGAATTACCACTCGCCAGCAAGTATGTGACATTTCACCGCGCGGCGGTTCCCATACACGCGCGGGTGCAGGGCAGCGCTATACGTTATAACTTATCAAAATATTACATTTTGGAAGATAACCTTTCATCTTATTGTCCAACAAATTGATATCGATTGCCCATAGCTTTTTTTTAATAGAACTTTTTCATTATCATATACTGATCGTTACAAACTTTTGCATCACTCTAAATATTATGCGGGGTGCATAGAAAGATGGTGGGTATAAACTGTATAATATCCCTTTCCTATGGACAGTGGCCAGATCCCGTGGTGGAATACTAACAATGCTAATGAAACATAACAAAAATTGCCCTCTACTGCAGCCAAAAGGGTAGGGTAGGTTTCGAACTGCGCACGCGGGTCCAGAGTGCCGAGTGTGAGTTTTCACCAAAACAAATCGAAAACTTCACATTCGCGTTAAGGGCATATTTATATGGAACTGAAGCAGCGCCCCTGGCGGAAGTGAGAGAAAACTCAAATGGGCGAGTGTCAGTGTTGAGTTTTCTCTCACTTCCGCCAGGGTAACCCGTAGCAGTTTCGGTGGACGCATCGTCGCTTACAACTACTCTACGTAGTGTCCGCCGTGCTGCGACCATGCTCAGTGTATACTTTAGTACTTTACCTACTACTCGGCGAGGGTGAGTCTCTTCAAGCGCCCCTAAGCCAGCAGTTAGGAAGCAGTCATGTCCGAAGGCAGCATTTAACCGAGACTAATAATGGGACTTACAAATAGTAACGATAGTGCGATATACTTCATAGTATATCGCACTATCGGATTAAAGAGCGAAAAATCCTCAAAATCAATTACCGTGTGATAATTAAAAATCCCAATAAGGCTATAAGGGAATTAAAATTAAATGTTATAAAAGGTTCGTGATTATTAAGAGAATACTCAATTATTATAAGCTTATTTTTGTTTGTTGTTTATTGAAACAGTATTATTTTAATAACGACTACTAATATTAAATAGTACAATAATTACCTCGGTTAACAACAGAAATGTTCTTAGTTCCATTTATTTTAGATGTTTTTAGGGTCTCGTTTGGCAAAGATCTTCTAAATCATTATTAGCCTGTTTTGCTCATGACACCGTCCTTATAGAATATGGAGATATAGAGCTTGGATCCAACACGCGAGTCGAATTCGGGTTGGTGGTTTTACAATGATGTTTTTTTCAATTTTGTGCTATTGGGATCTTAGATTCGAAACTTAGGTCGGACAATGAAATTATCGGAGTGTGTTAAGTTTTCCTTTTGTTTCAGAATGTTTTTTTTTAGCGGAGAAGTTGGTGATACTAATACAGTATACTGAGAGAGTCCCGTTCAATCGCAGGGACTGGCTATTATCCTGTCTGACTGTACTAATATTATTGTCCTAAGTCCAGGATCATAATATTTAATTAAAGTTTATTTAAGAAAGGTATTACTAAAATTTTTGTCTGTTTGTATGTCCAAGCATCATTCATAAACCAATGGATTTTTATTATTTTCCCGGACTGATACTAAACTCGAAGTATAGATTGTTCAATCTACGAAGGCTCGTCGTTTTTGTTTTTTAAACGCTTACAGTGCAAGTATGGAATAAAAACTGCAAGAATATGAGTTATGTTACACATTGTTACTCGTCACGTAGTAATTTTTTATTGCACACTTGCACTGTAAGCGTTTGAAAAACATAAAACGACGAGCCTTCGTGGATTGAACGATCTATAATATTAAAGCTTCGTTTCATTGAAATCGAACCCAAAAAACTATATAAACTTCACTCGGACAAAGTCGCCGACAACCACTAGTACTTTATAACGACGTTACTAAATTGACTCTTGTTGTTGTAACAGATAAAAGACTGATATAAAAATTACAGAACTTAATTAACAATAACCTCGCTTTTGATAGAGCTCAGAGACACGAAGCTCCTTGTTACCACTTGATAGGAAGAGCAACTCGCTTACATTGCGATGCTCAGATGTTATCTTTGCATTACTTTTCAATTATCTGTGTTGACAAAAGTTATTTAACCTACTTGCAATATGGAATGTGTTTATTGAGCAACCAATAGAGATATTTTAAAAGTTTAGTGATACTTACAGACGATATCGTTTACGTAATTTTTTAAACGTGACTTTTTTCTGTAAGAACTACATACCTTTGCCTAGGTGCCTAATGTCTTGTGACTGGGTCTCATCTGTAATGTTAGGGTCCAAAAGTTCGATTCTTTCTCTGTAGTTTTGAATTTTTAAGGAACATTTATTTAATTGGATATTGAAAACTGGAAATGATCGCAATATCACACGAGAAGATAATATTATTTTTTAGATTCTACCAGTAGCAGTAGTACCTAGTTGTAGATTATCATGCTAGTTTGTGGCCCACCTGATGCTAAATTATATTATCCTTAATTTATATCATTATACATTATATTATAAAGGCCGATCATATTGTCAAAACAATAATCCCCATATATATCTATATATGGGAATTTTCCGTCCCAAGGATTGAACCTGTGGCTACTTGAAATAGTCAAGAGCCGTCGACGCCCGCTGCGGCAAAGCGCTGTATTAATGAAGTTTCAAAAATTCCTGGCTGGGCCGATTAAATTTTTCTTAATTGGTTCAAATCTCACTTCGGCCGTGTCTAGTTTAATACCCTGCCAACAAAGACGTACCGTCAACCACTGTAGTTTCGGCTCTTCTCAGAACAAGCTGCCGTTCGAATCGGTGGTAGAGTCAGCATAAACAGACAAACTTGAGGTTTCAAAGGTGCTTTCAAATTGAACTTACTAAAAGCTAATTCACATCCTTGCAGGAATAAAAAGATGCAGTAAGATTTAGAAATCCTTATCGGGAATCCAACCCGTGGTCCAATATAATACGAGTAGCTTATTGCAAAGAAACTGGATAGAAACAGGTATTACTTGGCAGAAGTTCATTATAAAAAATACACACAAAAGAAAGGGGTATAGTTTTTCACCCTACTCTTAACAAGTTGTTCGCTTCTATCTTAGATTGCATTATTACTTACCACCATTCAGTGTGATTGCAATAACTTGTAACAAATAATAATAAAAAATTTTTAACAAAACATAGAACCGACTCAAAACGCACTAAAAAGTAAAAAATAACTGTGTCATTTAGTTGCTGTAATGTACTTAAGCATATCTATGAAGTCGGTGCAAGCAAGCTTAAGGAACATTTATTTAACGTACCTAGTAAAGTAGATTGTGGGTTCTAGGTAACGTCCTTGTCTGTGTCATTTAGTTGCTTTAATTCACTTAAGCATATCTAGGAGTCGGTGCCAACCAAGGTTTCTACTTTAAGGACGTTACCTAGAGCCCACAAACTGCTTTACTACGTAAAATAAATGTTCCTTAAACTTGGCTGGCACCGACTTCATACATATGCTTAAGTAAATTAAAGCAACTAAATGACACAGTTACTTTTTACTTTTTAGTGCGTTTTGAGTCAGTTCTATTTTTTGATGAAAAATTTTTACTTTTTAGTGCGTTTTGAGTCGGTTCTATTTTTTGTTAAAAATTTTTATTTCTTACTTTTTAGTGATTTATCGCCACGTAACGTACTATACTGTCATAGTATATTATACGGCACTAGTAACCAAAAAGCTACCGAAACTTACACAAAAACCGAAATCGCTGCAAGTGTGCCTGCAAAGTTTGAAGAGTTCCTTCAATTTTCCCAGGATATCATCATCAGATCCTAACATGATGACAATGGGACCACCTTGGAAGTGTGCCCTTTGTAATAAAAAAATAATTATCAAAAAAATCGGACAACTCTGTAAAAAGTTATGCGTGGTAATACATAAAAAAAATATACGTGTCCAATTGAGAACCTCCTCCGTTTTTTTTCGTCGGTTAAAAAATAGAAATACATACAGGTCGTTTTGCTTCGATTGATGGTTAAGTAAATAAATGATAAAGTATTTAGTAAGGCGATGTTGTCGGCCTAAGTGACGCAGTGGATTTGTAAGAGTAATGTTCTCAGTTCGATTTCCGCAAATGGTCCAGGACTGGCTGCTAGAAGGTTTCGGCCGCGGCTAGTTAGCACCCTGCCGGCAAACACGTATTGACAGGCGGACACTGGCCCGATGACGTGCAGAAACCAAAAGAGGTCTCCTAACAACTTACCGTACCGTACCCCGCTTCCATCTATGTTTTCATCATCAGTTACCATCAGGAGTAATTACAGTCAAGGGTTAATCTTCATACGTTTCACTTACGAAGCAGGATGCTCTCCTTACAGGTTGACTCTACAAAGTGCAGTTACGAACTGCTTCTACGCGGATCTGGATGTTAAAGTGTTGAGTTGGTCGGCGTCCGTCCCTTAGCTGCGGAAGCGCGCAACCTTACCGTCGGCGGCGCACTGTACGCCGCGCGTCGCCCGCCGTACGCTCGACCGTGATACCTTTTTCAGTGCACCGCTCTAAGGCGCGATGGCAGCTATATAACCATCAGCTCATCTCTCCGCTGCACAGTCCATCGACACTTGCCACGAGAGTCACTAACTTACTATCTATTAGTTATTTTATTATATTCATACAAATATGAAACTGGTGAGTGCTTTGTGGTTTCATATTTCCAAATTCATAATCATAAAATATCAATCTAGTAATAATTATTGACAATTGCGGGAGGCAGCGTCAGCTTCTGTCATATATGTATCATTGAGTACTGTTCCCTGCGGTTTCACTTGGGTAGATCCTTTTCCCATGAACATTTTGGGTTAGAAAGCCGTCGTGCTTTTCAAAATAATAATCTATCTATGTGGCAAATTCCATCCAGACCCATTCAGCCATTCTGGAGTTATAACTCGTGTAACTAACTTAACTTTAGTATAACATATGTACATCTAATCTTACAACCTTATTTGGCAATATATGTATCAGTAGATATTAGATTCAATCACCAATAATACTGAAGTAACTATGGATCAACTTTTTTTCAATTACCTAGTGGTAAAACAAGCATTCGAGTTTATGTACTGTAGCCAAATTCATAAAGTTAAAAAACTGTTGAGAGATTTTCATGACGTCTTCCCGTAAAGTCTATCGTGTTCCACTATATTTTTTAGTAATATATCCATTTCAAAGTAAACTAATCAACACAATATTTACATAGATTTGTTCTTTCTTCTTCTTTCTTACTATTTATTTATGTTTCATTTTTTTTGTATTTTAAAGAGATAACGAGATAGATACGTTGGATTTTTGATGACTCTCCTCGGTCTGCCTGCACTAGAGTCACTACGCACTATTAGTTTTGTATGTTCTGAAGGGCTAATTCTGTATAAAAAGTATTCTGTATAAAGTTTATAGAAATTAAATAAATGTTTGATCCAATTTGATTTTAACGTCGGGAACCAGTATTCTAAAAATCTAAAAAATGTTGGATGCGATTTTATTCGTCTATTCAGTAATCAATCTTTGATACATAAGAACGGTAATTTGTCCATACTAAGTTTATAATAATTGCAAAAATTCACATAAACTTACATAAGTTCGTTTAAATCCCAACGTAGCTGTTAGTGATGAATACATCAACCACGCTAATCCGATCTAACGTTACAATAACACTTGTACAGTCCATTTCAATACAAAAAGAGCGTTTTCCATTATATTCCTACGTTCGTTAAATGCCAATTTATACACAGACGTACGTAACGCATTACTAAATGCAAGTAAAGGTGATCTATAATAATATATAATGTAATCGATGTTTTTACCTGCGAGGCATTTGACGAAAGTGCTCCTAATAGCAGAGCGGCTAATGCGGGATGCATGCGGCCTTCACCTGCCGACCTTTGGCGGGAAAATGGATTACTTGTAATCGTTTCGTGAACGTTACACTTATTGTAAATGCTCTATTTGTACTGCTGAGTAAATTTAAACTATTTTGAAATAAAAGTAGCAAAAGAATTAGATTTCAACGCACTTTACCAAGATCTCATGACCATAGACCATGGGTCTATTGTGACTAACATACTTCTAGTTTTACATAGCAATCTTGTTATTTCAGTTGGTAGTGGCTGCGGTTTTGGGAGTGTGTTCAGCGGCACGTCTGGACAACGCCTACCTGCCGCCCCGAGGAGGCGCGGGCGCGGGCTACAGCGGCGGCGCCGGCGTCGGCGGCTTCAACGGACCCAGCTTCGGTAGAGGAGGCGCGGGTGGAGCGGGCGGCGGCTTCGGAGGCTCGGGAGGCTCCGGGTTCGGGGGTGGAGCCGGGTTCGGCGGAGCGGCGGCAGGAGCCGGCGCCGGTGCGGGAGCGGGCGCGTACCAAGGAAATTTCGGAGGAAGAAGCAACCCCGCCGACGCCAACGCTCAGATCCTGAGGTACAACAACGAAGTGACGGCGGAAGGCTTCGCCTACGACTTCGAGACCTCCAACGGAATCCGCGCCGACGCGTCAGGCGTCGCCACCAACGGCGTGCAGTCCCAGGGCTCATTCTCGTACAAGGGTGATGACGGCCAGGACTACAGCATCACCTACACCGCTGACGAGAACGGCTACCAGCCCCGGGGCGCGCACCTGCCCACGCCACCCCCCATCCCCGAGGAGATCCTGAAGTCCCTGGAGCAGAACGCGCGCGACGAGGCCGCCGGCATCATCGATGATGGTGAGTGTTCACACACTTAACTACAGACGTTGCAATCTTTATAACTAGACAACAACAGGGTCAGTATGACTTGTGCAACTCAAGGCAAAAATAAACATCTTGTTGACTAGCGCTTTAAACTAGACCTTACTTAGACCTAGACTTACTACATATTGCTTGGGAGCCATTGAGCATGATTGTAAGCCTAATTAAAATTAAAAACAAATTAGAAATCAGAAATGGCATATTCCACATCAAACTCTAGGAATAGATGTCCTTGGAGGATAGAATCTAAGGTATAAAGTACGGCAACGTTACAACTCACAAAACAAATGCTTAGCTGTTAAACCCTTTTAGAATCTTTTGTATACAACTTTTATAAAACGTGAGACATCGGCATCTTAAAGTTAACATTATTTTCAATAGAAATCCTCATTTTTATCGAACGAAAATACAAAATGTTTTTAATTTCATAGTTAAAACGATTTTCTCTCTTGTTCGTGTTGCCATGACTCCGACAGTACTTGTGGGCATGTAAGTGATTCACTAAATGACTCCGTATGGCATCATCGGATAATGAGCTAAATAAATACTGAATACAATCATTTCAACTCATAAATCATAATATGTTGGGATCACCATCTTAACATGATCGAATTAATTTAACTAATGTAGCTGAATATATAGAGAATTATAAATTAATTTATTTTAAATATTTTTCTAACATTTTACTAGGGTGGTCATAATATTCACGATTATCGGAAATCCCTGACCAAAATTAAATTAAAATACAGCGAAAAATACTTTTAATTCATTAATATATAATATAAAAAATTTTGAAACAAAAAATAGAACCGACTACAAACGCACTAAAAAGTAAAAAATAACTGTGTCATGTGTGCTTTAATTTACTTAAGCATATCTATGAAGACAGTACCTTGGAAGTATGCCCTTTATAATAAAAAAAAGAATTATCAATCGAATTGAGAACCTCCTCCTTTTTTTTCCTCGGTTAATTAGGTATGTATCTTAAAAGAGTAATAGAAGTCACGTTAACACTAAATAGTATCTGTTAAGTTTTAAACGTCACATCGTAAAAACCAAGTCTATTTAATGTACGTTGTATTTTAACGAAGACTAAATTAAACTTTAATTATGATGACTTGATTAAATATCCGCGCTGCACGCGTTTCATAAATTATGCTTCTTACAAACTTTTTTGCATCTAACTCGTTAAGTCATAATATTTTGATGGGTCAATCGTGTGTTGTATGTTTTATGGAGCGAAAAAACAGTCGACTTTTTGCAACAAATGACTGACAGTTTGTATGATGACACAAAAAAACTTTAGTGAAATAATAATAGATAAGTATGTTAACCAAAACTGATTAGAAATATCCGAGTTATAGAATTTCGTTGCTTTAGAAATTATAAAATATTTTACATCTACAATATACAGATATACTTTTTTAAATTCCAAAAGTTTGATATTCTTCATCATTTCAATATTATTCAGTCATATTAGCTTTATTTAAGGCCTCAACTGAAATACGTATCAATGTTATAAATCAAGGTTGTGTCTTAGCTTTACTCAATAGACAATGTAATGGCTACAAGGAAATTCGTTGAAAACTCAAACTCAAATTCAAAGTATCTTTATTCAATGAAATCTTTATGATTATTTTGAATCATCAATTTTTAGATTATGAAAAGTAATGGTGATAATTACAGTCGGAAACTTAAAATAAAAGCTACGAGGGTTCCAAACGCGCCCTGGTCCGAGAAGAGCCCATAAGAAACTCAGCCAGGTTATTAAAACTCACAATAATTGTTGAAAATGTTCGTCAAATTAATACTGATTGAGAATTTTACAGTTAATCTCGTTTTAATCTTATTTTTTACGACATCACTTGTGCGAAACCACTGCAGAGTGTAATAATAAAGCTTTACTGTATATGAGAGATTTGTAAACTTGATAAATCGGACATATCTAAACGACCATACTTCACATAGTAGATGCGTATACATTCGCAGGCTGTGTTTATGAGCCGGAGCCTACTTAACCGCTAAGTGCCGCCGTAAGTTCGGGGCAATTCGACCGCCCGCCCGACCGACCGCGACGCGACCTTGCTGCGACTCATTAGACACCGCGCGATCATCTGATGAGAAGTGACCATCAAATTTTTCTTTCTGGAGACTAATACATTGGATTGATTATTTCACAATTACAAATGACAAGACTTTCAATAGTGCTTTGTTCAATAAGCAATAAAATTACTTGCACTTGCACATGCAAATTCTAAGAGGGGGTCTTCTATCCCTACTATGGCGTCACGTCACGATTCAGTAATGCCTTTTTTGTGACTTGAGCAATTTATTTCCTATTTCTAAGTTAAGTTTCAAAAAATAATGTTGAAGTTCAATATTTTTATTAGTGTCAAATACCCAATCGTGTTTTGATTTAATCAATAAATTAGTTTTTTTTTGTCGACTACAAGTTGGCCCTTGACTTAACTGCTATCACACCTGATGTTAAGTGATGATGCAGTCTAAGATGGAAGCGGGCTAACTTGTTAGGAAATCCACACACCTTTCGGTTTCTACACGACATCGTACCAGAACGCTAAATCGCTTGGCGATACGTCTTTGTCGGTAGGGTGGTAACTAGCCACGGC
This sequence comes from Mycalesis mineus, assembly GCA_034621355.1. Classification (NCBI taxonomy): domain Eukaryota; kingdom Metazoa; phylum Arthropoda; class Insecta; order Lepidoptera; family Nymphalidae; genus Mycalesis; species Mycalesis mineus. Next base: position 98,133 of record JAXAVZ010000210.1, on the reverse strand, counting down.
GAAAGCCTCCCATCAGCCAGACCAAGACAAATTAAGAAAAGTCTCAATCTGCCCCGCGGGGAATCGAACCCAGGACGTCTTATAAATACACCGCGCATACCACTGCATCACAGAGGTCGTCAAGTATACTTGGGATAGTCTTAAAATAAGTCAAGAAGTAAATCTAGTAACTATATCAATTTTGTTAGTAAAGAAGTGGTACTATAACAGAGACCTTCCAGTACTCGTAACAACTTTACATTTGAATAAAGAATAATTAAAAGTAGTTTCGTGACACATCGAAGACACTCAGGAATACTCATACTCATTTCCGTGGATATGGTCACCTTACATCTGATGAACTACCAGTTGCAATGCAGTTAGTGTACACCGCGGGGCGTGTGCGGGGAGCGGGGCGGGTGACGGGGTACAAGTATACGTAGATATGCTGAATTACTCATGTGTGAATTTTCGTACCCCATATAGCGTAGATAATTCTACCAATATGTAAATATTGGTCAAAAATTATTTAACAAAAGCTTTTCAGTTAACAGTGCATGATTTAGAAATAGATGAATCATCGACAAATAGTTGAGAGGAGAATGTTGGTCCGTGCTGTGACTAGGATGTAACCTTTGGCGAGGATGTGTATCGGCCGCGTCGTGAGCCACACCTCGCGCGAGCCTCACTCACTCACGTCCTTTTCAAATTACACCAATAATATTTACAAACGCTTCAGTTGCCCAAACATTACATGAGAAATTGTCAAAACTAACAAGTTCATATTGCTTGAACTGTTAAAAAATTCTGATCGCAGACAGAACAGATTTTTAGCTTAGCTCTGTTCTGTGTTAAGCATTCCCACCTCGCGGTGTCAAGCATAACATTCAATCAAAATTTATATTTACAAACCAGTGTAAAGTGTATCTTCGAAATGCTCTACTATATGCTCTCTGAAATTACATTATATTATTGGTTCCTGTATTTTGATTGCTTAAAGACTATAAAAGATATGTCAAGTATCAACAATCATAACGATAAAATCGAAAATAATCCGAACATATCCTTAAATCAATGAATAACTGATGGACACGCTTTCTAAACATCGGCTCTAATATGAGCATTTGCGATCATTATCCTAATACGACTTGTTTTTCTCCAATTGATTTCATAATAATTTGAAATGTTATAATATATGTTCATATACGACACACGATATCGATATTATGAGTTTAGCATCTACTAACTAGGGTATAGGTTGACTATAGGAATAACGAATCACACAGTCTTTAAAAACTGGTTACTTAACAGAGGTAACTTTGTAATTGCATTTTTCTAAAGCTCTAAATTCCAATCTAAAGTATCTAAATTAAAAATTGCTTGGAAAGAAATCTAATAACTTGATCTACTTGATGTAGTAACGAGGTGCGCGATACTGTTCCTACACCATCACCGTACTCATACTAACAGTGACGGTACTGTCTGTCGGTTGGGAAACTTGCACGTTGTATCGATACGTCTTGAACACCTCGCTCACGACTGACCTCATACATACCTGTACAAAAATGAAATTCCCTCGACTTGTAGATTTAGCAATAGATCTGCTGTAGTTAATTACTTACTACACTAATAAATAGTGGACTTTTATGCTCATCTAAACTTCAAACAAATTATTTTGTTTATAACGCACATCCCACGAATTTTTCTTCAAGTAAACTTTAGATAACATGCCTTGCAGTAAGCTTTTAAAAATTGTTCAATGATCCAGAACAGCTAAAATGCATAATTGTTAACTGAGTGCCTAGTGTGAGCTTTCACCAAAACAAATCGAAAACTTCACATTCGCGTAAAGGCAAATTTTATATGGAAATGAAGCAGCGCCCCTGGCAGTATCAAGAGAAAACTCAAATGGGTGAGTGTCAGTGTCCTATAAAATTTGCGTTTACCGTTCTCGATATCGACGCGGTAAAATCTTACACTAGCCACACTGTTACCTACAAGACATTTGCGTTAACTTTTACTTCACTTTACCAAAAGCCCAAAAATATGTTATTGTTATTTTTTATTTAATAGCAATTTTAGAACGAGCTGTTCATTGACATACAATTGTTAAACCATAATACAGGTACATATAACATGTTCCTATAAAACATTTTTATTATTATTTAGTCCTTACTTATTTTTATGACAAAACGAAAGTTTATCCAAGGTAAACATTAATGTATTAAATGATAGTGCGCCTGAGTCTTTAAAAGAAACGGAATCAAGTGACAGCATTTTAGACTTGACTTTAGTTTATTCCATTAAAGTACAATTTGTAGGTTACAGTATGGAGCTTCTAAGTATTGCTGTAAGTGCTATAAACGTCAGAAAATAGTGTTTTGCGAAACGAGATGAGTGCAGTGTCGCAACGTGCTCTGATGCCAAAGCGAATAAGGCTCTACGGGGAAAAGATGGCTCCGACTATAATGAACTACGTGACCGCGCGAATACTGCAGACTATGCTGTTAGCATTCACATTATTGTACTATTTGTAACGGCTCACTTGAGGATATAATCTAACTTCTTTCTTTATACCGAGATTGATGTTTGGAGCATTAATTTTTATTACGGCTTAGCCTGCTTAAATTCTACAAGCTCATTATAAGATATCAGAACATTACATGATATTTCATGATCTCATATTGTGCTCTTTAGTATCAAAGTAACTTATTTTCTTACGAAAGCGATTTATAAGACGAGAGTGAATGGTAATGTCGAAAGGGAAAGACCAAGTTAACTACTAATAACTTCATTGAATGTGTCTCTACATTTATAATCATGCATTAGTTGCTTGCTTCACAAAATTACCGGTATTGATAATCGAACCGTACACTTTCCGGTTATAAAGTAACGCATACACAACTAGGGGAGGCGGTCTAAGGGCGGGCGGCGTACGGTCAATACAATAGAAACGTTTGCGTTAGTGTCAGTTGTCGAGTCGTTGCGACTCCGCCCCTGCCGCGCGAACGCAATCATGAACAGTGGCCTCACTGAATAGTTTTAGCACGCTGTTAAACTTGTGTACAATATTTTGCTACTATTGTAGGTGCACAGTAATTATGGTTGTTAAAACTGTATGTGCTAATTGCTACAAGCGGTCGCGAATTCAATGATTATTATTATTTATTATTCGATTAATCCATTGTTATCCAAACTATAGGTGTATATATTTAAACAAAATCCGTTTAATGATTTGATAACTCAGTCGCAACATTTGATCTAAACAAACGAATATATCAAGCCCATTACAGCGATTATAATAAAGAGTGTAAAACGTTAACCAACATTGCATTAACTGATTATATTTATACAACGTCAAAAGGTCAAGCGCGAGACGCACGCGGAGTGTTCCGTAGCACGTTTACGGTATAAGTGTTAAAATATTTTACCAAATTTCAAAACTATTGTCGATAAACATAGGTACTATAAATGAATAGTCTGTAGCTCAGATTTGCTCTGTTTAACTCTATTTATGGTGTTCTAATGATTTAGACTTTTAGTAAATTACACAATAGAAGGCGTATCTAGTTTAACTAATAGTTAATATTTTTTTTTCTATACTATCTAAAGGAAAATCAGACGCGCTGACTATTTACAATTTGGAAGCCATTTGTTAATTTGTAGATAGAATTCTGCTACAAATTTTACTTCTAACTATAAAAATGTTACGGATAAGCGAAAAATATAGTAATTTTATGTTTAATGAGTTTTAAAAAAGTCGGTTAGATTTTAAATAGTTTAAAATTGATCTGAATTATTTAAGCGCGGACCCCTAAAAGCACGTTTACTCAACTTAAACGATTAGTTATCCGAACAAAGAGCTGCGATGTGTCGCCACGTCCGTTTAGCGCTCTCCCACCGCTCGCCCACCGCTGGGAACAGCCGCGGCGTGGCGGGTTATCGCGAGCGGCTGCATCTCGATCAGCCCGGTTCCCACACTTAGCGCGTTTGTCAAAACAATTTGTTATTTTGAAACACTTTTTGTTAATTGTAATCTTTTATGATAATTGTTTGCGTCGTGAATTATATTTTACCTGTCGGTCGGAAAACGATTGTGTTTTTTAGTGTACGTGTGCATTTCGTTCTCCAACACGCACTATGAACAAAACGACGGATTTCACCATATATGGCGTTATTTGAAGCTAGATAAATGCTTCAGTCAACAAGTTTTCGTTTTCTATTTTTTTTTTATTTATTTTTTTATCTGCAATAAGCTCGCGCTGGACCACGATCTCACCCGATGGTAAGTGTAGATGCGGTGGGGCGCGCTTGCTTAAAAATGCCAAGTTGTATGAATTAGGAAAAACTGATATCGGAAGGGCATTCCATACCTTTGCAAGCGTATAATAAATGATGACGCAAAACGCTTTGTACGAGTTCTGGGAACATCAATGACATAGGGATATTAACAAGTCTATTCATATAAACGATGTATAAATCCCCATTTAATACATTTCCAACAACCGCAACTGTATTTTTGACGGTCAAGTGGCGCAGTAGTAGTGACCCTGCTTCTGCGTCCTAGGCCGTGGGTTCGATTCCCACATCTGAAAAATGTTTGTGTGATGAGCATGGATGTTTTCCAGTGTCTGGGTGTTTATCTATATATTATAAGTATTTATGTATAATATATATAAAAATATTCATCAGTTATCATAGTACCCATAACATAAGCTACCTAAGCTTACTTTGGGGCTATATAGCGATGTGTGTAATTGTCCTATAATATTTATTTATTTATTTATTTATTTATTTTAACTAACTTAACATCAAAGAATACATAATAGAACTTCCTCACACATACACAGTAAGTATAATCAGCAAAGCAAGAGTAGGGATCGAACATTCCTCCACGAGGCCACATCTTTGCCTCAGGTGTAATTGATCCCAAGTGCTGTTCATGTAATGAGTGGTGGTAGTGCAACCTCCTGCAGTCATCCTTATTTGTATGCAAGGAGTGAGAGAGTGGGTGAAGTAGTTTGTTTGTGAGGTGAAGGGAGAGTGGCGCAACGAATGATTCACTACGTTTGAGATAATGTTATACACCAATATTTTAGAGCCCATAAAATGATGACCACACAATAATTCAGTAAAACTTGTGCGCTTTTATTGATGACAATTTAGTGTGTCTCAACTAATGATAAGTAGTAATACAGTGTAAGATGTACTCTGAAAGATTGTTAAGGTTCATTCCAATAGATTATTTTCGGAGCATCGTACTGGTATGCTAGATCATCACGATCGAATACAAGTAGTCAAGATACAAAGTCACAACAGACCTAAACCAATTTGTAAAGTGTAAATTTTTAAATCGCCCTTAATTTGGGACACAAGGCGATAATTATTGTACCAGAGAGGTCTTAATAATATAACACGTTAAATGTAAAAGGTGCAGACCCTTATAAGGTCGCGAGCGGCCGGCGCGTGCGTCGGATGCGTTTCCGATCGAAGCCTTGAGCGCTTTCGGAAGAGTCGCTCGCGGCGCGGCCACGCACTCGGCGGAGAACTCTGCGCGGACTCAAATATACAATCCAACTTATAAACAACGTCAAAGTCAAATTAGTTATACGGCAAACAAACATAAAACTTTATTATTAACTGTAGCCACAGATTAAATAATAATCTAAGATTGCTAGTGAATTAGTTTATCTGAAGATTAATTTAAACTTAGTATTAGCTACTCTAGTAACATTTGATTAATTTATAACTACTTAACTAATTTAATTAATGTATCATAAACTCGTAGTCTATCTATATCTAATGAGGACATACATAGATGGATGTATTCATAATTATTTTCGATATAATTATCTATGACGGTATGTGAATCTGCCGTCGTGCTCAGAGCAGCGCACGCTCGCTTGCCTGTACCGTGACTATTGTTTGAAAGGTCGTGCGACTGACGACGCTACTGATATTTTGGATAGTCTATTTACATCATTTGATATCAATTTCTGTATTACATATTAAGATTCAGATTTTTTTACAAAATTTCTGAAATAAATTAAGATAGTTACGTAATTTTTTCTGTCTTTGCAGGCTCTTACCGCGGTGAGGGTGCCGGTGTCGGGTCTGGCTCCGGCTACTCCGGTGCTGGCGCCGGTTCCGGTTCCGGCTACTCCGGTGCTGGCCAGTCCCGCGGTTTCGGTGGCTCCACCGGCTCTGCTTTCGGTGGTTCGTCCAGCGGTTCAGGCTTCGGCGGTTCGAGCGGTTCAGGGTTCGGCGGTTCAACCGGGTTCGGTAACGCCGCCTCGCGACAGTACCTCGCGCCCAACGCCGGCGGCCGCGGATCAGGGAACGGCAACTTCAACTCGCAAACTGGTTACCGATACTAAATTGATCATTGATTGAACGATGTTGGATCACTCTTCTTAATCTTTGTGTTGATATCTGGAGAGGCGACGTATTGATACCACCGAACGTTGGTGTTCATTTTGCGCACTAAAACTTAGTTTATATATTTAAAAATTGTTATTGCTTTTAGCATTTCAACAAAACTTTCATCTGTCATAGTATACTTTATATTTATTTGTTACGAGTATCTAGTTTTTTCTTTTATCTTTTCCATTTTTGTTCTGTTCTTTCAGTTATTGTGTATTTAACAATACTCTAGTTTTAGTTCAATTCAATGAACATCATCATATCGCCAATCTGGAAATACATTGTCTAATGGTAGCGACAAACTGTGAGCTCTACAGGAATGGTAGTTAATGAAGGTAGATAGAGAAATGTTTGGTCAAGACGAGCTGACAGTGTGACGCGTCCGTTAAGATGTTTATGTAAAACGTGGCCAACATCAATCAATTTGTTCTTTGTTATTTTATTTATAGCGAAAACGACTTAAGCTGTGAAACGATAATGTGATGCTTTGTATAAATGCTAGGCAGCGAGGAGCTTGGCTCTCCTCTGCCGCGCGCTGACTTTAATACTCATTTTGTCTGTTTATGTGTCCCCTTGCCTGTCATTCTCATTAATGATCTCATTAACATTCGCTAACTGCATACTTGTGAGTACCAACGTGTCTGATCCAACCAAAAGGAGCGTCCAGCGGTGGACGTAGGTTACTGTAGTTGAAGTGTAAAGTATCTGCCACGACGAAGAATCTTCTGAGAGAACAGCTATACAGTAAAAAAGATATTATAGTGCAAAATAAAAACACAGATGCACTCTAAAGCCTCTTTCGCTTTAGTACATCGATGAGTTATTTTGACTCAAAATGTAATTCTTTAACAATTGTACTAAATCCTGTTAGTAAAAATGTGACATGTGTGAATTTCAACGTTGTTGATAGGTTCTGCCTCATGTTCTATGTGTTCAGTAGTTACAAGTGCGCCGTTAGTCTTCCCCTCTAAAGTTTTCTCCTCGTTAATACTTGTTAGTTGGTAAGGTTTAGTTTTCTATGTAAATGGACAGTACTAGGCAGTAAGATATGAAAAATGTATGAAAAAAAAATGCGAGCAAACTTGTACCTAGTTGTAGCGATGTGTAAATATATGGTGTAACGAATATATGAATAAATGTTATAAAGCAATAACTTGTATGTTTCACTCACATCCTCAGCGAAAGGAAATTGTTTTACTCGTGAAGTAAAATTTGTAAAACTTTTTAAAATCGCTTTGACAGCTAAATTCATTTACTCAATATTTTATTCTATTTAGGGTTTAAGTAATAAATACATTTGTAGACAAATTAAAAAGTCGTAATTTTTGTATTATGTCAAATATTCTATGCTTATATTGTAAGGCTGAAGAATTTGTTTGTTTAAACGCGCTAATCCCGTGAACTACTAGTTTCTAATCTCAGGTACTACCAGGTTCTAATTGAAAAATTATTTTTGTGTTAGGAACGCTTTAGGCTATATAACATCACGCTGCAACTAATAGAAGCGAAGAATCAGCGGAAAACGGAGAAAATAATTCATTTTTACCGAATACTTAATGCTACAAGATACCTAAGCCTTAGTTTTTAACCCCCGACGCAAAAACGACGATGTGTTATAAGTTTGATGTGTCTGTAAATGTATGTGTATGTGTCTGTCTGTGGCATCGTAACTCCCAAACGGATGATTCGATTTTAATGCGGGTTTTTTTGTTTGAAAGGTATATGAGTCGAGAGTGTTCTGAGCAATGTTTGGTGGAATTTGGTTCAGGTGTTCAAGGTCATCAGGTCGTTTGTTAGATGTGATAGAAATATTACACACTCAGTTTGCTTGAAAGCATGTGTGTGATCTGACATTTGAAATACTAATGTCTTCTGAAACCACTAAGCTGGTCTCATGATAAGGCTCGAGGGTAGGAGACGTAACCCTGGTCTACCTTTTTAGTAAACCCATCGAGTTTGGGCTCGTTGAATTTGTCTTGACTGGTTCTTTTCATGTTTTCAATTGACGAGGACCTGATGCTGGAAATAGGATGTGGCATATGAAATGCCGAAATAAAACGGATAAACCGATTTTTATTTTTGCTGAAGAATGACCAAAGTTTAATCTTTATTTGGGTCGGGGGTTTTTAAATTGTTAATTTAATAGTTATAATACCTAAACCTTATCTGTGCGTGATATTTCTTTAATTACCATCACAAGCGCAGTATAGGAAATGTCGCTTAAATTTTCCGGAAGAATTCTTATTAGTCGATTGTTTTTCAAATATATTACTATCAGGTCATAATTATATTGATTTCTTTGCTATCTATTACTTTGCTAGATAAGCCAGTTAGTAGTCTAATTGACTATCCTCAAATCCTGTTTTTAAACGTAATAATAAAATACTGTACATCTCTCCGGATCTCGGATGAATCCTTCTTTTATGCATTGCAAATGAAGGGCCTTATTCGGTTCAGTTCCATCATCGCAATCAGGCGCATCTGTGGAGTAATGCCGCCGTTTTTGGAGCTGTGTTCTAGATTTAGACAAATTAGTTTGAAATAGTAATTCTCGAGTAAATGACTGAAGTAATGTAACACACAATGCTCGTCTCACGACCGTAGACGTCGGTCTACCTGTTGCAGCATGTTTTAGTTACAACAACACATTTTTGTGACAGAACTTATCCGGGGAAACACTACTAATGCTTGTATATGCCGCTGAACAATAATGCTCTGATCTGATGGAAAATTACAATAAGGTGTATTATCATTAACTTTATTATAAACTTGGTTATCCGGGGAAACACTACTAATGCTTGTATATGCCGCTGAACAATAATACTCTGATCTGATGGAAAATTGCAATAAGGTGTATTATCATTAACTTTATTATAAACTTGGTTATCCGGGGAAACACTACTAATGCTTGTATATGCCGCTGAACAATAATGCTCTGATCTAATGGAAAATTACAATAAGGTGTATTATCATTAACTTTATTATAAACTTGGTTATCCGGGGAAACACTACTAATGCTTGTATATGCCGCTGAACAATAATGCTCTGATCTGATGGAAAATTACAAAAAGGTGTATTATCATTAACTTTATTATAAACTTGGTTATCCGGGGAAACACTACTAATGCTTGTATATGCCGCTGAACAATAATGCTCTGATCTGATGGAAAATTACAATAAGGTGTATTATCATTAACTTTATTATAAACTTGGTCATCCGGGGAAACACTACTAATGCTTGTATATGCCGCTGAACAATAATGCTCTGATCTGATGGAAAATTACAATAAGGTGTATTATCATTAACTTTATTATAAACTTGGTCATCCGGGGAAACACTACTAATGCTTGTATATGCCGCTGAACAATAATGCTCTGATCTGATGGAAAATTACAATAAGGTGTATTATCATTAACTTTATTATAAACTTCGTTTAACGGCCCATTACAGGTTCAGGCCTCCCTTTTTATAGAGGGGAGATAGAACTAAGGCACGCCATGTTGCTCCAATGAAGCGAGCTAAGGGTATAGTGTTTAATTATTATTTGACTATCAGATTTTAATAATAATGACTGGAATGGACGGATGAATTTTTCCAACTCTAAGCCGAGAAGAATTAAAACTTAGCATTTCACAACTCGACCTAGCTGTCGAACCCAGCACCTAGTGACAATATATTCTTGTTCCGTTAAGTATAACAATAAAATCCTTTTCTATTTTCAATATTGTACCCCAGAAGGCTGTTTATTGTCATGTTTCAATTTGTTACCTATACTAAAGCCAAACTTGATTGAGAATGCTTGTCAACAAACAAATTTAAAATAAAGGTAGAAAGTGCCACACATTTTATGCCTTATAAATTTAAATTTATGATTTATTATTTTAAAAAATCTTATATAAAAGATACTGAATATATTAATTAGTTTCAAGCTTACTAATCTAATTTATTGTCATGAATTCGTCATTAACTAGTTAATTAAAAGAAATAGGTGTAAAATGACTAGTGATTTCTACCTTCATTTTTAATTTGATTGTTGAAAAGCATTCTCAACCGAGTTTGGCTTTAGTATAGTTGAAATACTAAATCGTGTGAGTCCTCAGTTATCGGGTATACCTACCGACATAACAAGGTTTTTCAATACTCCGAGCTCTGAAGGGGTGGAAGTTTGACCGAAAAAGTGTTATAAGACAATTATCCTACACTTCATCTTTAGTTATATCTCACTGTATGAATTATATAGTACAGGTCATGCGGTCGTTCAACGTCTTCTAGTAGTTTTATAATAAACATACAAACATTTACGAAAATACAATGTCCCCTAACGTTTAGTTTGACTTATACCTAAGAGTGACTCAGAAGTTGTAACATAATTATAATAAAATGTTAATATATCAGCTATGAAAGCTTCTTTAGAGAGCAAAGCGGAATTAAATGATTTATTTATTATTTAATAATTACTTTAATGTTCCTACATACAGACATTTTAATGAAAATAATAGCGTCCACTTGCCATACAAGATATTATGGATTAAATAATTACACTTTATAGAACTTATGTAATAGTAACTGAACAGTATAAGTAATTAATTCAAAGTTTTAATATAACATAATGATAGAGGTATTTATGACCTCCGAGGCGCAGTGGTATGCGCGGTGGATTTATAAGACGGAGGTCCTGGGTTCGATTCCCGGCGGGACAGATTGAGATTTTTCTTAATTTGTCTTGGTCTGGCTAGTTACCACCCTACCGACAAAAACGTACCGCCAAGCCACTTAACGTTCCGGTACGATATCGTGTAGAAGTCGAATGGGTGTGGATTTCATCCTACTCCTAACAAGTTAGTCCGCTTTCATCTTAGATTGCATCATTACTTAACATCAGGTGTGATAGCAGTCAATGGCCAACTTGTAGTCGATAAAAAAAAAAGCTTTTGTGTGTTTCAAGTATGAATAAAATAGAAATCAAAATGCATTCCACTTTAGTAACATTATCTATGAAGTGAAACAGCTTCTAAATCATCATCAACATCAGCTTATTAAACGACCTCCTACAAGGCCTTGTTTTTGTGGGAGTGGGGTTATGGAACTTCGACCCACCACGTTGCTCCAAAATGGGTTAACGAACCAGCTCCTAAGTAAAGTGACGTAACAGCAACTGATGAATTCTGATCATGAATTGCAATCATGGAACAGAACATAGGCTACATTTGGTCGTGAAATTATAAAACGACGTATGTAAAGGGCCGACCTCACTCACTGCTCCCGTAGAAGGAACTTATCCATGTTTGGCGCCGACTGTTATGATGACGAGCAGTATTCACACTGCGCCGCACTCACTCGCATGTGTACGCTAATAACTGCGTCATTAACAGTCAATGGATGTCCACTGCTGGACATAGGCCTTTTTAGGGACTTCCAAACACGACCTTGAGGCGCATGTGGCCAGCGTCTTTCTGTGATACGTTTGATGTCGCCAGTCCACCTGCTGGTTGACCAACACAGCGCATTCACATCATCAAACGGGAATACTACAATTGTAGTTATTACATTTCTGCGGAATGCTATAAATTCTTGTTGTCTGTCTGTCTGTCTGTCTGTGCGTCCGCACTATTTATACGTTCCCCTACAACTTCCAAACGGCTTGGTCGATCCCCGATATAATGACATATTCTTATAGGAAAAAGTCTGAGGAGGGTTCTTACATACTTCTTTTCTTATACCCGACTGCGTCAGAAAGAGGGAATTTTTTTATATGTGTTCGTAATGTGGGTTAGCGGGCTTAGGGTGACTATAAGAACCTGACTTCCTGACTTGTGCGAAGTATCTGGAGCTTAGACCCACCATGCAGGCAGTTACACATCATAACATCGAAGTCGGTGGGGGACTTTAATCTCCCCGTCCGCATCGGCAGTGTGAGTTTGATATTTAAGTAAAGAATAACATTGGGTTCAATATCGAGCGTAGCAGAAATGCAGGAGAGTGAACGACTGGAAACCGTTCACCGACCCAAGCTTATATTGTAATATCTCATTAGGGTGCGTTAGAAGCAGACTGCAGGTTTGTATGTATTTCTATGAAATGAAATGTCTTGCGTAGCGAGCGAGAAGTTTTTTCTTACAAATGACGCTAATAGAAATTTCCAGGCTGAACCAGACAAACCTCTGAGCCTCGGGACTTTACAACCACCAATGTACAAACGCCGGACTGAGAATAATTACTTAGATTTTTTTGGAAGACGGAAAAGTTCAACATGTTTTCATGTCCGACCCAGGACTAGAACCCAAGATCTTGTTATTCGAAAAATGGTTAAACACTGGACCTGTTAAGTGCAACACCACCATCATCATTATCAGGCTATTAACGGCCCACTACAAGGCCAGGCCTCCCTCCGTATAGGAGAGGGGATATGGAGCGTACACCCACCGCACTCCAATGCAGGTTGGTGGGCTTAGGGTGATAATGTTTTATTTATTAACGATCACTATCAGGTGTTGATGATAGTGACTGGAACCGACGCTTTAACGTGCTCTCCGAGGCACGGGGCTGTAACACCACCAACTTCCAAACTCCAAAGTACGACATAATTATTGCAAATCAGCTGTCGGTGGATTTCATGCCACTTAAAGTAATAAAATTACTAATTAATTAAAACCGTTTCATTTTGTGACTAATCAAACGTGAAACCAAACAAAATTCCTATTTATTTAAAAAAAAAAACTATAGACATTAAACCGAAAAGAAGTAACTAAAAAAAAATAATTTAAAATAAAACCGACTTAAAATATAATTGTGTCATTATTTACTTTAATTCACTTATTCATGTCTATAAAGTCAGTGAAATTTAATTTGGCACATTTGTTCAGACGCTGATATAGACTAACATATGCGAAAACTGGGCTAATCTGGAAATATGACATACGGGTCAAATTAATAACCTTCTTTTTTTTAGTCGGTTAAAAAGTAATCATCGTATCACATCATTTAGTAGCGATAAAGTGTGAACGCTCCCTCTGTCGAGTGTGCAACTCAAAGTCGCGCATCATGTCACATTCGTATGAAAAAGCGACACGCGGCCGACGGCTCTCAGCGCTCATACATTATAGATGAAGAGCTTCTCCTAATGGACAATTATTATATTTTTTCTTTTTGTAGATGCAGTACATCTACAAAAAGAAAAAATATCATAAATATATAATATGAAGGATCGCTGCACCTAGTTCATAGAACTACCTACTAGTGGTTATCCGTGCCTTCGTGTCCAATTTGATATTGTATGTCGAACAAAGATGATATTTAGCCCGTCCACCCACATTGGGGCTGTGGGGCAAGCTTCATTGTAATGTACCCTGTGATGAGCTGATATTAACTGTGATGCAGATATTATGCTCTCTTGACAAAATTATTCTCTATGGACAATATTAATTAAGATAATTCGTTTGAAAAGTTAATAATTTGTTACCTACGTTACGTTTGTGAATATAAATGTATTACTAACACCTAGTTTAAGTTTAACAATTATTTGCAAACTAACACTGCTATAACCTGTAGTAAGGTTGAAATTAAAGATTTATTTTATTTATTAATGTTATCGTAAAGTGACTATGATAAAAGCTTCACCTTATATTTTTAACCGACGAAAAAAAACGGAGTAGGTTCTCAATTCGACACGTATATTTTATTTTTATGTATTCTTTTTACAGAGTTGTCCGACTTTGATAATTCTTTTTTATTAGAAAGAGCACACTTTCAAGTTCCCATTGTTATCATGTTAGGATCTGATAATGATATTCTGGGAAAAATAAAGGAATTCTTCAAATTTTATAGGCACACTAACAGCGATTTCGGTTTTTGTGTAAATATCGGTAGCTTTTTGGCTACAAGTGCCGTACAATATACTATGGGAGTATAGTACGAGTACGTCACGTGGCGATAAATCACTAAAAAGAAAGAAATGAAAATTTTTAACAAAAAATAGAAGCGCCTGATTAATATTTGTAGCCAAATTATAATATTGATAATAACATTTATTAATAAGAACATACATACACTTTTCGTACACATTTTCCGTAAGCTGTTCGAAAATATTCCTTCGTATTGTTTATTTATAATAGCTTGGTCTGTCTGTAGAAGTCTGTATAAACTCGTAGATGTTCTGAGCAGATGTTAGTTCAGTAACATTCGACAGAGCAATTTGATCGAATAAATTTATTGCTATTTACTTTTAAAGGCATCGGAACATACAAGTTGTTTTTCTCGAGAGAAAATAATATGACGTATTAAACTATTAATACATTTAGTATTAAATGTAATTATTACGTTATTCTATAATTGTTCACAGGTCAATCGAAAATGATTTTGTTGAATAAGAATTCCGTATAATATATCAAGTAAGTTTGGCAAAATAATATAATTTTTTAATAAAAATGTAATTCTTCCGTTGCAGTAACTTAGTATCTGTGTTTAACACCTGTGGGCCTGACATTCAAACCTTCTTTGAGGCCCGCGGCTACCCGGGTAGCGACGGAGCTATAATGACAGCTGTCATTATTTGCCTGACGGTTGCCAGGGGACCCCTCGGGGCTGTGAAACTTTAATGGGTATTCTATACCTATTGTTAATCAACCAGCAAAGCCTACATACCCCAACAGAATTTGTGCAATTCTGTCCGCTCAGTCTCTAACAAGGATATGTAAATAGAACATGGGGATATTTGAGGGGTCAATAAACCATTTCCTCAGGGGTCGGCAACGCATTAACAGTGCGTCTGGTGTTGCAAATGCACATGGGGACTGGTAATCACTCAACATCAGGTGACTCGTTTGTCTGCTTTCATAGCAATAAAAGATTTTGACGACCTCCGTGGCGTAGTGGTATGCGCGGCGGATTTATAAGACGGAGGAATCGAACCCAGGAGTTCCATTCCCGGCGGGGCAGATTGAGATTTTTCTTAATTTGTCTTGGTCTGGCTGGCGGGAGGCTTTTGCCGTGGCTAGCTACCACCCTACCACCAAAGACGTATCGCCAAGCAATTTAGCGTTCCGGTACGATGTCGTGTAGAAACCGAAAGGGGTGTGGATTTTCTTTCCACAACTTAGCCCGATTCCATCTTAGATTGCATCATCACTTAACACCAGGTGTTATAGCAATCAAGTGCTAACTTGTAGTCGATAAAAAAAAGATACATTTCCCAACTACAGAAAAAAATTCAATTTCAAAATGTTGTCTTAATCATCATAAGCTCATCGTGGGTTAGTGCCAGGATCGACGTGCTTTTTAAAACTTGGATTACAACATTATACCAAGCTCGAAATACAAAATTAATCTGTACCTACTAATAGTGACTATTTTTTAACCGACGAAAAAAACGGAGGAGGTTCTCAATTCGACGCGTATATTTTTTGTTTTTGTAAATAATAAACAAGAGCTTCATTAAAACTCGAATTGAACTCATTAGTTACTGAGGTCGATCGTCCTAAACGTTCTTTGAAAGGTGTTCCACTCGTATTATTACATTTATAGTTTTAAGTTTGGTATTAATTTGGGTATGATTTTATATATTTATTTTTAATATAAAAATTAATTATATTATATTTTTCATTTAATATTATAAAGTGCAGCGGTCGATTATCGTGCGTATACAAATGTTTATGATCCGAGCAAGATATTTCGTGATTATCGGCGGCGCACATCCGTATATCGACCGACCGCCAGAGGTCAACTCAAATACACAAAAAGCTCGATACAGACATCATCCCCCTTTTGTTTTATTTACTTACAAGTTAGCTCTTTACTGCAATCATACCAGATGACAAGTGATCATGCAATCGTAGATGGAAGCGGACGAACTCGTATTGCACGCAATACCTCAATACACCAGTACTTGATCATGCCGAGAGCTTAGGAAGAGGTAAACAAGTACGAAACTCAACAGCGAAAACGACTGCGAAATCATCCCCATCCTCTGGCATGTGGGCTATTGACTGTAGATAGTTAAGAGATTGAAGCGGGCAGACGTGCTCGACTCTATGCTGACTTGAGGATAATGTTCCGCGGGTCTGGTAAAGCCATTTAATCCTGCCACAAATCTGCTTATTTGATTTCTGGCACAGCCGATCAGGATTTTCTGGCTGGGGAGAAGCCAGCGTTCCGATACGATATTGTGTAGAAACCAAAAGGGGCGTGCATTTTATCCTTCTCTTAAAAAGTAAGCCCGCTACCATTTTAGAGTGCATCATCACTTAAAATAAAGTGTCACTGCAGTCAAGGTCAAGTCATGAATCAAAAAACGATCATGATCACTCACTGATGCGCACAGTGTATTGTAGACATGGTTTACACTTTATATCGTTTTTAAATAAGTGTGCGAGAAGCCTAAACAAAGGCTTCATCACTTAATCGATTAGAAGCGCCACTTACAATTATGATAACTGGAAAAAACGACGCCTGCGCGGAGTGTCTGAGTGCACTGCATCAGCGCTGCTGCACATACCAATAGTTTAATACACGGAGAGAGTCAACGGTACACAGAGATACCCTCAACATAATATAGTGGTTGTCTTGAGGCCTTAGTTATTGACAGTTGCAATTGATATTTTTCTTGAACTTGCATCTTTAATTCAGACTGGAAGTAAAGCTACGCGTCCAATTTGTCAACTAAAAATTATAATATTTCTCTTTATTTTCAAATTATGCCATTACTAGAGGACGCCCGCGGTTTCACCCGCGTAGTTCTCGTTCCCGTGGGAATTTCGGTATAAAATGTAGCCTATGTGTTATTCTGATGTATAAGCTATATTGTGGTAAAGTTTCATTCAAATCCATTCAGTAGTTTTTACGTGAAAGAGTAACAAACATCCATACATCCATACATCCATACATCCATACAAACTTTCGCCTTATAATAGTAATAGGATATCAAGCATTATTCAATTCCCATTAATAAGCAGGTATATTTGAAGCCTTAAAAGTGCTAAAATTAAAACAACTTCAATAATAATCCTCGTATTAAAAGCTTTTCATTACCTGCTCAGTGACATTTTAACAAATATTGAACCAATCTACATAGCGCTTTAATTAAAGGACAGTCGCTGCAGCAAAAGTTTGTCCGGGAATTGTTGGATCACTAGTGACGTCACTCTGATACATTTGCATACATGATTGCACACAAATATTAATGAATATGTTGATAATTAATATTGTTACTGACTTGTTCATGTTATAATTAAATAATCTATCCAGCTAAGGACCTGATAGTTATCGTTACAGATCCGTAATTATCGCCGCCCAATCGCAACCCCAACCATAATAAGGGTGTTGTCTAAAATTTATTACAAGAAGTAAATTGTCATCCTGCAGTAAATCACCTTTACATAAAAGGCAACCGTTACTTTTTGACTGATCTACCAACGCACTGAACGGATCGTGCTGTAACTTGGCACACTTTTTGGCTGGTGGCAGGCTTTCGCCGTGGCTAGTTACCACCCTACCGACAAAGACGTACCGCCAAGCGATTTAGCGTTCCGGTATGATGTCGTGTAGAAACCGAAGGGGTGTGGATTTCATCCTACTCCCCACAAGTTAGCCCGCTTCCATCTTAGATTGCATCATCACTTAACATCAGGTGTGATAGCAGTCAAGGGCCAACTTGTAGTCGATGAAAAAAAACACACACAGCTATAATGATGTAGGCGTCAACTAAGAAAGGCCTTTTTAAAGCTCATCTCCTACACTGGTGAGACTCTACTAGTTTACTAGAAAATAAATTTAATGCGATCGAATTAACTGCTAGTATATTGTAATAGTGTGCTCATACTTATCAAACAAAGGTCTCGAGAGCTTGTGCAAGGCATGGAGTTATATGGAAGTGAGGCATCTCTTAATGCCTGCATCTCGCTCACGTATAGAGTCCGCGCACGGGGCAGCCTTCACCCGCGGTGTTATCAGACCATGGCTGGCCTTGTTTCTGTACATGGCATTATAATAACATTTGAAATAGTATCACAATCCCTCCAGTACAGTGGCGCCGGTTACAGGTTCGATACCTGCTCCAGTGGTGGTAGCTTTCGGAGCTGGCTTTATTTATGGAAGGCTATCGATGCAGCGCTTCAGTAATCAACGCATTTTGGATTTTTATTATAAAAGTCTATATTTTATATTAGTAGGTAATCAGTCTTAGCGCGCTACCGTGTTAGACCACATCTTAGTTATCCAGGTGGAGATGATGAAGAGATACTAGTGAAGGCAGAAGAAGTAGAGGTTTTGACTTGCAGCAGAAGTTGGCAATCCCTTTTTTATAAACCCAAAGGACTACGAATGGATTGTGTAATACGCAGAGACTTGTGAGAGGCTTGGGTAAAATACCCCTAACTAATTGAGACGCTGCCGTCTTTTAGACGCATATCATCACATACTTACGATGAGATCGCAATAAAAGTGTGTGTGTATTGTTTCCACAGATCAACCGAAAAATTGAAAATGAAAATTATTTAATTGTTTTATCAGGTTTTTACGGAAAGCAATATACATTCCAAAGAAAAAAATTAAATAAGATAATTATTTTTCCTAAAATTAGATTCGCACATAATTTCAAGGTCTCTCATATCGACACGATCTGCCGAAACGTTCACGTGACTTCTTGTATCCAAAATATTACCGCTAACTCACTAGGTATCACGTACTGGCTCATTTGTAAAAAGTTGAAACTTAAGCCGAGTGTACACTTCTGAGTTCAATTATTGTTTGTTCAAATGTAGAACCTATGTACAGTAATTACAGGATAGAACATAGCATGTGCGAGCGCACAGCTGTGCTCAGAGTATTGTTTTCAATAGTTGATGCAAGAAGAAGGTGACCCATCTAAAGTTACCACCTAGCCCGCCTATTACACAGCAACACTGCGCTCTACCCACACGTGACGCAGCTCTGTGATAGTTATTAAGGCTCATGCGCCTATAGTTTCAATGGCAACCATACCTATTCAAAACATAGAATTAATGCTATGCAGGAATAAGCAGAATATTTTATCTACAAAAAGTTAAAGTTCATAAAAAGCTATATTGCAACTAAAAACAGTTGGTACCTTTTAAATATAGAATTTTTACCATGATTGTGGACATTTTTAATGCCTAATACGAGTAGAGTTTATGGAAAATATTTTAGTAAGTACAACAATAAGTAAGTAGCAACCATGAGGGTGCAATGAACGTGGATCATCTAATGGATCAGTCAAACATTGAAGGAAACTTATTCAAGTTTTAATATATTTAGTTTATTGTCCCGTGTCTCCGCAGCCTAACACTACTCTTCCGACGTTGAGTCACAATGAGCACGCCACACGCCGGCGCGATCAGCTGTAACAAAGCGCTGATAAGACAGCTTTCATAATTAAAGCGATTCTCCAATTGTGCGCGTTTAATTAATGCTCCATCCGCCCTTGGATGTTATATCTGTTCTGACAGGCGAGGTCGGGAGCCAGCGCTATGCTGACGAATCTATAACCGATTCGTGCGGATTTTATAATCGATTTTATCATATTCACTCATTGACATTTTATTTTTTTTTATCGGCTACAAGTTGGCCCTTGACGGCTATCACACCTGATGTTAAGTGATGATGCAGTCTAAGACGGAAGCGGTCTAACTTGTTAGGAGTAGAACGAAAATCCACAACCCTTTCGGTTTCTACACGACATCGTACCAGAACGCTAAATCGCTTTGCGGATACGTCTTTGTCGGTTGAATCGAACCCAGGATCTCCGTGTTATAAATCAACTTCGCATACCACTGCGCCACGGAGGTCGTCAAATACACCCTCATTTATTTTTCTTAAAAATAGTTAGACTTACTCCTACAGAAATCTATGTAAAGAGCTAGTAGCTCTTCGAGGTATGCAAGTTTAACACCGCTGACTACTGCTACTGGGTTTCCAGGAAAAAGTAAACCTCATTAATATTGTATAGCTCGACTTGGTATATGAACCCAGAGCCGCATGGTTCCTATATCGCATTTTTGATTTACTTTCCCTTAAAGAGTATCATGAAAGCTGTAGCTATTTGCAACAGGTCATTCATAGTTTACCAGTTTATAATACAGGTTTTGCAATACAACCCTTAGGTTCAATATAAAAACCTTGACTTCTTGATTGAAGCAAGAAAATATTCCAAATTCTCTTAAGTGTCATAGAGGGTGAAACTGCTGAACATACTGAAACTGCCTGACTCGCTGTAACGGCCGCTACAAGGCGCGAGTACCACTGCACGCGGCTCGGCGTCGGCTACGTCTCCGTCACGGCGTGACGTCAGCCGCGCGAGGCTCCGAGGATCTGGAGCTGAGCCAGCTATATAACGCCTCCATTGTCTCTCAGAGGCACAGTTTCCGGCGAGCTTCAGTTTTGGTCGAACATACCTCTGCAGACATGAAATTGGTAAACCTATTTAATTATAATACTCATCCAAAAAATTATATAAATTAATTAATAAAAATTGCTCGTATTTCCTTATTTTAGTGATATGGATTCAAATCTCGTTCTAATAGCAAGTTAAACAAACACATTTTGAAACCATCGAAAATAAATCATAGACTTTACGTAATACTTAATTAATTAAGTAGATAAAAGTTTAAAAAACTTTAGATACTTGACGACGGTAATTTTAAAAATATTTGACTTTATGTTGAATTTTTACGTATTTTTTAAAACTCTAAATACAAGTCAATTTCTTCAATATCTCAATAAATAGGTAATATATTTTTATATATTATTTTCTGAGGTATTTTTAACAAATTTCATAATCGATGTCTTATATAAATGTAATCGATGTAAATGTATATTTGAATGATTTCCACAGTTAGTAGTAGCATCGCTGATCGCCGTCGCGACATCAGCGCGTCTCGACCACCTGGAGCGCTCCTACCTCCCTCCGAGCAACTCACAGGGACAATTCGGGAATAATGGACTTGGCTCCAATATTGGCTCTAACGGATTTGGAAAAGGTCCTAATGGCAACGGCTTGACGAATGGTAACGGCTTTGGAACCAACGGGAATGGTCACAGCTCCAATGGTTTTGGTTCCAACGGGATTGGCCATAGCACAAACGGTTTTAGCTCCAACGGCAATGGCCACAGCACCAATGGATTTGGGTCGAATGGAAATGGTGCTCCCCAAAGTAGCAATGGCTTCGGTTCTAATGGAGACAGAAATGGTTTCTCCGGAGCCACCTCGAACCAGTATCTCCCTCCTGATCAAGCATCTTCTGGATCTAACGGCGGCTTTGGATCTGGTGAATCTTCTATTAAACGTAAGTAAATGACTATATTACAAAATAGATCAAAAGTGAATATAAAAACTGTACAACTGTACGGATAAATTAAAATTGATTTCAACTTACGAGTACGACTGAGCTTCACATTGCTAATCATTGTTGTATAACATAATATTTAAGAAAATATCAAAACGTCTGAAATTATCTTGAAATATTAAGCGATGAATTGTGTTAAAAAATCCATATACATTCAAACGCATCATAATTGTGACCCTTTTGTTACTTCTGTACATATTTTATTCACTGATGAACACAAATGTGATAAAGATCCTAAGATCCTGAAAAATATACTTTCAATAAATTAAGTTGGAATTGTTTATGATTAGATATTTGTTACAGCTGCCTGCTCGTCCTGTGGTCCCTCTCGTTTCTCTCAGTACAGCCAGGGTCCGTCAGTGCCCAGCACCAGCTATGGAGTGCCACAGTTTGGCGCCACCTTCGCTGCGGGGGCCAATGCAGGACCGTCTGGATCTGCTGATTCTGCTTTTGGCAGCTCTGAACCATCTGATTCTACCTCGGGTACATTCGGTGCTTCGAATGGTAATTCCGGATTTAACTCCTTCGGATCACCAGGGTCTTTTGGATCTCAGGGCGCCGCTAACAGACAATACTTGGCCCCAAACCCCTCCTCTCAGAACCCTCCTCAACAGCCTTTTGATGAAAAGTTCGGCTACATCTATTAAAAAGTGATATTGTTTTTTTATTCACAATTGTCTTCCAATTTTATGTTTTAATAAAATAAATGTATTTTTCCTTTATTTCTTATAGAATATTTTGTTTTATTTGAAAAATTTCATATCGTGTAATAATATTCAGTTGTAATAAGCTAGTTCAAATATATATTACTGTAATGACATAAAGCAGATAAATAAATCCTTTATCTAAAAATTTTTGTTTATGAATTTAAAAATTGATTACAACAGCATTATAACACAGTTTTCTAGGTATCGGATAGGAGTGTGGATTTTCGTCCCACTCCTAACAAGTTAGCCCACTTCCATCTTAGACTGCATCATCACTTAACATCAGGTGTGATAGCAGTCAAGGGCCAACTTGTAGTCGATAAAAAAAATGAAAATATCCATGTTACTCGCCTGTTAAACAATATGATATATAATAATAGTTTTAGATATCCCATCATTAACCCTTACATATTTTGAAAAGAAAAGTACTGGATTTAAATAAATTAAAATACATTATTGAAACAAATTCCCTTTTATTACAATTTTGTTGACATTTTAATTAATTGAAATCCAATTTTATATAAAGTTATTTCTACTAGGTAAAGTTAATCCTTAATTATGTTTTTAATAAAAGTAAATATTAGATTTAATAAAAAATAAGCACAATTAAACAAACTTGTAACCTTTATTATATTAGTATATTAACATTTTTATTAGCACAAAATGCCATAAACTAATTTTATAGCCCAATAAGAGCTGGTGTTTGTGCTAGCTCATCAGTTATACTGCCTGCTATTACTGTTTGGTCACGGCTTATTGTGGACTGCAATTTAGAAGTGAGGAAGTTTACAACGCCTTACTTGTTAACATTTTGTGGTGATTAATGTAAGGTGTTGTTGAGGTATCAATTCATTTAGTTATTTATACGTAATATTGATGATCTAGCCTAAACCTATAGTGACAGTAGGAAATAAAAAAAAAACAAACCATACATTTGAATATTTATACAATTGTTGACTACATGTCTACGATAGAATATGATTATCTAAAAAATTTTTATAGAAAAGATAAAAACGCCTTCAAAACTCACTAAAAATTAAATAATAATTGCGTCATTTAGTTACTTTAATTTTCTTAACCATATCTATAAAGTCGGTGCCAAGTGCCAACTGCCACCCAAGCCTACTTAAAAGGCGTTACCAAAACTTTTAGTGATTTATTGACAACTAACATACGTAAAACTTGCTCGTAAAAACTGTAACACGGTAAACCATAAGAACCAATATTCGTCAGCCACTTTTAAAATTTCGACATCGCTGTAAAAGTGCCCATAAAGTTCGAAGTGTTCTCTCAAGTTCCAAAGATCACATTATCAGATCATGTATTTAATCAAGTTTAATTTCCCTAAGATCCCATCATCGGATCCTGGTTTCCTTGTCATGGTACTACCATTAAACTATCTCCTTCCCAACAAAAAAAGAATCATCTAAATCGCTTCACAAACAACGAAGTTATGCGCGAACACACATAAAAAAACCACCATCCGTGATACCAAGATCAATACCACGATCGCATTTAAGTGGCTGACTTGTAGTGCACTAGTCGAAAAATGATGAATCCAATAAATTTATTTAAAAAAATACAGTAGAATAACTGACTAAAGCTTAAAATACAAAAATAAGAAGAATCATTTTATTCTAATTGTATCTTTTGTTATCCATGTTTAGCAAATAAGTAAAGAATTTGATTTGATTTGATTTAAAACTATTGACTTGGCAACATGGATAAGTTTAGAAAAAAAATCCGTAAGCTATTGCATCTTAGATAGAAAGAGAAAATATTTAACTTTTTTATTTTAACTGGAACTTTTACTGCAAAAAAAATAGAACCGACGGAAAATGCACTAAAAAGTAAAAAATAACTGAGTAATTTAGTTGCTTTAAATTACTTAAGCATATCTATGAAGTTGGTGCCAACAAGTTTAAGAACATTTTTAGACAGACAAAGAACAGACAAAGAACATTTATTTAACGTAGTAAAGCAGTTTGTGGGTTCTAGGTAACGTCCTTAAAGTAGAAACCTTGGCTGGCACCGACTCTTAGATATGCTTAAGTAAATTAAAGCAACTAAATGACACAGTTATTTTTAGGGTTCCGTACCTTAAAAGGAAAAAACGGCACCCTTATAGGATCACTTTGTTGTCCGTCTGTCTGTCAAGACCCTTTTTCTCAGAAACGTGTGGAAGTATCAAGCTGAAATTTTTATCATATACTCAAATCTGCTGTCCCTTAAAGTTGTGAAAAAATCAAGCTTCTACACCAAGGCAATCAAAAAATACAGCCGTTTATACCAAAATTTTTAGTTAGATCATGTAATAAAAATATTTTTAATAGTTTACACTTATCCCCTTTTCTTATGAACGCGTAAAGATATCAAACTGAAATTCATATCAAATACTGGGCTCTATAATATTTTTAAGCTGAAACAAAATAAAACTTCTAAGTCAACACACTCAAAGGATATAACAATATAAGCCGCATATTTATCTCACAATTAGACACAACTAAATCAAAACCTAACGAGTAGTTCCCGTAAATTTTGAATCTTAAAATTTGGTACGAAACAACGTCATATAGCACAGATAATGGAAAAATTACGAAATCTGTAAATTTTTAGTTACATCATGTAATAAAAATATTTTTAATAATTTACACTTACCCCCGTTTGTCATGAACGCGTAAAGGTATTAAATTACTGTACTCTATATCAAATACTTGGCTCTATAATACCTTTAAGCTATAACAAAATAAAACTTCTAAGTCAACACAGTCAAAAGATACAGCATAAGCCGCATATTTAACTCTCTACTACTCGCAGCTAGTCCTAGAATCTTGAAATTTAGCATGAAGCAATGTTTTGGAATAATTTCGAAAACCATAAAATTTACGGAACCCTCGGTGCGCGAGTCCGACTCGCACTTGCTTTTTAGTGCCTTTTGAGTCGGTTCTATTTTTTATTAAAAATTTTTATTTTTAGTGATTTATTGCCACGTAAGGTACTCATTCTATACTCTTATAGTATATTATACAGCATTAGTAGCCAAAAAGCTACCGATACTTACACAAAAACCGAAATCGCTGCAAGTGCCTATACAATTTGAAGAGTCTCTTCAATTTTCCCAGGATATCATCATCAGATCTTAACATGATGACTATGGGACCATCTTGGAAGTGTGCCCTTTCAAATAAAAAAGCAATTATCAAAACCGGACAACTCTGTAAAAAGTTATGCGTGGTCATACATAAAAAATATATATACGTGTCGAATTGAGAACCTCCTCCGTTTTTTTTTCTTCGGTTAAAGAATAATTACTAGTCACCTCTGACACAGCCTAATAAAAATAAAATAAAATTGAAAATTATTTTTTTCTTAAAAAGAGGAAGTTTATCGAAGCTTACAATATTTGACCGAATCGAACTTACAAACACATATAGTTATACATAACTTAACTAAAAGCTGGTACCTCACGTGAGAAACGATGTTAACACGTGAGGAAAAGAAGCTCACATGAAGGTCACGGGTGAGTGTGTGAAGGCCAGCGCCGGACGCTTCTGCGCGTGTACTTCAACTCGATAGTGTCTCGTTAGCGAAAGCTCACTTACTGTACCACTCGCCCTTGAACACAATTCATTTGATCCAGATAACACCTAACAGATTTACAAAACTTATTAAGCGTATTATAATTATAAGGGGGGAAGCCTGGCCCTTTCGTGGGCCGTTAATAGGTTGATAATAATTATGATGATTAAAATTAAACATAACTATAAAACACTAAACATCTCCTAATAGAATTCCTATATGAAAATAAAATAATAAAACCAGCAAATGAAATAGAACCATTTTTGTTTTTCGTTTTATTTTCTGTCACAGAAAAACCAGAAATATATCATAGGCAAATATATTACGATGGCGTTTATAAATACTTATTTTTTAGAACTCTACAACTCTCTAAATTCCTAAATATGAATAAACGTATCAAAAACTGTAACGTAAAATAAATAGGCGGCAAAAAAAATACTCGGCTCGGATGATCGTCTAACGTAAGTCTCAACAAGAAATTCTGAAACTGACTCCTGCATATTTTTTTTTATATTTTCAGAAATCGAAGTTAACGTCTACTATGTGAAATGTGTATGTGTTTGAAATGTAAATGAAATGTATAGATCCATATAAAGCAGGAATACACGACACAGCATAATAAATAAATATTAGTTTTTGAAGAACTAAACCTAATTTTGCATAAAGAATTTTTTTATCAAATTTAAGATTATAAAAAAATATCGTCAACATAATCTTAAGAAAAACCACAAAACGTAATTGAATTAGTTAAATCCAAAAATAATTGAATTGCTTATTAACTAGAAAGTAATGACAATGACATTGTAATGTCCAAGGTTCTCAGAAGCTGCGACATCTCGATCTCTTAATTGTATTCAAAATATTTTTGGTCCATATATAAGGGCTTCCAAATTAAAAGAATACACATTTTAATTCCATATTTCGGATTAACAAGACACTTTTGAATCAGTCAAAAAAAATAATTATAATAAAATGAATAAGTTGGTAAGTGGCTTGACTTTGTAATAATTTTTTGTATAGGGATTATAAGTAAAGAAAAAAAAACATTCAAAACTATAATACGCGTAATAAATTCACAAGCTACTATTGTTCATAGTGTGCACTTTGCTATTCAAAAACCCTTTTTTTTATAAACTTGAATTGAAACCGAGTTGGCTTGAACATAATGCGCTTTGGTTTAGAATAAATTAATGTATATTTATAATTACGTTTTTTTTCAGATTTTTGCTACTACAATTGTAACTATAGCTGCTGCAGCTCAACTGCCGTCTGCTACCTATCTGCCGTCTGCAACTTATCTCCCTAGCGCAGAATCTGGACCAGGTTCAGGTGCCCCTGGGTCGAGCGGTAGTCGCAATGGGAACCGGCTCGATGGGACCAATAGATTGGAGGACAGCGGTAACACTCGGCCGCAGCAAGCGGCTGAAAGGAGTGCAGCCATACTGAAACTGAGCAATGAAGCTGGCGAGACCGGTATGCCATAACATTAATTCAAAATATGATTTTAGCAATAGCACTTCTGTATTACAAACATGTAACTCATGTAAGGACACGTGGCTAAAATTTACATGAAATTTTGTCAAAGTAGGACACAAGTCGAAATAGTTTATTTTATTTTAATTCAATGACTTGTTTCTTAATTGCATTATTACTTACAATGAGTAGATAAATAAAAATTTTTAACTAAAAACAGAACCGACTCAAAACGCACTAAAAAGTAAAAAATAACTGTGTCATTTAGTTGCTTTAATTTACTTAAGCATATCTATGAAGTCGGTGCCAGCCAAGTTTAAGGAACATTTATTTAACGTAGTAAAGCAGTTTGTGGGTTCTAGGTAATGTCCTAGAAGTAGAAATCTTGGCTGACACCGACCCCTAGATATGCTTAAGTAGATTAAAGCAACTAAATGACACAGTTATTTTTTACTTTTTAGTGCGTTTTGAGTCGGTCCTATTTGTTCTTAAAAAATTTTATTTCTTACTTTTTAGTGATTTATCACCACGTAACGTACTTGTACTATACTGTCATAGTATATTTTACGGCACTAGTGGCCAAAAAGCTACCAATACCGAGATAAAAACCGAAATCGCTGTAAGCGTGCCTCCAAATTTGAAGAGATCCTTCAATTTCCCCAGGATATCATCATCAGATCCTAACATGATGACAATGGAACCACCTTGGATGCATGCCCTTTCTAATAAAAAAAGAATTATCAAAATCGGACAACTCTGTAAAAAGTTATGAGTGGTATACATAAAAAAAATATACGTGTCGAATTGAGAACCCCCTCCGTTTTTTTTCGTCGGTTAAAAACATTATAAAGAAAAGTCTACAGAAAGGAGACAAATATAAGCTAATAAACCCTCAGTGAATCTTTGTAAGCAGAAATGGTGTCACTAGCTAGTAAAGTAATAATTACATTTCCAGGTTTCCAATACTCCTATGAAACATCAAACGGCATACAAGCAGAGGAATCTGGCAACGCAGCTCAGACTCGAGGAGGATTCTCCTACACTGGAGACGACGGCAACGTGTACACGGTCACGTTCACCGCGGGAGAGGACGGCTTCAGACCCGAAGGAGCTCATCTGCCAGTACCACCTCCCACTCCGATAGAGATCTTGCTCGCCTTGAAGCAAAACGAGCTGGATGAAGCCGCTGGGATCTTCGATGATGGTAGTTGTTTACAAATGTTAATTACAAACAGTAAAAGGTGTACAAAATTATTCTAATAACCGTTATACATTAGAAGAATTATATTTGTAAGCCTATAAACTCGAAAAATATTGTCCTGACGCGACGTTAGATTTTAAATTATATATTTAGGTTAGGTATATCATATTGGGGTTTAAAAACTGCAAAAAATAGATAAAATCCTAAAACCTTTTCGCAACATAGTACCAGATCCAACTAAGCCATACATTGTAGACTCATTCGACTGCACACAATAACTTCATCAATATCGGGCCGCTTCAAAGTAATGCTAGGTGCATACACACGTTTTGGAGAGATAACATTTTTTAAAAATAACGTTAGCTAAGTTTCTTTACAGCAACCCTCGATTATGCCTTCCAAACTAGTGGCAGAGTCACTACAAACTAACTTGATTTATGGTCTTTATAAGATTAGTCAAATTTTTTAGGTACATTTTATTTTATCAAATTGAAAAGAATTTAACTTAACAAAATACATTTTTTACAGGTTTATACCATCCTGAGAAACATGGGAATGACGGCACAGCAGCCCAAAGCGGCAGAGGTCAGGGATTTGGGTCTGCTAATCAACAGGAGAAATACAATTCTAACTCTGGATATAGCTACTGATAGCTAGTTAATCAAAACTCATTTAAATAATTTTAAGAATATTTTTTATTTATTAAATTAAATATATTTATTATCTGTACTACTATATACTGTGTACCGTTTTTCAAAGTCATGTTCTTGTAAAAATATCAGGGCAAAAGTAGCTTGCGTGCTGTTCCAGACTAGGAATAGATTTTTGTGTCCATTTTTATCTAGATCAACTTCGTTCAGTCGGTCGAAGTTATAAATTTTATTGCAGACTTTGTTTATATGTATAGGAAACCTAAATTTATAGACTATGATTTTGTATAGAAAAGTCCTTATGCAATTTTGAAACTTTTTTATTATAAGTATCTTAGTTATAATAATTTATTGTTGCATGTTTTGCTTAATATTATTAAAGTATTTAATAGCCACTTTTATTTGTTACCCTTGCTTTTACTTCATTATAATTCTTCTTCTAATTATCATATACTTTACTAGCAGTCGCCCGCGACTTCGTCCGCGTGAAAATCTCTTAGGTACCCTTTTAATTTTAAAGACACACTCTCAATTTAATTTTTTTATAGATTCCCGTGAAGCAATATCCTCCGTCCCGTCCCGTGTACTGAAGATCTACATTTTACATACATCTATTTTTTACATTTTACATTAACATTAAGAATATATATTTATGGCAAGCTGATGTGTATAGCTTGTATTAAATATTTTTAATTTATTTTTGAGTTTATTTCATTTTTGAGTCTAGCTTTCATAATCATTTACAATTCGACATGCAGATCTAAACAAACGAACAAACTTTTTCGTATATTATATAAATATAGTCTGCCATGCCAAGTAAATTGAAAGAAAAGTTCAATTCAATGATCGAATTCGCAAAGAATATTAGTACCAAAATATTGACCCCTATTCAGTAAGTATAACATAACACGGAGGAGGTTAACTTAATTTGGACGATATAGCGGCAGTGTTATGTTTTTAGAAATTTTGTAATATCTCCGAAACTATTTAACTAATTAACAGACTGTAAAAGGCAAATACTATCTCTATAATATTCTTGTGATTATTAAATAATTTATTTTGATAAGGATTTAAGTTTAGTTGTATAAATAATGACGTAAACGTAAGCATATGAATTAAATGATTTTTTAAGACACAAAAACTTATATATCTGTCAAAATATAAAAGATATATGCTATGGCGGACTTTTTTGTAGGACTTTTTAAAATGCATAATGTTGTCATACAATATTTTCAATTATATCCAATATCTAAGGCAGCGCACGTGATTAACGCCGATTTAATAAATTTCACGGTCCGACTCGCGCGACAAAAACTGTGATAACTCGGGTAATATATACAATACAAACATAAAATATAGCCTATGCCACTCACCGATAACGTAGCATTCTATTGGTGAAAGAAATTTACAAACTTACAAACATACAAACTTACAAACTTTACCTCTTTATAATATTAGTATAGAATAACGAGTATCAATACATAATACAACTTAAAAGTGATGCAAATCTGTAGGATCTTTTTATATGGATTGACAGTATTTATTGAAGGATTGCTTAATTTAAACGAAAACACAGTAAATTAGAAAAATCATGTTTTATTCATAGAATAAATAGTCTATTATTATCTATCCATTAATTGGACGGTACAACTACAAACAGAATGGGTTTAGTTTATTATCACATTAACGATCCGCGTTAGCACTGAGCACGCGCTCAGTTGTACAGTAAAGCCCTGCTTACATTGAGACAGTTGGCAGGTTAGTGAAAGTGAGAGAGCAGAAAACATAACAATATAGCCTCATCGAAGAAGTACGCTGTCCTTTACCTATATACATCAACTCTTTATCGTCCTAACATTGTAGGAAATAACAAGTTCAAGCATAAGAGTAAATAAGACCGCATACAACATTAGTAACATTTATAAACGAAATGTTTTAAATTAGTACAATTACAGTTATCAGAGAAGAAGAAGAGTACCAATCAAAACATCTAAATACATTAATTAAAGAATTTCATCGAGTTTAAATTATTTAAACTCTAAGCAAGATAGAAATTGAGTAAGAAGACAGTTAAAACCATTTTTGAGCTTTAAATACGAGCTACCTTGAGACACTTGTCAATTTGAAGTTAATTTTTCCTACATTATAAGATACCTAAATTTTATATCACTGGCAAAGTAAATACCGTAAACTCATTTGACTTGTAGCAGGACGGTTGATTTTGTAAGTTATTATCACAACCTCTTATTATTCTCAAAAATAATTCCAATTATCTATCAATAAATACTGAATTTCAATTAATTGTCAAGTGACTGCATACAGTTCTGGAACAATTACTAGGATTTTCAGTATACGAAAGTTAGTACATTGGTGTAGCCGTAAATCTAAATGTAAAGAAGGCTTAACTCGTAAAGATACTACGCTTAGAACTTGTATGGCTGGCGGAAGCCGGCGGAGGCTTGCGCGCGCGCATAGTTCGGCTGAGGGGCGAAGGCTGCGGCCGCACCGCCGCCGTATTTGCCGGGGTTGTACGAACCTGGAAATTCAGAAAAATTGCATAATGATAACTGTCTTCGTCTTGACTAATAAACTAGCGAAATCTTTAAGATCGTCTGTTTCTTTGATGATATTTTTTTCAAAATCTAAGGTGCTAAGTGATACCTGCCCTGTGCTTACTTTAGTGTAAAACGCCTGTAATTCTCATTCATCAATATGTTTGCGAATGATGCTTGAACAAATAAGAAGCAAACACAAACATTTTTATAGTATATTAAGAGTAGTGTTTCTATATTTTGTAACAGATTTAATTATGTACTCGTATAACTTCTGAAAACGTTTCAATATTATCTGATTCTCATTGATCAAGTCAAAGTAAAACCTGTACAAATACAGTTCGTCACAATACATTATTGCTTATTTCCCACTGCTTGAATATTAAAACTTGGTTATCTAATCGCTAATAATAATCTAGCAAAAAAACAAAACAATACTTTGGAAAATGTCCGTCAGCCAAGCGATACCTGCGCCTATAGCGCCTCTCATACAGACGATATCTAACTACAAAGTAATATTTTCGCCATCAAACTATTCGCACGATGCGGTATAGTCGAATGGAACAGCAGCTGCTGGGAAATAATTATGAATCTTTACTATTTACAAAATCATTTGTAAATCTTTAGTACCTACTTTATATCTATTGCACTAAGAAAGCATTTAGTTAACAATTCTTCTAAATTGTTTCCAGCTAAACAAATTACAATAATAAACTCTATGTGATTGAGTTAAAATCTACTTTGGAATATTCTGTGAGATTGGATATATTCGCAATGCTACGCAGATCAGCCGTTGTACAACGCAGGAAAGGTCATTCGAATTAGAATTGAGGCTTTTGTTAGTTGTGCTTTAGCTTTCGATAACCTGTTGGCCATTTCAGAATCTTCAACATAATACTACTAACTTAATTCAAAGGCTCTTTATTTATTATTACGAAAACTTTTTTGATTGATGACTATTATATATTTTGATTAATGCTCGTTATGAAGACATAATTATTTATAATACTTATGTGAAATGCTCATGTTTAAGTTTTGATTATTACTTTATACACAATTGGCGATTTCAATCCATTTGTTTCCATACAGTTATTTTTTTTCGATTTTTAATTGTTTTCTGTCTTATACTGCATGCTGTAATCTTGTAATCGACCAAAAATATTTAAAATTAATAAAACTCTATTCGTGTTTTGAAACTGACGGATTTTTATTGAATCTTGTGATTATACACAGTAGTCATCATGGATTCATGCGACATCCTCTTCTGTACCTACGTTTTTATTAGTCGATTTCATGAGTTTCTGATGTCTCTCTATGTCTCTTTATTATAGTATCGCGTTACACGAAGAGGCAACTGAGAGACGAATTTGCTAATTACTCAGTCGGGTATTACTACTCGACTAACATCCTTACAGACAAGCGCAACTGGTGAGTGTAGTCTTCCATTCATTACAAGAATAAGCTAACAATTATAACAATCAATGACTACGCCACTTATATAACTATATAACATTATTTAATAAGTGCATTTGCATCTACATAGAAAATGAACTCCCATGGAACCTACATATTGTATTATTTTTAATGGTTATTTTATGTTCCTATCAGTATGAAAGTACCCGAATGAATGTCTGAATTTCAGACGGAAGTTTTTGGTTCGATTCCTAGCTGAGCCAATTGAACTTTTCTTAATTGATCCAGGTCTGGCCGGGTGGAGTTCTTCAGCCGTGGAGACAAAGACGTGCCGCCAAGCGATTTACCCTTCAAGTACGACATCAGGTAGATTTCATCACCAAAAAGGGTGTAGTTAAGTTATCCCAGTGTCATCAAAAATTGCATCATCACTTACCATCAGTTGTGATTACAGTCAAGGGTTAAAAAAAGAGATCTCACCGTCATCGATGATGCCGGCGGCCTCGTCGCGCGCGTTCTGCTCCAGAGCCTTGAGGATGGCCTCGGGCGTGGGCGGCGGCGTGGGGAAGTGGGCGCCGACGGGCTCGAAGCCCCCTTGGCCGCCTCTGTAGGACACGGAGTACACTTGGCCGTCGTCGCCGGTGTACTGGAATCCGCCTTGGTTCTCGATGCCGTCCGCCTGCAATTTGTATATTATGGACATTTGAGTGATGCACTGTAATGATGTAAAAAATATTATAACGAAATTATTGAAGATTCATAATAAAATGTCAAATTCTAATTGAAAAAATTATTTTTAATTTATCAATTTTTAATTAGCTTTCTAATATTAAAGTCCAATGATCCAGTTGGTAGTCGCGGCTTTGGATCATATTTTATTAGTCGAGTTCCGTTCGCGAACAATGATTATTTATTTTTCAACGATTAAATTCATAATTTTTTATGCAGTTTTATCCTGAAAAATAATAGTTTTACTGCTCGTTTTAGCTTAAATGTAAACACTTACATAATTTTTATCGAATTATCAAATATTTGTAGTTGGACGTACCAATAAATTCTTAACTTTTGTTCTGGGACAGTGAACGTGCTAAATCACCTTCGAAATTTCTTTGAGTTTTATATATGGAAAATTTGTAGTGTCTTCATTTCCATAAGAAGGCCTTGAACATCACCATTGATTTGACGAAATTTCAATTATGACGAAATCAACGAAACTTGTTATAAACTGTAGTGTCAAAACCGCACACAGTAATTAATATTAAATGGAATATATTTATATTATTCAATTAATTTTCATATTCGAGTTTATCTAAGCCTTTAATGTGATTTTCAGCAATAGATAGAGTACACTTGAAAGTTTATACCTATAATTTAATTAAAAATACTGTGCTCCGGAGTTTCTATAGTACTTGTACTATTATACTATAGTATACTATAGTACTAGTACTACTCTATCTATTGCTGAAAATCGCATTAAATCCTTAGTGTAGTTTTAAGGATCTAATCATGTAGAAGACAGAGTAAGTTACTCTGTCTGTCGTGCTATGTTAAAATCATTCAAGATTACCATTAAGTGTTAAATGAATGACGCTCAATAGATGTATTGTTTCTTTGTTCTTTCAAGTTCGATCTTTACTATTGGGTGTGGTCGCTGTTATACGAAGCGCCTAGAGCGATGTGGCTCCTTATAGGTCGTTAGGTGTAATTTAGAAGATTGGTCCATACTAATGTTACAATAAATCTAAAAATGTTAAGGCAACTTTGACCTTTTATGCAATCCTGGCCGATGCCCTTTAGTCCGGAGATTGTGTCAGCTCAGTGTGGGTTCGGTTTCGTCGATATACATATATACACATTCGGGTTAGAGGTTGGACCGTAGTGCATAAATGTTTAGCTGTTCATCTAAACTGCGGTCATCGAAATGTCAGGTACAGGTTTTGTGTATTAATTAAGATTGATATTAATTATGTATTAGCTTAGTTGAAAATGCTTTTAACGTTTGTAATTAGAGTTTCCCAATAAATTGTCAGCAATCGTCAGGCACATTTTTATATGCACTTCTTAGTGCTCTCTAGAATACCTAACTATTATGAGTCATGGGCTGATTCCTGACTCTGGACTATTATCATTCTCACTACAGTTATTGGCTTTTTGCTTATGTGCAGGGAAAGGAGAAATTTGCGCGTTTTACAAAGAATATTTGATCAAGTGACTTTTAAATATATATATATATATATATATATATATATATATATATATATATATATATATATATATATATATATATATATATATATATATATATATTACTTTTTTTAACAAAAAACGGAGGAGGTTCTCAATTCGACACGTATATTTTTTTTTATTTTATTTTATGTATGACCACGCATAACTTTTTACAGAGTCCGATTTTGATAATTCTTTTTTTATAAGAAAGAGAAACCTTGACTGGCACCGACTTCATAGATATGCTTAAGTAAATTAAAGCAACTAAATTACACGGTTATTTTTTACTTTTTAGTGCGTTTTGAGTCCGTTCTATTTTTTTGTTATCAGTAAACATAATGTTATGCTTGCCTCAATATGAGTATGTTGTGGACTCTCTCCTGGATTGGAAAGGTCTATTATATTAATAAAGAAAATTTAGTATATAAAATTACATACCTCACGGCCCTGCTCCTCCTGTTTGATGCCGTTCTCCGTCTCGAAGTTGAACCGGTAGGAGTCCTCCTTGACGTCGGAGTCCTGCGCCAGGATGCGCGCCGTACGCTCGTACTGCGCCTGCGGCCGGTTGGACTGCTCGGGGTACGGGGCGAAGGCCGCGGCCGAGAGCCCGAACAGAGCGGTGGCGACTACGAACTGGAACATTGTTACAGTCATTTTTAGTGTAGGAAGTGAATTAGGAGATTTTAAACGTTGTTATCCTGTACAGTTGAATGCTCGCTGGTTTACACCCCATTCGTCGAGAGCGAGCCCAGACTTTAATCGGATATTCCCAAGGTAGAGCTTTTTATACGAATTCAGTTATATCCGACACAAAATCGGCTCGATTCAGGAGTCCAGCATGAGATCTCATTAACTAAAGTCGAGACCTAACATTGAGAGAATGTAACGTCTCTCGAGATATCGTTCTATCGTGTATCTCCTGCGATAGAAAAACGTATGCGGGGCAGAGTGAGAGTGACTAAGACTTGGCACGATATTCTTGATAAGTGCCAATCTATACTCATATTATCAATGGAAAAGTAACCATGTCCGTTTGTTACTCGATCACGGCTAAAGTACTGAACCGATTAATATAGAATTTGGTTCAGAGATAATTTAGAGCTTAGAAAATGGCAGAGACTACTTTTTTCGAACTATCAGAAAACAGAATATTTCCAGACGTCCGCTAGTAAATCAATATTTGAAAAGAAATGGAATATTAAACGGTTTGTTAAATATAAAATGAATTTAAATTGAACGTCAACTTTAACAGTGTCTGATTAACCCATAATTTGCAACAGCCAATTACAGCTAATTCTTTTAAAAATGTAAATAAATGTTACAAGTTTAAAATTGTTTTATGAGTAATGGCTTAGCAATAATATTAAAGAACACACAAATATCACGAGTTTTGCTACCGTTCCCACAGTTAATCATCCTTCATATATTTAGTATCCAAAACAAACGCAACATAGTCATTGTCTAACTCTACCATCACTCGCGGCCGTGAACGAGGCATATCACATAAATCACTTCACGCGATACTGACTCTTTTGGTGATAGGTAAAAAGCATTTTATCGCGTGAATGATTTTGATATGGTAATAGGAAATGCATAAATTTCAAGTTCGTCTCGAGTGAGGCAAGCAGCCGCCAACAGATGGGCGGCACTCAAAAGCTCATTAAAGCATTATTGTGTCTAAATGTGTTTGTTACTTCACTGCGATAGTTTCAAAGGTTAGAGATGTTTCGATGTGATGGATTAATAACATCTATCCACTCGTAAATTAAGTATAATATTTATTTTTTCAACATTATCTTGAGTAGCCTACAAATATTCATATTGTATATCGAAAAATACAAAATCTCTTCAAGTTTTATCATTCTGCGGAAGGTAGCGAAGACTTCAAAAGCGTTTATAAAATAAGTTAACTTGAATTTGGCCAACATCGTGGCCAAGTGCGGAAAAAGCCCGGGAAGAAAGAAGAAGAAGTTAACTTGAAATTAATGAAATGTTTCTATAATTTCTCCGGTGCCTGAGCACTGTGGAAAATCTTTGTAATTATATTCTTCGCGGCGCTAATTAATAAGAAACGTTAAGTAAATCCATATTTATTTTATTTAATTAAAGCAAAGCTAATTAAAAATACACTGCTCGTTTGATAAAACGTTAAGTGATGGTTAAGTTTTATTTAAGTGTATTAGCGTGAAATGTAACTTAGGGCGTGGCGAGGCAGATTTTGAAGTAAAATTATTAGTTTCGTGAGCAACTAGAATAATATTATTTTTTTCGTCGTATTCGGTTTAATCGGACATTTTTTTATTCAGCTTACAATAAAGCGTAACTTACTAATTCAAGCTAGCCTTCATATATGATATAAAAATCAATTTACAGGTTTAAGAGTAATGCTTGAATAATAACATACAATATTTATGATTATAAAAATCTTTCAAACAGTAAAACTTTACAAAAAATACTTTTATCTCTGGAAAACTTTTACAGTCAAGTTAAAGGGTATACACACAAATAGTAATTGTAAGTAATTTTATAAAAATAGTAGTTTTTTGTGGAAAGAGCTTAATTGAAAAAAGAATAAATATTATGATAAATTTAATAAGCTATAATGAAATGCGTATTAATGTTAAAAGCTTTTTAAATGATTATGATAAATAGTTTAATAAAAATGAATTAATGTTAAAAAGCTCCTAATGAAGTCACTTCACTATCACAATCTGACAAGTCAATCCGGATGCCGACGACGCTAGTGCGACGCATGACATTTGAACCGATAGTTATGATCGATGTATTTATCGATGTTAGTGTTGGTGTATCGACATAACTCACCAGCTGCATAGTGCAATGTGTGAGAGCGGGTCGGAGGTGAGCACACGAGTGATGCCCCGACCGAGAACACACCATATATATACGCATCGTGTGGGTTACAAAATTCATTCCACGTATAATGAAACCACTTTTCCCAATAAATAGCTGAACTTTAGAAACTTTTTTTTGCGTAAGTTTTTTTTTAGTATAGGATTAGGATCGGTCTTCTTCATAGTTAGCTTTTAGTTGAAACTTTTGGTCGATGTATGTACGCTGCGCGGCGCGTGGCGAGCTTTGGTATGCATTGCTTCCGGTTTTCGTTAATCGGAATTTTCTTGGAAATTGGCTTAGTATTAGTTCTTATAGAAAAAGCTTTGTTAGGAAAATGTAGAGTTAAATTACAGCTTTCAGTTAAGGTTAGGAAAACGAATGAAAACTGTTTCACAAGTCTGCCTTGCGCCGGACGAGCTTTCATCCCTGCAGCGTCGACGGGACGGAGCGTTATACGTCTTCTTGTCTCACGTATGCTTGGGGTCCGTTTGGGGTCCAAGCATTTTTAAATTGTTGTAGCTAAAATGAAATTATTCTTATTTGAATACTTAAGAATTTACTCATCTCAGAACTTTATTGCACTTACCATCACGTGAATATAAAATTGATTTTCACACCGAAATTTTTATATTTCAATCATCCAATTTAAAGTATTGCATTTTATATCACTACTTTGACCTTTTTGAAGAAATAAAATGATGATATTACTAATTATGAAAATGTTTTTAATGTTTGTTTTCCAACTGTTACCTATTTGATTATTACTTGTGAATTGGACGATGTGTGATGTGCTCTTTCTGTCTGTTGAAGTCACCGCAGAACATCCCCAGCAGTGAAATGATGATGTCAACAATGAAGCTATGCAGATATCATTTGCATAGAAAATATGAAGATCCATGTCCTAGGTCACACATAGTCTAGGAGTCAGAAGGTCAAGGCGGCGGGCCGGGCGCGGCCTGGGAACATCGTCGACTGTGCGAGTGTCGGCTGATGTTATCTCGCGTTTGACATACAGACAGTGTCGCAGTATTACACTAGCAACGCCTCTTCTTGCTGTGGCAGATAGCAGGCAGAGATAAGAAGGATTTTGTAAAGTTTATACTGTTAAACCGATTTTGATGCAATTTTTGTTTCAAAATTTCCATATTAGGGTGCGTATATTTTAAACCTTGTTGTTGCTTTAAGAGCTAGTCCAGGAATGTACAACAGCAGTTCTGTTTGTTTTGGTAATATCTAGTACAAGTGTACATATGGAAGATGTGACTTCCTAACGCCTCCTTAGCTACCTATTCAGATACCCAGATTTAGAAAACAAAAGAAGAATCAGGAAAAGCAGACAGAGAATTAAGACGCAGGATATTTCTAAACCTAGCCGAGAATAAGATCAAACATGACTCTAAAACCTTTCCCGACACCCCATGTCTTGTGATGATGTAAATGACTTAGAGCTAACATTTCCACCAACTTGTTGTGCATGACAGCTCTTAGCATCAAACCGACTAAGATAGCCAAGCGATTTAGCGTTCTGGTACGATGTCGTGTAGAAACCACAAGGGGTGTGGATTTCCGGCGTACTTCTAACAAGTTAGCCCGCTTCCATCTTAGACTGCATCATCACTTAACAACTTAAAAAAAGCATTCGTAATTACGTTCCTAGATACGAGGATTTTCGACTTAGATATCACCAGGTCAGTAATGTATCAACATTACTAGCCCGACACACGAGGATTTGTAACTTAGAATCGGCGCGCTTTTCCTATGGTTTGTTACACTAAACCGAGTGTAAATTATTTTAATAGGAAACTATTTCACCTTGTCTGTGTGGAACAACCCTAAACTATATTGTAGTCCGTAAAATCGACCGCTAACGGGCATGTCGACAGAGGCTGGGAATGTTTGAAACATTCGATGCGAGGTTTAACAAAACAAAGCAGTTCTGAACGATTTCGCCGCAGTTCTCAAAATGGCGGACCGTTACAAAAGATGAATAGCGTTCCGATGCGTTACAAACAATTGAACAGAAGCTCTAATCGCTTACTGTTAATGTTCGCCGACAAACTACTGTTTTATATTTGTAACAGACTCATAAAAGTTGACCGATGAAAATGTTGAGGATTTGTTTGACTGGCAGTTGCTCGCCTGACGTTCCGTTTTCCAATATTTTCCAATAAATCAATACCAAAACAAGGTAGGTACATATTTTATCGCCCCAAGCTGTACTATCTCTATACTCCTAAAATACTTATTGGCTTCGCAAATGAAAGTTGTAGAATCAACCTTACCTTACGATTTTCCTAATTCTAATCCTATAATTTTTTGCTAATTTTTTCTTTTTTGCTTATATTCATTCGGAAACAACAATAAA
Source organism: Mycalesis mineus (assembly GCA_034621355.1). NCBI lineage: Eukaryota > Metazoa > Arthropoda > Insecta > Lepidoptera > Nymphalidae > Mycalesis > Mycalesis mineus. The sequence continues at coordinate 57,358 of JAXAVZ010000210.1, read as the reverse complement.
TTGTAAAATATTCAAATGTCTGTATAATCCGTGTAGTCATTGAAAATAATGTTAAACTACTTGTACTGTGGGCAGTAAAATATTTATATAATATTCTTTTCTATTTCTGGTCAATTTAATCAATACGTAGACTGTTTTTGCTTTTTTATATAGTTAACAATCATTATCATCATCATCAGCCTGTATCCCTCTACTGCTGGAAGCAGGTCTTTCCGAGAGCGCGCTACCACACACGATCCTCTGCCTTCCTCATCCAGCCACTTCCCACTACCTTTTTAAAGTCGTCGGCGATCGGGCTGGAGGGTGTCCTATATTGCGCTTAGTAGTACCTACGTGGTCTCCACTCTAGAACACGCCGGCCACGTCTGTTCTGCGACTTATATAGCCTGCCCGCTGTCACTTCAACTTGCTTATCCTTTGAGCTGTGTCCACTACCTTAGTTTTCTTTCAGATTTCCTCGTTATAGATCCTATCCTTCAGACAGACACCCAACATATCTCTCTCCATAGCCCGCTGAGCGACGTTGTATTTATGAACCAGGCCAACTGTCAGTGTCCACGTTTCTGCGTCATGAGTTAACAATAGTGTTTGGCAAATATTATCGAATCAAACCGTTCTGGGGGTCAGTCGCAAGTACAGGAGCCCTGCACGAAGAGCATCTCGTGGTTGGAGAAACAGTTCGGTCTCGTCGGCGTCAGTCAGCATTTCGCAACGCGTGTGACCTCTTGCGGTCAACTGCAGCTCGCGGCGTCGGATGACGGGAACTAGATATTGAGTTATACTCGCTTATTGGTAGTTGAGATAACTTAACTTTATGACTCGGTTTTTGATATCACTCAAATCAATATCCATTTATTTTAACGTTTGGACAATGTGAGAGATCGCAATACACGGGACTAAAGACTGCCTCGAAACAATAACAGCAACATAAGAATCTTTCTTGAAGTCGAGCACACGTTACATCCAGCTGGTAAATAAGACTTATCCTATAATATTTATTTTGTAAAGAATACCTAGACATTGGTTTGGAGAAGTATCTTTTTTGTAGAATTGGTAAAGGATTCATGAAAATTAAATACTAAACCAATAAATGTATTCCGGAGAGTTCTATTATTGGGAAAGAATGTACGGTGTAGGATTTTTAGTAGGTCTGGTGGTATAACCGAGAATTTTGTTGTATCCGTGAAGAAAAGCTAATTTAATTTTCTGTTAGTAATTCTTTTAAAAGTGACACCTTATGAGAGGGTGAACTTCGTTTACGTAACGCTGTACGGCGCCAGTTTCTCCGGCTTCCCTTTTCATGGCAGATGGCAGCGATAGGTAGACTCCTCCCTGTACTCTAACGGGTGCATCCCAGTAGTACCCCCTAATTTTAGTTCTATAGAACTGTTGATACACCATATTAGTGCCTAGAGTTAGTATTAGGACAAAATTAAAGAAATGTCGATATCAACATCTTGTTTGTACGTTACATATAAAATATCTATAGTTTTTATAAGTATAATGTGGAATCTCTTTTGATTGCAATAATAGATGTCCACTTAAATTTGAGAGTATCTATAAACATACTATATCGAATACAGCTTTGGTTAAATTGCACAAAACGTCTTTAAAATGGTATTGAGGTTTTAAATATAATTTTTTTCTAAACTAAATAATTTGCACGAAAGATACTTCCAAAGTAGTAAAACGTGTCCCCCCTGTAACTTGTAAAATAAGAGAATATTTTTTAGACACGACAACTATTTGATTTTAAAACTTACCTTTTGTCGCAAGGGACATTTTTTTGTTAAAAACAAAATGGAATATCAATTAAAATAATATAAAGTTTATAACTTATATGCTATAAGCAAAGTCAAGAGCAAAAACTAGGCTACAGTTCTATATAGAACTATTGAGATATAATTTGACAGCCCGGAAAGTATCCCAACAGTTCTATAGAACTACGGTATGGGGTACTACTGGGATGCATCGGGTCGGGCTTCCCGAGACGCATACTTTTTTATTTTGTAGAACTTTGAATAATGCATTGCATGATTAGTTACAGTAGCATAAATTAGATTCAGAGACCGTCCGTAGCTGGCATGTCTCAATTTCAGTGTGAAAATATTGTGAATTACTACAAAGCTTTAAAAACGATTGCGTTCAGATTTCAAGTGGTATTTAATCGGCATTAGAATAATAAAAAACAAAGCATTGAATGTATTAACATTAGCAACCTTCACTGCCCTCACACCGCGCTGTGCTGTGACTAACTCCATACCTACGTGCAGACTACAGACACTCTCAAAGGTTAAATTCCTCGTTTAGCACCGACTCATCTTCAATCAATTTTTATAGCAGAACTTATTGGGAATTTTATACCTTCTTATTGCTTATTACGAAAACTATTAAACCAAGCAAGTACTTCGACTACTAGACTACTGTTTATATGCGTATGATTTCAATCATAATCATAACAACACGACGCTTGATGAATCAACAAAATGATTACATTCAACATTTAATTTTTGTCACCATCAATATAACAAAAATCCAACATAGGTATTTTAAGTCAGATAGTACATCTCTAGCGAGGTGAACTTTTTTCCAGACGGTAATATTTTAGCTGTATTAGGTAAAATGGCGTCTCTAGACCGACTAGAATAGTAAGACGTCCATATTTTTCTCATGTCACATACAAGGTAAAATAAATTACAATAAAGTACTTTGAGAAACAGAAAACTGCAAGAATCTGTCGATAAAATAACCGCTAACTAGTCGCCTCCCATTACCTTTAATATAACCATTAATATTAAATGACCGAATTTCCTTGACTTCATAATTCTGTACATCATTATCGCGATCATTACGATGAACATTCCTCATTATGTTCATGTTTTTTGCGATTCTTCAAGTACATATGGCTAGCTGCTAGCTACTGCTTTGTTTAAATCATATTGAGTTATTGTAACCGCATCGAATTATTGTAAACTTAACCCCATACATTAACGTCTAAGCTATAATTTATTATGGCTTGATGATGATTTTCACAGAAAGTGTCACAATTTAAATTAATTTATTACAAGTAGTCTGTTATGCAAATACTTTTGAAAAGTTAAGTCTGTCATGGCGTAGGGACTCTACCACCGGATCGGAAGGCAGATTCTGCCGACAAGAGCCGCCAAGAAACTCATCAGTTGCTTTTTTAAAAATGAATGTTACAATTAATGTTTTATAATTAACAGTCTTAAAATAATCCTCTCTAGGGTTCTAGGGTCTATAACCCACTTCCTCTCATAATAGAAGAGAGGCTTTTGAAGATTAGACCCAGGGCGCTGCCCCAACGGGGACTGACGAACTTAGGTAGTAATAACATTCCACTCTAGGTATACCTATCACTATCAGTCTCCGAGACATAGAAGTGTGCACAAACGACTTCCGACCACCGGGCTACTACTAACAATTTGTTGGAGGAAAGAAAAGCTCTATATTATCTTAACCATATATGAGTGGTAGACTCAAACCTAAGAACTTATGATTTGAAGCTGCACTGACTAGCCGTCGGACTAATTCGTCACAGGGAAATGAGACTTGTGCTCTAAATTGAGCCATTAATACAGGCTGATGATAAGGTTTATCTTTTTTGCTTGAAACGTTGCTATTGAGCAATAGCACAAAGTCAACGTCTCTTGAGGATGCTCCAGCTGCAGAGTGAAACTTACGTGGAGAACTTAAACTGACATGAGATTACTTGGAGGATTGATCTCTTGAATTTGTAGGTTTTTCAAAGTTTCTGTGTTGATAATGAAATTCCGTAAACTGACGCCTTCTTCTATTAAAGATGATGTCAATAGAATAACGTCGGTATATTGCGCAAAACAAGTAATAAATTGTGTACATAAAGATCACTACAAATTCAATAGTACAAGATTAGCTCTTAAATCAAAATTAACAAGTACAGCCGAGTGCGTGAGATGAGCTCGCAGCGAGATAAATGTGACGCGATAAATTATTGAACAGACGTTTAGACACATGTTCCGAATGTTTGCTCGCTCGCTGCGAGCATGCTCCTAGCAATTATGTGTACCCGAGAAATGATATAACCTGCCATTTCATTAATTATTAATTATAATTTAATAGCAGACTCGACAAACACTGTCCTGTCCTAAATATGAACTTATGATTTTTGTTCATTTAATAAAAGTACTCGGTTGACCGAGCTTTCCTCGATATTTCAAAAAATGAAACCGTTACCGATTGATTGATCGTCCCCGAAACCCCTTGGATATAGATATCCGAGTATATTGAAATCGAAAGGTAATTAATAACTTCGATATGGATAGATGAACCACTTCGAAAATTTATCCAAAATTGACAAAAAAGTCTGCTTCTTCTATGTCAAAAGTAGGCAGTGGACTTTATAATTAATCGCACATCCGCTGAAGACGACCCACGTGAAGCAAGGCTGAAAACCGTTACTACACCGTAAGCGATTCAAGAAGTACGTGATATCGTGTTGGACCACAAGCGAAAAAAGTAAGTAAGATAAGTAGCTGAGAGCGTAGGGATATCGGATTAATAAGTGCAAAACATTTTGCACAGAGGACAAGGAATATACAAGCTTTTCGCAAGATTTTTTTTATCGACTACAAGTTGGCCCTTGACAGCTATCACACCTGATGTTAAGTGATGATGCAATCCAAGATGGAAACGGGCTAACTTGTTTGGAGTAGGACGAAATCCACACCCCTTTTGGTTTCTACACGACATCGTACCGAAACGCTAAAACAATTTGCGTCATTGCACCACAGTTTCATGGTTTGTGACTTCTATCAGTTCCCAGTCTTTCTTAACCCCTTGCAAAAAATACAGACCATGGAGCAAAAACCTTGGAGAAAGGCCAAGTGTATTGAAGTTAGGATAGAACAAGCAAAAAATTATATCAGTTTTAAATTGAAATTCGTCAGTATTGTCAGGCCGAAAACTTTTACAATTGCACGTTTAAAAGTTGGTTAGAATTCTGTTTTGCGATAATTTCAAATAAAACAAAAACTAAATGATCCTCACTAGCTAACTCTTCTCCCTTACCACCCACGCTACCGGATAACCCTTCCAACCGGAAGTGTCAGAAAAGTCTTGTAGCCTTCGGTCTAGCCGATATCAGCTCAGACCATGTGCTATGTAGTAAGAAACGTCGTCCCAAAATAACACTCGGACCAAAGGAAAAATGTTCTAAAATGCCACTGACAAAAAATCATTAATATTGGACAGTTTTAGTTCTGAAGTGATGCACTGATATAGTATATTGTGGGATTGATTTTTATTCATACGAGAAACAAAAGTTAATAAATTTGTTAAGATAAGTTACCTGGTAAAATGGGATAAAATGGTCATAAAGTGAGAACATTCTTCTATGCACCTCTTGTCTACAATACCTATAAAAACGTGATTAAATTTTCTCAACTCTAAGTATCCTCTTAAGCCAAGACATTTCCAGCAGATGGCACGGCAATAATATTACCATAGGATTTAGAATATAGTCACCGTTGTGATACAAGTTATTCCAAACATTATCTATAATATGATCTCGTGTATAGCATGTCTAAGTGTACTATTAATCTTGATTTACGATCACAACTCAACAGCGGCTAAAGGGCTGTAGTCAAGGTCTGCGGCCGGGCGATGTGGAACATCTCGTAGAACGTCCGGGTGAAATACATTACGAGCCTGTAGCTGCTTTATTTGCATAATGATGAGACTGTATGAAGGTATGCAGGATCTGTCGATGCAGAACTGCATTGATACGCGAAGGTATGCAGTGTAATGTATGTGAATTTTTCTATTTACTATATTAACATCTTTGTTTCTTACATTTTAAATTCTTCCGACCTTTTCAGAAGGTGAGGGCAGTCGCAGGATGGAGGCGGCTTTGGCCCGCGATGTTTATGTGATTGATTATAAAGCTACAGTCTACATTAAGCTAAATACAGGGTCTCCAACGTTCTAAGGCCTGATCAGGGTACAAGCCTGTAAATCTCAAGCTCACTCAGAAAAAAGTTCACTAACATTTACGATTGTTACAAGTTATATAAAATATTTTATTGAAAGGCTGGATAGTTTGGGAAATTTGACTTCTTTTTATCGACTACAAGTTGGCCCTTGACTGCTATCACACCTGATGTTTAGTGATGTTGCAATCTAAGATGGGAGCGGGCTAACTTGTTAGGAGTAGGATGAAATTCACACTATCCTATCACCCTATCGGTTTCTACACGACATCGTACCGGAACGCTCAATCGCTTGGCGGTACGTCTTTGTCGGTAGGGTGGTAACTAGCCACGGCGAAAGCCTCCCACCAGCTAGACCAAGACAAATTAAGAAAAATTTCAATCTGCCCCGCCGGTAATCGAACTCAGGGCCTCCCTCTTATAAATACACAGCGCATAGCACTGCGCCACGGAGGCCGTCACGTTTTGTTTCTATAATGACAAGCTTACTCGTAAAATTAATCATCATTTCTAAGATTCAATTTCAGTACAAAACTCTATGCAAGGCAATAAATATCATTCAATTTTATGGTTGTTTTAAAACAACAAAAGAGTGGCAATAAAACAATCAAACAAAAGCTTCATCGGTGAAATAACAGCAGTAACAATACAGACATGATGGAATTGACCTCACCGTGCACCTCACATGCAGTTACGTCTTGGTCTGCCATTTTAACCGACGAAAAAAAACGGCGGAGGTTCTCAATTCGACAAGTATATATTTTTTTTTTATGTATGCATAACTTTGTATGCATAACTTTGTACAGTGGTGTCCGATTTTGATAATTCTTTTTTTTATTAGAAAGGGCACACTTTCAAGGTGGTCCCATTGTCATCATGTTAGGATCTGATGATGACATCCTGGGAAAATTGAAGGAACTCTTCTAATTGTACAGGCAAACTTGCGGCGATTTCGGTTTTTGTGTAAATATCGGTAGCTTTTTGGCTACAAGTGCCGTATAATATACTATACGACAGACAGACAGTATAGTACGACTGCGTTACGTGGCGATAAATCACTAAAAAGTAAGAAATGAAATTTTTAACAAAAAATAGAACCGACTCAAAACGCACTAAAAAGTAAAAAATAACTATGTCATTTAGTTGCTTTAAATTACTTAAGCATATCTAGGAGTCGATGCCAGTCAAGGTTTCTACTTTAAGGTCATTACCTAGAACCCACAAACTTCTTTACTACGTTAAATAAATGTTCCTTAAACTTGCTGGCACCGACTTCATAGATACGCTTAAGTAAATTAAAGCAACTAAATGACACAGTTATTTGACTTACTTTTTAGTGCGTTTTGAGTTTTTAGTTGGTTCTATTTTTTTTCCTGTTTTATATCATAATGTTTAGTTTAGAGCAGACACAAGTGATTTGATTTTGGGGACGTAAAGCACTTCATTCTTTATTTACATATGTTACAAAGGTTCACTGTAACTATTGCCTATTTGAAGCTCGACCCATTTTGACAGAGGAATGAACTCAAAAGTTGAGTAAAATATAAGGATAGCGTTAAAACTGCACATTTTCTCTTTCCTATAAAAATTGATGCACTCAGACCACTAAAACTCACTGTAACTTCTGAGGGCAAGTCTGAGCTTTTACCGACTTATAACATAAATGAAATGGAATTAATTAATCAGCGCCATCTATGTTTAACGTAAGAAAAAAGGTCAATTATCCATGAAATTGTCATTACTCGGTAAAAACGCACACTACTACTGTATTGATACTATTATCCGGTATATCGGTATTAATTCAAAAGTTTCAGTAACTTCTACCATAACTCTCTGTTATATACGAAACCCTTTAAATGAGAATACAGTTTACACTTGACCGGTCTTGAAGATGCTTTATGTAAATGATGATAGCTTTTAATTGCAGCAGTTGTACAGCTGTTAGCACACGAGCGGTCGGCGCGTCAAGGTCGCGGCGCGCGGGTCTCGGCTGCGGCTATTAGATCTGTATTAAGCTTAAGTGTTTACTCAGCGATACAGCGTTGAGTTATGTAACATCGACGCATTCAACAGCTGCGATATCAATAAAGTGTTATACCTTGAAGTGTTAATAACGCCACAGTTAGAAATGGATTTAAACTCGAGAGTTGTCAATTAGATAATCAATTTCTGTGCCACCACTAGTACGGATGTAACGATAACTTTGATAAGCAATATTAGTTTGAAGTATCTTATTGTCGATCGCAGTTTTGTTTTCATATTGTTTTATTTCCTAAAATCCTTAATGTTAAAGTCATGATTAGCAGTATCGGCCTTAGTAGACCCTCCTAGACTGTGTAAGTCCTATCAAGGAAAGTTGTCTTTACCGAAATGTATTTTGCACTCACTTTTTCAACGATGTGTAGTGTAAATCACCAGCATCGAGCCCTAGGGCCAAATGCAGTACGGGCTTCGACGTTTTCCCTCGTGCTTCGAAAAGCTGCAGAGAATTTTGCCATTCCCAGGCATGTCTTCCAGTCCTTTTGTGGCCTATGAGTTAATCTGCTTATTTCCGGTGGTTACCACTGGTAGGTATTACATCGCTGTTCTGTATTAGTTCCTACAATTCTATCTCTATGCTCATCACTGTCATGATATTATAGTTTAGATGAGAGAAGCTTGTTTTACAAACAAAACAAGAGGACGCTACTATGTGTGTCTGTGTAACTAACATATACCGACCCTAGCGTGTGAGTGTGCGCGTACGGAGATGTTCATCTCATCAATAACCCAGCGCCGGTGTCGGAACATGTGGCGCTGCTCCGACAGTCACTCACTTTAATTACTCGCTGAATATTGATGTGCAATTAGTTGACATACGCCGTCAGCGGAAACGGTTACTTGCAAAACATAAAACACATCGCTCGTCATATACCTACGTCTATATTACATTTTGCGTTGTGGTGACAATTTGGTGAAACAACAATCCTAATCTTAACTATGAAATGCAGAGATCCTCAGTGGTACGACAATCCATAAAGATAGTCAACAATTCCTTCTTTATGGCCATCTTCGAATAAAATGAAAGCTTTAATAAATCAAAACTTAAGTCTCTCAATTATTTTTATTTACATTTGTTTTTAAATTTTATATGATACAAAAATTCTATCAAAATTGTATAAAAAACTGCTCTTCCGCTTGCGTTGCTTTTGAGTGCTCAGACAAACGTCAGTCAGGGTTCAAGAATAAGGAACCTCCTCACAATACACACCATTTTAAGGACTACTTCCTTATCTGACCCTTAATTCAACAGCCAAGCGAAAGCTTCTCATGTTGGTCAAAGCTTTTAGTCATTGACTGAAATGACTATCGGAACAATGATAGTTTCGACTCACTATATCAAATATATTAGCTACAATAGTACCCGTTAGTGATGACCATTTGATCCCAGTAGACCTTTGTTCAAGAAATGACGCTGGGTCGTACGGTAATAGTAAGGCATCTCAAAATCGACAGGGCCATTTTAAAAGCCAATTGGTTATCCATTATAATTGGTTAATATAAAAATCCTGGCTACTTGAATATGTCTGTTCAAGTATTCGCCGTTAGCAAGATGAGAACACTCGCAAACTCTATGCCTAAGGGACTCCCTAGGACGACGACATGCTCAATATATGTCAGAGTGCTATCTTTCAAAATATGTTGCAGCAGTAATCTCCATTATGAAATTAAATGCCGATGTCTCATCTGTGAACTTAAGAATAACTTAATAAATAATGTTAAGTTAATGTTATAGCAGATAATAAATCTATCAAGTCCATTAGTAGTTTATAAATGTTTAGGTACTGTTATCGTTAAATAACTACAATGTAGTAAATATCAACGCTAACTTCCAAATGTGCGCAAGATCATTGTCAATAACAAAAATTTTTAACAAAAAATAGAACCACCTCTGAGTAAGAAATAATTTTTTTTTAACAAAAAATAGAACCGACTCAAAACGCACTAAAAAGTAAAAAATAACTGTGTCATTTAGTTGCTTTAATTTACTTGAGCATCTATGAAGTCGGTGCCAACAAGTTTAAGGAACATTATTTAACGTAGTAAAGCAGTTTGTGGGTTCTAGGTAACGTCATTAAAGTAGAAACCTCGGCTGGCACCGACTCCTAGATATGCTTAAGTTTATTAAAGCAACTAAGTGACACAGTAATTTTTTACTTTTTATATTTTTTGTTAAAAATTTTTATTTCTTGCTTTTTGATGATTTATCGCCACGTAACGTCCTCGTACTATACTGTCATAGTCTATTATACGGCACTAGTAGCCAATAAGTTACCGATAACGAGACAAAGACCAAAATCGCTGTAACCATGCCTTCAAAATTTGAAGAGTTCCTTTAATTTCCCCAGGATATCATCATTAGATCCTAACATGATGACCATGGGACCACTTTGGAAGTATGCCCTTTCTAATAAAAAATGAATTGTCAAAATCGGACAACTCTGTAAAAAGTTATGCGTGGTCATACATAAAAAAAAAATATACGTGTCGAATTGAGAACCTCCTCCGTTTTTTTTCGTCGGTTAAAAATATCATAACAACCTTGCCCATTTATTCTTAATGATTCAAAAAATCTGTAACAGTTGGAATTTCAGAAGCTGAATTAGCCTAACATTACTGTATTGAACCTATACCGCATCTATCGCCAAGCCTGCGTCGTCCTTGCGTATGATTAATGATGATTGCATATGATTATCTACATTTATTTGGGCGCAGAGCGAGGATGTGGTAACGGCGGACGCAACGTTGCTGAGACAAGTTGCGATTCGGGGACGTGAGCGCGCTCGCCCGCGATGTGTTCCGTATAACGATAACTGCTGCTAGTTAATACTTTTAGTTTTTTTTTTCGAGTAGTCTAAATAAAGTTATTCATTTATTACACGAAAAATTATCAGCAGAGTTGACGAGAGAAAGCTACGAATATATCGGCCACACGCAAAATTACAAACATTATTTAGTGAATTGATTCTCATTCATTTATTTTTAAATGCCGTATTGGTTACGATATATTTATTTTATATATTTTTTCACATTTCTTTCTCCTTTGCTTGTTAAATTAAATCCTTCAAAATATGAAGGAAAACAATAAATAGTTTTTTAATTATTTAAAATGAAAACATTTCGGAAAGTTATATTGTAATGTATCAGCAATTTTATCATCGATTTTATTATTTTAGAAATATGTCCTATAGTAAAAACTTAGACGAATATATAATCTAAGAATGAAAAACTGTAGTAATTAAAATATGATAATTTAATTAAATATAAGTATCTTCTAAGCCGTTCTCGCGTGATCTCGGTCCACACTTGTCCGCGGAACTCTGCGCTCGTCCGCGTTGATATTTAGACGCACAGCTCCGTGTTGCGTTTGAACTTTATGAGCAGACTTGACTTTTATGTAATTTGTTATTAATTCCTCACCGCAGGGCTCCGCTCCGATGTCACTTTATTATTTATAAACTTTTTGTTATTCAACTGGTAGTTACATTTTTTATCCATTAGGTTGCGTATCTTTCGATTTGAAGAAGAAGTTTTGAAAATTCAGTAACATGGTAATGTTTTCAACGTACTATATCGGTATAACGGTAGACAACTGTGTAGTTCGGATCTTGGTAGCTTTGGGTAGTCGCAGATAGCACAGGTTTTTGACAAATTTTTAAAGCGTAGTTAATTACAATTTATATTTTCTTCTGTTCTGTTTTACTCTCACCAGCGATGCACTTACAGCAAACTATATTATTGTGAAGGCCTGTTTAGTGTGCCAAATAGCAAACATTGTAATAAGATGAAATCACAAACGACATCGTCTAACATGTGACCTGTTTAATGTGCGAATCGTGAAAGTAAAAGTGCATAAATATTTTAACAGTTATCTTCGTGTGCGGGTGCGAGTATGTCGGTCAAAGTCACGCGCACCGAGCGGCGGGTTCACTAACAGGTAAGTGGTAACAATGAGTGAGTAATCCTGCGCGTGCTGGGCGCATCCTCCGCTGCGGGTACACTTCTCTCCGAATGTGCTGCGACCTTGCGGCGTTCGATTGTAACTGGTTTTGTTCACTTTGTACGACTTTAGTTTTTATTCGATTTTTTTTGTATATTATTGCGTCCTGTACAGGCGGTCATCTTGGTAAGGGAATGTTGTCTTGTTATTTTTGCTCTGAAATATTTTTTTTAGTTCAAAATTACTTGTAGTCAATAAAAAAAATAAAAAAAAAATGTTATAGAGTCGTCTTCAAAATAAACTATACTAAAGCCAAACTCGATTGAGAATGCTTGTCAACTAACAAATTTAAAATGAAGGTAGAAAATGCAACACATTTTATGCCTAATAAATTTAAAATTATGTTTTGTTATTTTAAAAAATCTTATTTAAAAGATATTGAATATATTAATTAGTTTTAAGCTTACTAATCTTATTTATTGCCATGAATTCATCATTAATTAGTTCATTAAAAAAAATAGGTGTAAAATGACTAATGATTTCTACCTTCATTTATAATTTGTTTGTTGACAAGCGTTCTTAATCGAGTTTGGCTTTAGTATAGTTTCTTTAAACGACTGATGAATGTTTCAATTACTCCTTTCTTGCTATTTATTTAAAAGCGAAATATCACTTACTGGTTAGAATTTAAACTATCGCGAGTACTATTCATATTAATGAAAATATAACCGCTGAAACTCACGTCACGGTTGTCGGGGTATGCCCGACTAGTTTCGAACCCATGAGAAAACAAAGCAAACATGTTTGCTTCTCGCCGCGTTACCGGAACAAGCAAGCTCATGACTAAGGACCCCGTATGGGTTCGAAACTAGTCGGGCATAGTCCGACAACCGTGACGTGAATTTCAGCCGTTTATATTTACACTCACTCATTAATCAAGAAATATCAAAAACTATAACACCTACAAACTTGAATTTTGGCAGGTAGGTTGCTAGGTGTAGACATCCAATAAAGAAATAGATTTGCTATAACTCCACCCCTAAGGAGGTAAATTGAGTGTTTTTATACAAATTTCCAGTTTGTTTGTATAAAAATCCTTAGTTTTTCAAGTACCTAAATCTTGAATGGACATTGCCAAAAATTGTATGGAAGTGTACCCCAGGCTGCACAGTAATGATATATATGTCATTAAATAGTGCAGATTTTCTATTTACAGAAAAACAAAGTTGTATGTAGCTATGCAGTCGCAGGAAAAAGTTATGAACGTTGAAAAAGTTGACTTTTCATGCTACGACGACGGTCACGTGATTCAGAACACAAAAATCGATTGAAATTTTTATTTTTTGATATATTTTCAAGTGATTGCTATGAAAAATGGGTAATTGTTTAAAATTCATTGTGTATTTAAATAAAACAGTTAAATATGAGCATAAGATTTGACGACCTCCGTGGCGCAGTGGTATGCGCGGTGAATTTATAAGACGGAGGGTTCGATTCCCGGCGGGGCAGATTGAGATTTTTCTTAATTTGTCTTGGTCTGGCTGGTGGGAGGCTTTCGCCGTGGCTAGTTACCACCCTACCGACAAAGACGTACCGCCAAGCGATTTAGCGTTCCGGTACGATGTCGTGTAGAAACCGAAATGGGTGTGGGGTTTCGTCCCACTCCTAACAAGTTAGCCCGCTTTCATCTTAGACTGCATCATCACTTAACATCAGGTGTGATAGCAGTCAAGGGCCAACTTGTAGTCGATAAAAAAAAAATTAGTTTGGACAGTTTGCGGCAAATTTTGACAATGTCCTTTAAAATGTATGCTGTATAGATGGTGTGGCTGTGTATTAATAATTTAAAATAACACTCTGAATTATTTTTTGTCGCGTTATACCCACTGGGAACAGGAACTACGCGCTACTTTAGTATATAATATTAATATCAGCAGGTCACAGTGAAGTGAAGCTGCAGAGATGATCGGAATGTGACACAATCACATCACTGCGCGCGGGGGAGCGACCCACGTGCACTCTGTACCGACGCCTCACAATGGATGGTACGAGGATGCTCATCAGCTTCCTTTTCCCGTTATTAATACGCAACGTTACGGTAATTGGGTTTTTTTAAAACTTATACGTCTGACGCCATGCGCCTATTATGAAAATAAAATTTTATTTGTCTATACTAATATTATAAAGAGGAAAACTTTGTTTGTTTGTAATGAATAGGCTCAAAAACTCCTGGACCGTTTTTAAAAATTCTTTCACCATTCGAAAGCTACATTATCCACGAGTAACATAGGCTAAATTTTATTTTGGAAAAAAATAGGGTTCCGTAAAATATTTGGGTTTTTCGGACACAAGGTGTAAAACATCAACCAGAAAAGTTACTTTTTTGCGTACGCTGCCTGAACTATAAAAGATAGAACCATAAGATGTTCTAATTAATTAGAGATCTTATAAATATCTACAAAAAAGTCCGTGACACACTATACCTATCTATGTCTACTGAGGCACAACAACCATTTTTTTATTTAAAAATCTTTATTTTTTTTGGACTACATTTAAACGCATTTATTTTACTCATGGTATAAATCCTTATCAAAATAAATTATTTCATCACTAAGTACAGTTTATGTAGATAATATTTGGTATTTAAAAGATTAAAATTGGACGCTTGGTTTTGAAGTTATGGCGAACTTAAAATATTACTATTTCTGCGTTGCGAAGTGAGCGTCACCAAGGCGGGGGTGCGCGTGCGGGAGGGGAGTTTAGATCTATGTTATATGTATACGATGATGAATTAAGAATTCGATCTTTGTTCAAATATCTATTTAGTACACGGAAGGGTTTGTTCGTTTGTTTAAACGGGCTAATCTCTATCTGCGTGTCGGATTGTAAAATTATTTTTGTTTATTCTGAAGGCTAGACTCAAGAGTGAAATATACTATTTAATATCAATTTATAGCTTGCCATAAATGTATATTTTAAATGTTAATGTACTGAAATGTCATACAGTGTTTAACAAAAATGTAGATCTTTAGTACACGGAACGGGACGAAGGATATTGGTTGACGGCAAACTATAAAAAAAATTAAATTGAGAGGGGGAGCGGGGAATGAGCACACTTTATATGTGACTTTCGTACATTTTGTATGGAAGTCTGTCTTTAAAATTAGAAGGGTACCTAAGAGGTTTTCACGCGGACGAAGTCGCGGGCGACTGCTAGTCAAAGATAAAAATAAAAAACGAAAAACATGGTTTTTGAATTTTTCACATAAATTTTGAGGTTATGTGAAAAAGGTGTAAAAACAAAAGTTTTAGATCTTTTTATTACCTACAACTTCGCCATTCAACTCTTTTCCGTAGGACTTTTAGTTTTGCCGGAAATCGAGAAAATCCGTTTTTTACCCCTAAACCCTCAACCCCTACCCCTTCCCGACCTCAGATTGCCCGTAATTTATTTTTCCTTTAATTTTTATGATATTCTCCTCATTTTCTGATGGGTTTCATCCTACTGCGATTTTCTTGTACTTTATGTTAATTTTAAGGCTAATTGCACTGGAGTATATTTTTAGGACGTAGATTGAAAATTAAAATTAATTTTATTGATTGAAATGTACTCGTTTAGTGAAACGACATTCAAATATTGCAAATGTACCTATTACAATTCAATATTGCGAGTCATGGTTTCCATTAGATGTGATTGTAGTCCAGTGCCAGCCTGCTCAATGTGTCGACGCGATGTACCAATGTGAGCCAATCATTAATGATTTCAGAATATTTGTTAAGGCGATTCGATGGTCACTCCTCTGACCCAATTCTGACCAGTTCCCGAACAGCAGGTTCATCAGCTTCTTTGGTTGCACGCGGTGCATAGACTAACTACGTTGCTCAAATACGAGAGCAAGATTATAATTAAATTTAAATAACCCCCGACCCAAATCGGAAACATGAAAATATCCAGTCAAGACAAATTCAACGAGCCCGAACTCGATGGGTTTACTAAAAAGGTAGACCAGGGTCTCCTACCTTCGAGCCTTATCATCAGACCAGCTCAGTGGTTCCAGAAGACATTAGTGTTTCAAATGTCAGATCACACACATGCTTTCAAGCAATCTGAGCATGTAACATTTCTATCACAGCTAACAAACGACTTGATGACCTTGAAGACCTGAACCGATTTCCACCAAACATAACTAAGAACATTTTCGACTGATATACCTTTCAAACAAAAAAGACCGCATCAAAATCGGATCATCCGTTTGGGAGTTACGATGCCACAGACAGACACGTACATATTTACACAGACACGTCAAACTTATGACACCTCGTCGTTTTTGCGTAGGGGGTATAAAATTGGCCAAAGAGAGTAAGAAAATGACATTCGATATTAATCGTTAATGGTAATAACCAAAATTTTCCTGCTCTGCGCTTATACAAAATATTAGAAGAACTCAACATTCAACAGCCCAAGCCACAACTCGAACTTGGCCCTTATGATCTGCAGCCGGACAAGTAAATCACTGCAGCACTACAAACAACCAAGCCAATAACTGCAGTGACTCGGTATCTACATTTACGTAAAAGTAAAAGGTTGAATTGTTTTATTAATTTCGAATGTAAATGAAATACCTTTGGTCTAAATAATATGCAAATTTCCGTGAAGTAATCTTCTTACTCGGCGGCTGTAACACCACTTCGACATAACGGTACGGCATAATGATTGCAATTAGCTAATACGCAAATAAAAGAAACACCGAGGAAGTAACTTTATATATTAAAGTATTTAACAATTATAGGAATAACAAGAGGAAAGCAGACTTATCATTTTAGGAATAACACATTTTGGTACAAGTCTTAACACTTAGCGGACTAGCTTGTACACAAATATTATAATATTTACGCATAATAAAATACGAGACGTAAAATAATATAATAGGAAAACTAAGTTCTGAATCACTGAGCTATTAGTTTCTTGCATTCATTATCGAATCACAAACAACTGCAACTGCAAATTGCAGACAAATTGACAAACGAGCTGAAAAAAATTAATATTTACATAGAGCACAAGTCCCTAGTAGGAGTACCTTGTATCCGTGGTAAGGGATTATCCTTAGATAAAAAGTTGATCTAACGGATTAGGTATAGAGCATTTACAGAATAAGTTAACTAAATAGTACAACAAAACACTTAGACATTAAAACAAAACGATTCAGGGAGCTGAGACTAACAAGTAGATTTGAGAACATCTACATAACATCATTTCATACAATATCTTAATATTATTTAAACTCTATTTCTCTACATAGGTAGTACAGAGGAATAGAGTATAAAACTCTGTTCTTATAAAGAGTCTTATCCTAACTCAGTCATCCAAGTAAACAGTAGACATTAGACGAATCGTTCGCAATAACAAAGAACATGAATAACAAAGTAGAACAGACGGTACTACAGTTAGTGATGGTAAGTCCCCTCAGCGGGTGCGGCCTGCGCCGGCGCAGCGTGGTAGGCGTCTTGTTGGTAGCTCTCGTACTGGTAGTTCTGACCCTGCTGGTGCTGCTCATGGTATGAACCTGAAGTAAACATGACTGCGTGAGAAGAAGCACAGAATAAAAATAGATACTATGATATAAGCTATAATCAAAATAAGCTGTTTCTTTGACTGTCGAAAATATATTAGAATGATAAATTGATAAATTTTATTTGAAATTATTCTATTCTTTTTACATTTTATTACTACTTTCATGAACTATTAAAAATTTATCAATAGAACATTGTACATTTTATTTCTTGAACTTTTGTTGCCAAGTTTCCATCATATTTTCTTCTTCATAGTGTTATTTATCTGTGGCAGAAAACTCAGATTATTTTTCAACCCACGTGCAGTCTGCCATCCGAACCAATAGTACAGTCACCAAGATAAAAACTTTAAAAGTCTTTGTAAAGCATGCCTATATGAAGTAATCGAATATGATTGTGGCAGCTCACCGTCGTCATGGATCCCCGCCGCCTCGTCCTTGGCGTTCTGCTCCAGCGCCTCGAGGATAGCGGCGGGGATGGGCGGCGGCGTGGGCAGGTGCGCCCCAGCCGCGCGGAACCCGTGCTCGTCCGCAATGTAGGACACGGAGTACAGCTGCCCGTCGTCACCCGTGTACGAGTAGCCACCCTCGGCCCGCGTGCCGCCGTGCACTGATCCTGCCTCCTGAGCTTTGATACCTGCAAGTGTAAAATGATTCAAGTTTAGCCAGTGCAATGCAACCCACATGAGGCTAAGCACCTACGTCTCAGGTCGACTGAAACGAGACAGCGCTTTCTAGGATGAAAATGTTTCAATTTGTTAAATCTATACTAATATTATAAAGAGGTAAACTATGTAAGCTTGTAAATAGATCTGTTAGGGCTAATCTTCGGAACTACTGATCCGATTTTAAAAATTCTCACCAGTAGAATGCTATACTATGGGGAAGTGTAATAGGCTATATTTTATATTTGTATTGTATATATTAGCCGAGTTATCACGGTTTTTGTCACTTGAGTCGGACCGTGAAATTTATTAAATCAGCTTTGTGCGCGTGCGCTGCCTTAGCTATTGGATATAATTAAAAACATTGTATGAAAACTTTATGTATCTTTAAAAGTTCTACAAAGAAGTGTTTTAAAAATCATTTAATTCATATGCTTATGTTTACGTCATTATGTATACAACTAAACTTACAATGGATATTATAGAGATAAGATTTGCCTTTTACAGTATATTAATTATTTACATAGTTTAGGAGATAATACAAAATTTCTTAAAAGCGCGACACTGACTCTATTAAGTCCAAATCAATTAGAACTTTACGTACGGACGAGTATGTATTGATTGGCGTATTTTGAAAGCTAGACTCAAGCGTGTAATAGACTATTTAATATCAAGCTATACATATCAGCTTGCCATAAATGTATATTGTTTATCTTAATGTACTGTAATGTCGTACAGTATTCAACAATAATGTAAATCTTTAGCGTATGAAGTAGTGCAGCTCACCATTTTCAGTCTCGTACGCGTACTGGTAGTTGTGTCCGTCGCTCTCCGAGTGGTAAGAGAGGATCCGCGCGTGCGCGTCGCCCGGCCGCGCCTGGTACGCGGCCTGCGCGTGCCCGGAGCCCTGCAACTCGGCCGCCTGGTACGCGCCCTGTGCGTGCCCGGAGCCCTGCAGCTCGGCCGCCTGGTACAGGGCGCCGCCCTGCTGCAGCTCGGCCGTGGACTGGTAGGCGTCGGCCGCGCGCGCGAAGTGCTCCGCCTGCGGCTGGCTGAAGATGCGCCCCGCCGACGCGGCCGCGATAATGGCCGTCAACGATGTTATCTGCAAGTAGACTTCATCACACACGACAGAACAGGCCCAAACTGTTGCTTGGTCTAATCAACAAATATTCGCATCAGAATATTACTCCATGGAGTAATATTCCGATGCGAATATTGATCGGGAAACTTGAACCTATTGAGCCTAGCTCAATAAATAACTACGAGTTAACTCTGTCGATTACGGTACGTAGCATAGTTCCCCAAAGTATATTGGAAAATGTCCACACGATTAAGATTTCCAGCACTAATCAAATATCCCGATTACTGATAATTACTAACTGTCACATCACACACATGTAAAGGGAATATCTTCAATGTTACGTGAGCACGACACCGATCCACGGTTTTAAGTAAACTAATAAATATTAAGCTTATTATTTTTGTTTTTTTTTTTGCTAATTGAACGTACCAGCTTCATATTGACTGAGTGTGAGAGCGGCGGAGAGTGGCAGAGAGGGACAGACGCGAATGCGTGTTCGAAATTTCTCCGCGGGTTTTTATACTAAAAAGTTTCTATATACGCACCGTCTTATTAAGTCACACTTATTTGTTACACCACTTGCACTAGCGACTTCAGAACAATATCGTTGAGAGGCTTGCGCTGTTGCTCGCCACTTTACACGTAAGAGCAATAATTGTGTGTTGTTCTCCTCACAAGGGTTTTAACGATACAATACTATACAATATAATTATGTACATAAAATTATGTTGAAGACTTGCAATTTCCTTCCAGGATGGAAGATAAATGGAGACCTTCCACCATGTGGTATCATAAAGTCTACATTAAGTAGACATTACAGTAATGAAAATTTTTAACTAAAAATAGAACCGACTCAAAATGCACTAAAAAAACTGTCATTTAGTTGCTTTAATTTACTTACGCATATCTATGGAGTCGGTGCTGAAAACAATTTTACTTCTTACTTTTTAGTGATTTATCGCCACGTAACGTACTCTTACTATACTGTCATAGTATAGTATACGGCACTAGTAGCCAAAAAGCTACCGATATCGAGACAAAGACCGAAATCGCTGTAAGCGTGCCTCCAAAATTTGAAGAGTTCCTTCAATTTCCCCA
Source organism: Mycalesis mineus (assembly GCA_034621355.1). Classification (NCBI taxonomy): domain Eukaryota; kingdom Metazoa; phylum Arthropoda; class Insecta; order Lepidoptera; family Nymphalidae; genus Mycalesis; species Mycalesis mineus. The sequence continues at coordinate 36,971 of JAXAVZ010000210.1, read as the reverse complement.
GGATATCATCATCAAATCCTAACATTATGACAATTGGACCATCACAAAAAAAAGAATTATAAAAATCGGACAACTCTGTAAAAAGTTTGCGTGGTCATACGTAAAAAAAAAATTTACGTGTCGAATTGAGAACCTCCTTCGTTTTTTTTCGTCGGTTAAAAATATTTTAAAAAGGTATATATTACTTTTATTGGTTTAAATAAGGGTCAATACCCGGACTGGATATATTGAACCTAGGACTGAGTCCACAAGAGCGCAAGTCCGCAGTGTCCGCGGGCAGTGCACGATTGCGTAACGCGTAACGAGATGCGCGCCGCCAGTGCACAAGTGGAGCACATTTCGGGTAGAGCTCAGCGCCGCTAGACAGATCGTGACCTACCTTACCAGCGGTATTGAGATGACTAGTCGACGCCTCTCACCTCCTCTGCGTTGTTGATATCTTTTCTCTGATCATATACAAAAAGAAATATTTAATACAAAAGGAGTAATAAATAATTTGGAGATCCTGGATTCGACTTCCGGCGGGGCAGATTGAGATTTTTCTCAATTTGTCTTGGTCTGGCTGGTGGGAGGCTTTCGCCGTGGCTAGTTACCACCCTACCGAAAAAGACGTACCGCCAAGCGTTTAGCGTTCCGGTACGATATCCTGTAGAAACCGAAAGGGTTTTCGTCCCACTCCTAACAAGCTAGCCCGCTTCTATCTTAAACTGCATCATCTCTTAACATCAGGTGTGATAGCTGTCAAGGGCCAACTTGTAGTCAATAAAAAAAATTGAAATATAAGCCGGATTATTTGTTGAGATGACAAGCTATTTGTGTGTAACATTCCAATCTCTCTATCTATACTCTCTACTATAAAAAATCTTATTTTTAAATTCCAATCTTGATATTTTTTATTCGTGTTTTCATTTAACTTGATTATTAATAAATTTTTACACTTATTTATTTATTTACAATTATTTTAAAAAATTTTAACAATGCTTCTAAAATTATAAAAAAAAACATTATTAAAAATTTATAAAAAAATTCATTCCGCCTGCTGCGGGGCCCGGGGGTCCAAGCAACCGGTGGTCAGGGCTCCAGAGTGAGGAACCTCCTCACAATGCGCGCCGTTTCAAGAATTACTGCCTTCTGTATCCGACCCTTGATCCAACAATTAAGCGAAAGCTTTTTAAGATGTTGGTCAAAGCTTTTCGCTATAAGACCGTTGACTGAAACGACTATAGGAACAATCATTGTTGAATCAACATTAATAAATTATTATTATTAACCAAATTAAATGAAAACACTGAATATAAAATAAAAATAATGATTATTTAGTGAGCCAACTCTAAGAGATTCGGAACTCTTTAGTTAAGACAGTGATAGCATTAAGATGGGCGCACGTAAGCGACGCAGATAATATTACAGAGAACAAATAAGTAGAGATTGTTGCTATTAACTAACTGTACCACTGCAGCTCGGCAACATCTGAGTCAATACCGGCCGGTGTCTCAACGCGGTCATGAGATCGCGCGATAACTCGACACGTTGCATGACCCCGGGGTTACTAATCCTAGCCTAGTCAGCGATGGGGTTGGTGGTTTTTATGGCAAAGTTCTTATGGTCATCTTTGAGCTCCAGCATCAGACCAGCTCCTATCATAATATTGCAATAACCGCCAGCGCCTGCAGGGTGGGCCAGTCGGAGGAAGTCGAGAGGTATTGATATTACGCGGTAGTTCAAACTTCAAGAACTTACGAGATGGAGCTAGAAGTAAATGGAATAGACAATTATTGTTGTCTAATTATGTATACATACATATGCTAGGAGTAAATGGAAAATACAATTATTGTTGTCTAATTATGTATACATACATATGCTAGGAGTAAATGGAATAGACAATTATTGTTGTCTAATTATGTATACATATATATGCTAGGAGTAAATGGAAAAGACAATTATTGTTGTCTAATTATGTATACATACATATGCTAGGAGTAAATGGAATAGACAATTATTGTTGTCTAATTATGTATACATACATATGCTAGGAGTAAATGAAATAAACAATTATTGTTGTCTAATTATGTATACATACATATGCTAGGAGTAAATGGAATACACAATTGTTGTTGTCTAATTATGTATACATACATATGCTAGGAGTAAATGGAATAAACAATTATTGTTGTCTAATTATGTATACATAGATACATATGCTAGGAGTAAATGAAATAAACAATTATTGTTGTCTAATGATGTATACATACATATGCTAGGAGTAAATGGAATAGACAATTGTTGTTGTCTAATTATGTATACAATATACAACTACACGGAATTTGCAATAAACTCGAAGGCTACTCGACGGATTTTTGTGTGGTTTTCATTAATAGATAGAGTGATTCTTGAGGAAGGTTTTAAACTGGTTCTGATCATGGCAATGCTTGTTGGAAGTGTCAAGCCGCCTGGGAGCTTTCATTAAAAACGCTGCCAGAACCCTAAACACTTTGAGATATAACAAATAATATATCGAAGTATTGTTAGTAGTATATTATACCTACGGTTGTAGTGTGAAACTATCACACGCATCTCTCGATCAAGATTAGCTGAGACAGGCCTCGACCGTTTAGTACAAATAAATTGGAGGCGCATTATCGATGTATTGTGTCTCTGGACTGACAAACAATGCCTTCACCACCGGTAGGGCTCACAATAGATCTATATACACACAATAGACCAACAGATGTGTATATAAGATAGGTCAGAGATTATACGTATGCTGACCTACAACACGATACTTGTACGACTTGCGATCAATCATGCGGTGTAATGAACTATCTACTAGAACGTGACAACTTGAACCTAAACGGGGCTGCAATAATCACCCCATCCGGTTCCCGCCTTCCGATAATGACTGATCATCATCAGATCAGTGCAAGTCTTAAAGGTTATAGCTGCAAATCTTCTCTCCTTGGAAAAGGGAGACCGTTCCTTGTATTGGACCTCGTATATATAATTTAATACACGTGTATATTACGTATGATGAATTTTTATCAAAACAACATTTGGTATTGGTCACATATTTTTGAATACATAGTCAAAGGAAGAATATTTTAACAGGTAATAAATATTTACACTTAACTTTATTCAGTCGTTTTATAAGCACTCAATAAAATCTCATTAGTAGATTCTATAAGCCGCAAGCAGCGACAGATCATTAAATCCTTAATTATATAGACGCGCTGTAGATTGTTCAAATATTTTACAATCGATATGAAAGGGTCAATAGACTCTGGGTCGTAATATGCCTTGGTACGAACACCCTTGCTTAATTACCCTTTTAAGTTAAAATAAAAACTAAAAAGAGCCAGCATCCTTTGCACCTCTACACAAGCCCTTAAAGTTCTAAAAGACCTATATCTAACAAGAATAAATTAAAAATTTAAAAACTATTCGCATTTTTTTGTGACAGACATCTTGGATTTAAACTTTTCACGGTGTTTAGTATTATACTCGTAAAAGCTTTTTTATTTGATATTGAGGGTTTTGTTATATATTATTTCCATATAATTTGTTTTTCTCGTATTAATATAATAGTACAGGATCCGTGGCCTATTTTTTCACTTGATTACTATCAAGCTAATTTTCCGTGAGTAGCTTCATTTTGATAAGACGCCCAACAATTTCCTGTGCGAAAATTTTTGATTGTGGTAGCTAACAGAGGTAGCAATGATAAAATATGTCGATTTGATGATTCTTCAATATTTATTACTAACTGAATTGTTTTTATTAAATCTTAAGATAATTATCTAAATTATTTGAAAAAATATTTGTCCTACAAAATCTATGGTTTCATCAAAGAGTCCTCCCCCTCCAACATGTATTGATAACGAGATCACCAAAAATGATTACTAACCAGCTGATTTTTTTTTTATTACTTAGTTAATATATATATAATTTAACAGCCATATTGTCCTACAAATTTCGTGGTATGTTATCCCGGTCCTACGCTCAGAAATTGTTAATACCATAAGACCATTTTTCTCATTACTAACTGTAGGACAAAAATATTACATAATAGGTTAGTGTGTTCAGTGCCCAAATAAAACAATGTCCTACAAAAAAACAGGTATGTATCACTAGTCCGACAAGAATTGTAATTTTTTCGTTTTCCTATTTCTAACATAAGATACAGTGAAAAAATCTTTTTTAAAATTTAAATAAGTTTATTTTTTAGGAAAATTAGGTAAAAAAATTGGTGTATTGGTGTATTTATAGATAAAAAAAAAATTAATCTTCATCATATTCATCTGATGAATCTTCATAATCTTCGCTACTAACATCGCTGTCATCTTCATTTATTTCACTTTCCTCACTCGTGATATCTGACTCTGTAATAACATGAAAAAATTTAGTAAATTATATAATAATGAATAATCAATCAATAAATAACAATAGTATAAATAGGGTACCTGGTATTTCAGAAGATAATTCTTCAAAAGATGGACTTTTGGGGACCATCAAACCAATAATATTCATATTTGCCATCAATTATTGTCCATCCAAAATTTTCCGGCAATTTTTCCGTGGGGCACCGCATATGTCCGTTACACCATACATTGCAGATAAATGCAGTTCTTTTAATTTGTTGTAACAATTCTTCTTTTGTTGGTGGCAAACTGGAAGGATCATATCCTACGATTTTTTGTTTTAAAATTTCTTCATTTTCATTTTTTGATTTATATCCTTTTTCAAATAACTACTACTTTTGACCGTAGGACCGGGACAACGTACCACGGAATTTGTAGGACAATATGACCGTTACATTATATAAATATTAACTAAGTAAAAAAAAAAAATCAGCTGGTTAGTAATCATTTTTGGTGATCTCCTTATCGATACATGTTGGAGGGGGAGGACTTTTTGATCAAACCATAGATTTTGTAGGACAAATATTTTTTCAAATAATTTAGATAATTATCTTAAGATTTAATGAAAAACAATCCAGTTAGTAATTAATATTTGAGAATCATCAAATCGACATATTTTATTATTGCTACCTCTGTTAGCTACCACTATCGAGAATTTTCGCACAGGAAATTGTTGGGCGTCTCATTAAAACGATGCTATTCACGAAGATTCAGCTTGATAGTAATTATTTTTACATCAATGATCTGTACTACTACTTTTAAGCGTAGGAACCGGGATAACATACCACGAAATTTGTAGGACAATATGGCTGTTAAATTATATATATATTAACTAAGTAATAAAAAAAAATCAGCTGGTTAGTAATCATTTTTGGTGATCTCGTTATCAATACATGTTGGAGGGGGAGGACTCTTTGATGAAACCATAGATTTTGTAGGACAAATATTTTTTCAAATAATTTAGATAATTATCTTAAGATTTAATAAAAACAATTCAGTTAGTAATAAATATTGAAGAATCATCAAATCGACATATTTTATCATTGCTACCTCTGTTAGCTACCACAATCAAAAATTTTCGCACAGGAAATTGTTGGGCGTCTTATCAAAATGAAGATACTCACGGAAAATTAGCTTGATAGTAATCAAGTGAAAAAATAGGCCACGGATCCTGTACTATAATGACGGCTAATCGTATTTTTACCACATACATACATTTAAAAACCCAAAAAATCTTAAAAGCTAGCTTAGTTTTTGAAAACATGTCTTTTTCCAATGCAACGACAATTCAGAGCAGTGAAGGTATAACCGTTGTGCAACCGAAACTGATCCTAGGACTTGTTGTACGAGTACTTCCAGTCTACTATAATCGTTGAAATATCAAAGCCTTTTTTTTTTTTTCGAGGGGGAAATCTCCTCCAGAGATACCCGATTTCGCAGGGGAGAAATCGGGTTATGTGGGACTTCTCCACTAAAACCCCCTCGGTGGCCATCCTCAGTGCATTTGCGAAGCACCGGGCTCTCTAGTGAACTGCTATACCGGTGCTTCTTTCGCACTATGCCTCTGGGTTCATCGAGTGTTAGTAGCAACTTGTGCCACTACAAGTTGCTATCTGCCCGGAATGGCCATAAAGTAAGCAGTCAGAGCCCCCACTCTGCCTGCTTGCGACTCCGATGTTCCTACTCACGAGACCCTGTATTTATACCAGGAACTCGGCTCTGTCCCCGTCTCCTGTTTGGATCGGCCCGTTCTCGAGCCCTTTCCGCAGTCTCCTTCTTCTTCATAACTGATTCGCTGAAGGAGACTACTGCCTGCCATGCTTTGTCCTCAGCCAGCATGGCTGATATTAAAGCTGGAGGAGAGAGATCTCTTCCAACACTGCTGATAAGTAATCGGCGCTCTGGGTCCCAAGCCGGGCACTCCTCAAGAGTGTGTTGGGCGGTGTCTCTGCTGTCCTCACAATGGTGACAGTGAGGCAGAGTTTCTCGGCCGATCCGATACAAATATTCGCCAAAGCAACCATGGCCGGTGAGAACTTGGGTCAGTCGGAAAGTGACAGTGCCACTCTTTCTCGCCAGCCAAGCATCGAAATGTGGCAAAATAGCATTAATGATGCGTTGACATGCGTTTTTCTCCTGACCGAGACGCATTTTCCACTTTAATAACACCTGTTGGATTGCTTCCTTCCTTGCCGCTTCGTGTTCTGTGTACTTTCCCACTACCTGGGAGATGGCGCGAGTCTGGGCATATTTTTTTGCGTCCATCTCTGCAAGGATGTCGAAGGGTGGAAAACGAGCCAGCACAGTTGCCGCTTCAAAAGATATTGTGCGGTAACCTCGAGCGATCCTGATGGCAATTTTGCGTTGCACGCTATTAAGCTTGTTCCTTAATCGCTGCACGCTGGAAAGCCTTTGCGACCATACCGGTGCTCCGTAAAGGGCCGTTGACCGTATTACTCCCGCGTATAAGCGACGAACCTCTTCGTGCGGCCCCCCAAGGTTCGGAAGCAATCTGTGCATTGCACCAGCCACCTTTTCAATTCGGGGAACCAGCCGGTCGAAGTGTTCCTCGAAGCCCCAGCGTCCGTCCAGTACCAGACCCAAGTACTTAAGATATTTACCTACTTGGACGTCGGTATTGCCAACCCGGATCATGATGCTGGGTGGTTCTAAACGTCGTGGGAGTTTGTGTAGCCACATTGCCTCAGTTTTGTGAGGTGCCACTTTGAGTCCTAAGCTATTAATTTTGTTTATCACGCTCGTTATTCCAGCCTCTGCAAGAATTGCGACTCTCTCAAAGGTATCTCCTTCAGTCAGCACTATGGTGTCATCCGCATAACAAACTAGGTGGACACCGGCAGGGAGACTAACTCGGAGAACAGCATCATAAGCCAAGTTCCACAAAAGCGGTCCTAATACTGAGCCCTGCGGGACCCCACAGCTTATCTCCCTGACATGCGTATGGTTTTCCCGCCCAGTATATTTTATAATCCTATCACTAAGATATGACCCGATTATGCTGCGCAGGTACAAAGGCACGTTATGATGCATTAGTGCCTCTCTAATAGCCTGCCAAGGTAGCGAGTTGAAGGCATTAACAATGTCTAAACTTACGGCTAATGCTACTCCGCCTTCGGAAATATCAAAGCCTAGTGACTTTTCACCGTGGAATGTCATCAACGAAAGATTGCTCCAAACTATCTCACAGGCGTCACGAGCTGCGCTTGATGAGTTATTTTCTAAAATGAACATATAAAGTAAGGTTTTAAGGGTCTGCTTCTACTTAAACAATATATTATGCGGATGCTTATTTCAAGATAATTATAAATATTACCCTACGGTTCTACCGAAACCAAAAATAAATTATATTATTTTCCAAGCATAATGTTTTTCTCGCATTAAATTTTATATTAAACGATTTTGTTATTTTTTAACTGACGAAAAAAACGGAGGAGGTTCTCAATTCGACACGTTTTTTTTTATTTTATTTTATTTTTCTTATGTATGACCACGCATAACTTTTTACAGAGTTGTCCGATTTAGAGAATTCTGTTTTTAAGAGAACACACCTCCAAGAAGAATGCTCACTTCCTTAAGGGGTCAAACGGCAGTTCAAGGCTACACAAAGTTACACGCGGACGAAGTCGCGGGCGTACGCTAGTGTACATATAATTTGAAATGTTTCCTTAACTTTCTTAGAATCCCTTTATTTATTTCTAACATTATGATTATCCTCCTCCGCCACCGAGGGACCACCTCGGAAGTATACCCTTTAAACTAAAGAAAGAATTTTTCAAAGCGGTCCAGAAATCTTCGAGCAACCGCTATACAAAGAAAAAGATACAGTCGAATTGAGAACATCCCCTTTTTTGGAAGTCGGTTAAAAAGTAAGTAAAAAATGATTCTTATACAGCCGTGTAACTAGTCGCGGGTTTTGTTATTATGTTTTTAATCCTCTTTAGTTATACCATTCGTAGGACCCGCCGCCCCGCTGCCCGCACTCTTAATTCATGTAATAGGTACCTACTACAAAACACACGATGTACTTAATAGTAAGATTGTCTTTAAATTATGCAACAGCCATTGCAGATTAATGTTGTTCTAATCATCTTTACTGATTGTAGTAACAGTCCTTCGAATTTCTAAGAGATAAAGTATTAATAGCAAGTGTACTACTTTACTAACTTAATAGTTGTTTCCAGAGAAACACAAACTACATTTAAAGTGTATCATATATACAAAATATACGAATCAAACTGTGTACCTCCTTTTTTAAGGCGATTTAATAAACGAAAGTAAAAGGAAATAACTTAATAGTTGTTTCCAAAGAAACACAAACTACATTTAAAGTGTAGCATTTATACAAATACACGGGTCAAACTGTGTACCTCCTTTTTACGGCGATTTAATAAACGAAACTAAAAGGAAATAATCGAAAATTTCCAAACCGCTAACACTGATGTAGTTATTAGTGTAAACGTTGCCCCGGCCCGCAGTATGAGCCGTACAGAACAACAGAACAATGCGCTGTAGTGAGTCGTACACGACGCGGCGATGTGTCGCGATAGCACTACCGCAACGCTAATTACATACAACGCGCCGGTAATTACAGCTCGCATTGTGACGGAGCTGCCTCGATGCGTCTTACACCAGCGGGCAGCGCGGCCGCTGGTAAGGGGGCTAGTATTATTGGATCATCATTATCAGCCCACTAAAATGCTAGGCCTCCCTCCTAATATAAGAGATCCACCACGCAGTTCCAGTGTGAATTGGCGAACTGGGGGTGAAAATGTTTGGTTATTTTTAACCGACGAAAAAAAACGGAGGAGGTTCTCAATTCGACACGTATATATATATATATATATATATATATATATATATATATATATATATATATATATATATATATATATATATATATATATATATATATATATATTTTATGTATGACTACGCATAACTTTTTACAGAGTTGTCCAATTTTGATAATTCTTTTTTTATTAAAAAGGGCATACTTCCAAGGTCATCCCATTGTCATCATGTTAGGATCGGATGATGATATCCTGGGGAAATTGAAGGAACTCTTCAAATTTTGGAGGCACTCTTACAGCGATTTCGGTCTCGGTATCACTGTCACGGTAGTAAAGATCGGGACCGACGACTTCAAGTGCTTGCGGAGGTACGGGGGCTATACCGGTATAATTAGAACCTTTTAGAATATTTTATTGGTTTTTCTTTATTATAAAGAAAAATTAATATTATTTTATATACCGGTCCAGAACTGGAACCCAGAAATCCTGATCAGAAACGACACAGGCTGACTACTGGACCACCGAGGTAGTTTTGAATTACGTCGTTTTGGAGTAAGAGGTATCATACTCATCTCGCATCACAATATAAGCACAAGTATTTATGACAATAAAGTATTTTTATCATTTTCTGAGGAATCCTGAATGCGGATATGTTGCTACAATGATGTCGTTAAAGTGGACAAAGGCTCTACTCCGCTCTAACTAATTGTAATATACGTGATCTAGAGACACGGTGATTTTTTCGTCATAATAAAGCGACGGGAAAGCAGAGTACTAAAAACTTTTTCTCCGTTTCTAAACTGTTATAAAAACAGCTTAGATACTGCTTAAAAGCCTAAATTTTAACCGACGAAAAAAACGGAAGAGGTTCTCAATTCGACACGTATATTTTTTTTATGTATGACCACGCATAACTTTTTACAGAGTTGTCCGATTTTGATAATTCTTTTTTTTTATTAGAAAGGGCATGCTTCCAAGATGGTCTCATTGTCATCATGTTAGGATCTGATGATGATATCCTGGGGAAATTGAAGGAACTCTTCAAATTTTATAGGCACACTTGCAGCGATTTCGGTTTTTGTCTCGGTATTGGTAGCTTTTTGCCTACGTAGCGATAAATCACTAAAAGTAGGAAATAAATTTTTTTTAAACAAAAAATAGAACCGACTCAAAACGCACTAAAAAGTAAAAAATAACTGTGTAATAACAAACAGGCTAAGTTTCAAGTGTATATCTTCTATATTTTACATTCTAATAATATGAAAACTTTCCGCGTCCCTCACTGAGATATTATATAGAATAAGCTATTACGGTCATTTTTCAAATCATAGAAAGCTGACGATTGGTTTGCTACGATTAGAACACAGACAAGAGTTAAGTAATCTGTACATTTTGCTCATCCCTTCAAATTGAGGGATGAAAGTTTTTATAGAACTTTTGGAGAATTGACATTTATTTGTGAGAATAAAAAATTACACACTTAACACATTTGAAAAACTGTACATTGGTTCTATGTTACGTTGTGTGCTACAGCCATCACAGTACAAAAAGGATAGATTTGTGGATCATCATTACCAGACAGACAGCCCACTTAGGGCCAGGCCTTCCTACGTAAAGGAGAGGAGATTAAAGCGTAAGAAAAAAGGCAGAATAAAGAAAATAGTTATAATCAGTATATGGCGTTTAACATGTGTCTTTATACTCTAGCTAAGGGTGTGGTCGTCTAGAAAGCGTAGGGCTGTCGGAAGGCGGGCACGGGCGCGGGAGCGAGGTACTGGCGGGGTGTGGTGTAGGTGCGGGCGGCGAATACGCCGGACTCGTATTTGCCGTCGCTGTAACTACCTGCAAATTGAAAACACGGTTATTTGTTAACTTTAGTTAAGTCAAGTTTATCAATTTGTACTCGTACTACCAGTTCTGAAGGCAGAATCAGGTTATCCAACAATTTTTCTCTTATAACTAATAGTCAATCAGTCCCCGTAGAAATGATCCAGAAACTCAGCAAAATTTTTAATCATAAAAATTTCAAAATCTAGTCATAATTTTTTTACAAAAGTTAGCAAATCATAAACTACTTTCTGTATACACAAGAACATCCTCTACGTCGCCTCCGGCTGCGACCATTACGGGTTTGATATTTCAAAGTTCCTCAAAATCGTCACGACTGCAGATCGTGACCAGAGGATGACACGGCCTGTCAAAACGTCAAACTTTACCAGCCGCTACAAATGAGAATTTATCTGCTACCAGTCGTAGCTTAGGGCTTAATAACGTTAACACTTCGCGCACGATTCACCTCAGTGCAGCGAGACACGGGATGCGCTGGACGAGTTACATACCTGCAGAATGAAGGAATGCACTTGTGATGAGTGCAAACATTTTGAAATGGGTTAATATCTAATTAACTGTTTGGTATTGTATTAAATTCTGAATTCTTATGAAGAGCCTCATAATGTTCTATTTTTTTTTTGGAGTCTTGACCTCGTTCTTTAGCTTACGAATTACGATTTCTTAATTCTCAAAATAATTACAGATTTATTAATCTCATCAATCGTATTTTCTTCAGAAAGCCTTCATTAGTAGGTTATATTGAACTTAAAGTGACCATCATTTGAACATTAAAACCAACATTAATCATGTTAACAGATCGCTCCAGTCACTTTGATATGATTTGATTTGATTCAAGATTTGATGATACAGTTCTATACTATTTATATAATTTTATCCAAACATGAACAATATTGAAGTCGTATGTTTGTAGAACGCAATAACGTCATTATATATTCATAAAACATTTTAACATTTTAATGCAAAGCCTTTGTATTTAAAGGTTACAGTTTGGAGTTTAAAGATTTAATTATATTCGTTGGTATATTTTACCACCAGATGTACCAGATAATATAAAAGTCAATTTAGAAAAGAAGGTTCATTCGAGCTGCCGCTGTGAGCTGTGACCTCAGAGAAACCGAAACGTGTAGGTGATTATAACTAAGTGCAATTTCATGCAACAATTTGTATCTCTAATCTCCCATCCTAATACGGAATACAGAATACAGTAGCTGTCGTCTGTAATGTAATGTAACATCTCCAAACGAGTCTGTACAAGGTCGCCCTGTAATTTTGAAGATGGATTGCGACTCTATGATTAGGTCACTATTATTTAGGCTCCGGGTTAAATTTTAATGGGATTAAATGCTATTTGTAAGTATTTTGAACTGGTTTTTATCCGTCTCAATATCCGTTACGTACGTACGACTACGTACGACGTACACTTGTAGCAGCCTCGTAATAAACGGTGATTTGAAGTATAAGTACGACGGACTCGTATTTGAAGATTACTCAGTAAACATCGAGCACAATATTGATCCTTAAGTCTTTGTTTGGAACATTGCAACAATAGAAATACTTCAGCCTCCCACTGTCGATGATTGTTCGAGCTTCGTACGCTCGTCGCACATTCCACAACGAACCTTAAAAGGAAACCAACGACCTTGAATAGTTCAAGGTTCTCTGATACTTTAGGTCAAATTAAATATGATTTGATATTCTATTGTTTTACTTTCGGTAGGTATGACAAAATCTACTTATCATTCTTTTTTTATAGAATTTTTGTTGCAATTGTAGAAGGTTCAATGTGATTAATATACTCTTACATTGCATTGCAGTGCGTAGTGAAAAGTATACGTATGATAGAAAATATTGCGCTTAAAAAACCTGCATTTCAGCTTAAAACGAACGAAAACTAAAAAAAAGACCATCGACTATAACAGAGCAACGCTTCGTAGAGCCACAAATATCGATGAGGTGCACACTACATTGCGTTAACTTCTGGCTTAGGTTGGGTTATGTACTCGTAGTAGGGTGTCCCAGTTCTCGTCATAGCTTAGACTGTTAGGAGAGATCGTGCACTCACCATCGTCGAAGATGCCGGCCGCCTCGTCCCTCGCGTTCTCCTGGAGCGCCTTGGCGATGGCCTCGGGCACGGGCGGCGGCGTGGGCAGGTGCGCGCCCTGCGCCTGGAACCCGTTCACGTCAGCCGTGTAGCGCACAGAGTACAGCTGCCCGTCATCGCCCGTGTACGAGTAGCCGCCAGCCGCCTGGATGCCGTTCGCCTCGCGCCCCGTCTCCTCCGCCTGGATGCCTGCAGACAGTAAATTGTTTATTACCCTGATCTCCAAACTAAATTATACTGTATCTCTAACGCGTTGCAGTAAAGGTAAGCTCATTGGTTAGTCCCGGTGAAATTGAGCACAAAACATATAAAAAAACATTACCCTCCTTCTGACGCAGTCGGGTAAAAAGATTTATGTGCATCCGCTTTGGTGGTCTTCACCATTGCTATAATAATCTTTATGCATCTGTACATATCAGCTGGCGTTAGGTTCGTCTCCCTTTTCTAAATAACGCGAGGTTAATTTGTTTTCTATTTGGTTTGTTGGAGAGAACTACTGAGAACCTCGAGGGCACAAATGATTTTAACGTATAAATAAGTAAATTAATGATGACAACTGTTTATCATCACTAAAAGTGATTAAGTTAATAGGGCAAATCAATAAGAACATTTTAATTTACATCGAGTTATTCTTCTCGATGAATATTTTGTAAGTATGTACCTACATTACTTTATTGAACTTGACTTTAAACGACTAAACCATTTAAATGATTGCACCGACAGAAACTATAACAATAAATATCAAGAGCCACGACTCACGAAATTACATTTCAATAAACTCGTCTTCAATAGCATTGTATCGATCTGTAACCTCGTTTTTATTAACTTTAATATTACATGCTTTTAACCGAACGATCGGTGAACACTTGATGTAGTTCAGTCGTAAATAATATTATGTTGTTAATTAAAATATTTATAAAATGAACAGTACTAGACTTTTGAAAATATTTTTTTTTAATAATAAACGAGCAGGATATGAACTCGATTAGCTTTAGTAACCTCGTACGAGGCACCATTGTCCTGTCAGGTTAGTGGTCAGTGGTCATTGGTCAGTGGTCGCGTCATGAGGTCGTCCTGTCACTTAGGACTGCACATACGAATCATTGTCAATTAGGCGCTTCGCATGCTCTTCGCTGTCTGTATGTCTGTCACACTACTGCGGAAAATGCTGACAGAGCTGTACGCATACAGTACAGTTCAAACTACAAGTCTGCTACTACACTACAAGTTTCATTCATTCGTTTTCACTATATTTCGTGTCTGCAGCGACACTCACTTGCCTTTCTTTTTGAAATTTAATTAAATTTCACTAAAATCAAAACGTTGGTGATGGTTTTAGTAAGTGACAGATATCAATTAACATTTTCTATGAAACATTGCATTGAGCTAGCAACTTGAGAAAGCTGTGGACCGTGTGTGCTCTGCGTGATCACTTACCGTTCTCTGTGTCGTAGGCCCAGTGGTAGCCGAGCTCGTTCTGATCCGCCACGGAGCGCAGCACGGCCGCGTTCCGGTCCAACGCAGCCCGTGCGCGTTCGGGCTGGTACGTGCGGGCTGCGAGCGGTGGCACGTAGCCGGGCAGGGCACCCGCCGCCGCCGCGCTCACCAGGGCTGCTACGATGATCTGCACAGAACACACAGACACTCGGTAACTGGTCGCGATGGTGATAACAAAAATAATTTACCTAACAGAGTCAGCTCCAACTCAGGACTGTCAAACGTATCTTAGTCACATTGTGTGACAAAGATACAGACGACGAAGAAGACAGCGTGGAGACGTGTGGATTCTTAAGCTGGATTATAAAAAGAAAAGGCTTTTATTTCAACTTTGATTGGGTAAGTATACGATTTCTGCCGATCTGACAGGATACATGACTATCACGAGAACTTTGACAATGAATCACTATCCTCTACTCTTACTCTTCGACTACCCTCCCTGATTCCTTATACACCCGAATTTACCCTCTCGGACACACAAAGCATCTCTTTACCGGTGGTAGAGTTACTACAAACAGATAAATTTGTCGTTTCAAAATTAATAAGCTCACTGAAATTAGATGTTTTGATTACAAGAAAACACGATTGAGCTTCAACCACGGTCACAATCCGTGTTGGTCTCCCGGCCACTGGCTCCACTCTAAGCCGAGGAGCTCTCCGTAGTTGAAGCTACAGGGGCTCATCCTTCTCTGCAGAGCTTCCGCCTACGATGCTACTAATAATGTTCACGAAAGCAAGTAAAGCCCGACTGAACGAACCCCTCGCTGGCGCTGTTCGGTTCACACTAATGTATGAGGCACGTACCAGTTGCATGTTGCTGTGCGGCGCTGAGCAGGAGCAATGCTGCGAGGTGGCGCGGCGCCGCTTATATACCAGCAGCAGCAATGCCAAGGCTGAGAGCATCTGCAGACGTGCTCCGGCCCGGGGCGCACTGCGCTCCACCGCTACAAAGCTCTTAACATTCAGAGAAATAATATTTAATACTTACATTAAAACTAAAAGAAAATATAATGGTGAAAATATTTTATATTTACATTTAATGGAATTAAAAAGGAATTAATAATAGTGAAACAAAACCAATATAAAATACGCTAAAATATTACATTTCATTGCAATTAATTTTGACAAAATATACCTTGCTTCACATAAAGATTTCTAATGATTATTATCATTTTTGTACACTACAAATAAGCTCCCGACTGCATCACATCTGATGATAGCTGATGATGCAATCTAAGCTCGAAGCGGGGATAGATTGTTTAAATATACGAGCTCTATCTACCTATATAATTTACAATATTTTGCCTATAAGAACAATAGTAGTAGATTAATCAATTTATTACCAAATTACTACGTTTGTTTAAAATTTAATACTTTAAATAATAATTGAAAAAAAATTGGTTGTCTGTAAAGTCGGTTTACTGACGATAGTTGAACGTGACAATGTCTTAAGAAAATACTGATGGAATGATAGCATTTAATTGGTTATTAAAAATTTTAATTTAAGTATATTTTTATAAATATTAATTTAAATTAATAAAATAATTGATTTTGATTTTATAAATTTATTAATTTTTAATTTAAAATTAATATATTTAATAATGCGCATTGTTGTTTATGAAAGCGCAGTGTTGGTCGACCCCCCACCAGCTGGACTGAAGACATCAAATATTATATATATTAAAATTAATTTATAATAAATATATTAATTTTTAATTAAGAATTAATATATTTAATAATTATATTTAATAGACGGATGTCGAACGCTGCCGAACGCAAAGGCCGATTGTGCTTCTTTGTCGCTCTTTCCGCGCTCTCGCTTGCACTTCAAGCCTTACATGGATCGCCTCAAAGCGAGGTAACGACGCATGACGTCATGTTTTTTCGTGTGTGCAGCCTGCTCTATCGAATTATAAGACGTTGTCACGTCAAAAAACAAAGACACATTCTCTGCATTCTAAAATATTATTAATTATTATTAATGAAAAATAAATAAGAAAAATTAACAAAACAATTTAATATAAAATCTGTAAGACATCGTGTGTGGGGAGCGCCCGGTGTGCCGCCGGCCGTCGCATCTTCTCCAATGTAGCGCCGGTTTTAGATCGTACAATTCAAAAAACTCGTTGAACCAAAACTAATTATTCCATTATATTATTAGCATTAATGTTTAGTGCCTGCATTGTTTCCAAACATCCACTAGGAAGTTCCCACGAATCTGCGTACGACTCAACTCAAGAAACAGGTGATCACACTAGTGCCCACACCTGGATCGCCTCAGAGCCTATGTACTCTAGGACACCTTCTAGTTTTCTTATATTATAACTAGCAGTCACCCCCGATTAATGTACCTACTGTACTGCAAACTTCTAAGAACACCAAATAACAGAATAAAATACTTGACCATTTTTTAAGAAAATAATGTGTATAGCGGATCATCCTGAAATAGCTAAGCCGTTACCTATACGCCGTCGCAGACTTTATGTGGTCCTAATAAAGACGAACAATCCTTCCATACATTGTATTGTTATATTTCTAATGGATTGGGCAGCGTATTCAATTAAAGCTCCCAGGCGATGTTCCTTTTCCAACAATTATCATCATATTTGAGTTAATTTATAAAAAAACCTTAACAAATTATATACTAAAACCTTTCTCAGAAATCACTCTATCGATGATGCTGATAATGATAGTGATAGTGGTTTTAGTTGACGAAATCTGAAGCTAAGTGCATCATAACGACCTAGCTCATACGGTACCTGTGACGTCACCCTGAGCTGATGAGCTCTCTGTGGTGTCTACAGTTGCCGACATCGCTACCCGGTACACAGTAGGTGTACCTACCGGGTAGCGATGCTTCGACAATCAAGTGGCAGTACTTTCCCGGACAAGCTCTAACACAAAACGTCCTTTCATTGCTGAAATCAATTCTTTCCGACAAGCAAGCCGCGTGATCGGCTTGAAATTTAATCCGGCTCCGTCAAGTGGGACCGAGGAGTAACACGGCAAGGTCAAGTGCGAGTAAAATGGATGAATACCACTTAACATTCTAACATAAATATTAACCTTTTCAACACTCGCTACTTGAACATGAAACTCGCTCGGGAACTTCAAACTGTCAAAAACTAAAGGACGACTGTTCAATTATTATTGTTATCCAAATATGAATCGTGATTACAATAACAATTTATATTTTAATTTTTTATATATATGAGCAGTTGTCCCATAGTCATCATGTTAGGATCTGATGATAGGGGCCTGGGAAAATCAAAGTAACTTTAATAGACTGCAGTCGCCACCACACTTGCATGTCTTTTACCCGACTACGTCAGAAAAAGGGTGATCTTTTAAATTGATTTTTAGCTACAAGTGCCGTATAATGGTAATTTTAAACTATAGTACAAGATTGTTTACTGTTAATAATTAATTAAATAAAAAGTAAACTAGTATGGGATGCCTTGCGTTGATACTCTATCTGCATCCCATATGGAGGCAACCTCTTCTATGGCGGGTGCTGCGGCGAAGAACGCTGAACAGGCCTAGACATTTTTTTTTATCGACTACAAGTTGGCCCTTGACTACTATCGCACCTGATGTTAAGTGATGATGCAGTCTAAGATGGAAGCGGGCTAACTTGTTAGGAGTGGGACGAAAATCCACACCCCTTTCGGTTTCTACACGACATCGTACCGGAACGCTAAATCGCGTGGCGATACGTCTTTGTCGTTAGGGTGGTAACTAGCCACGACGAAAGCCTCCCACCAGCCAGACCAAGACAAATTAAGAAAAATCTCAATCTGCCCCGCCGGGAATCGAACCCAGGACCTCCGTCTTATAAATCCACCGCGCATACCACTGCGCCACGGAGGTCGTCAAATCGCGGCGTCAAGACGCGCAAATACGAAAATATAAAAGGTAATTTTGTGTTTGTGCCTTTTGGTGTAGAGACTTTGGGGCTATGGGGACCAGAAGCTCGTGCTCTTTTTGACGATATCTCAAAAAGAGTTATCGAGTCTACGTGTGACCAAAGAGCTGGCGGAACGGATTAGTTTGGCCATCCAAAGGGGAAATGCTGCCTGTATCCTGGGCACTATGCCTCCCTGCAGTGGGTCGAGGAGGTTTTAGATTTAATTTAATTCAGTTTTAATTTAGTTCAAATTATTTTAGCGTATTTTGTATTGGTTTTGTTTCACTTTTAATAAAAGTTTCAATCTATTTGTAATCTCTGTTTGCAGTAAAATACAGAAAGGAATATGTTAGTCAATACCATTTTTCTCCACCATAAAAAGTAAGAAAAAGAAAAAAATATAAAAAAATGTAACCAACTTCAAAATTCACTAAAAGTAAACAATAATTGCATAATATAGATACTTTAACGTGCTTATAAATATCTTTGAAATCGATGCACCAAAGCTTTTTACTTGCGTTAAACGACGTTACGACGTTACCTAAAACCCACAAAGTGCTTCGTTAAATAAACATTCATTAGATTACAACGAGATGCCGATCGTGGGAGTAATTTGCTGTTCTGTCATAACATTTGGAATCGGGTATGTGTTTTTGATAATAAATGTAAGTCTGAAATAGTAAAGTACTTTAGAAGTATACTAAATTATAGAGAAATTTATTTAAAATCATAAATATTATTAAAAATAGAATCATTTTCGTTAGGCGAAAACCTGTGCACGCCACTGCTCGAACCCGGGACATAATGAATAAACCTTTTTTTTTTTTATAGGAGGGGAAATCCTCATGGACACCTCGTTAGGTAGTGCCGGACTTTTACCGACTAAACCCTGCTGACCGTGTACCCGCCTTTCAACCTAAAACACGGCAACATTACTGCCTAATTTTCCTTTCTCCTTTTCTACTATTTCTCCTTTTCTCTCATTACTGTCTCTAGGAACTTTGCTATAGCGATCCAATTATTTTCATTTTTCAGCATTTTTAAAACAAGGTTTTCTTCCGAAAAATTTCCTATATTGTCGTAAAGGTCCCGTCTGGCCTTACTCCACTGCTCACAGTGAAAAATAGTATGTTTGCGTTGTCGATTTCACTGCAGTACATGCATCTGCTATCCGACCTTTTCCCTATACCTGCAAGGTAGTCCTTGAAGACACCGTCGCCTGTCAAGCCTTGAGTCAAATAATACGAAAATTGACCATGCCGTCTATTATACGATTTTGATAGGTCCGCAATGAGACGGTGTGTCCATCTGGCTTTGTTAGATGTATCCCACTCCATCTACCATCTGGCAAGAGTTTCTTGTTTGACTACTTCTGAAGCTTCGGAGTGCTTATTCTGCCTTACTTTTGTTCTCTCGCTGGCCAAAAGGTGGATGGGCGTCAAGTTTACCAGAACTAGTGCTGCATCTGTAGACAATGAATAAACCTGCAGTGAACTAGAACAAGTAGGTATAACCGGCTACACCGTATGAGTCGATTTCAATTCAATAGCGAACTAATTATTACATGTACCTGGAACCAAAACAGCCTTCTTGAATCTTGTAGCAAACATTTTATTCACAAATAGTTTATTGCTGTATCACGAAGTGGATCGATCACAATCTCTATGGGTTATAGGGTTCTATCTATTTAAGTGACATTAGTTTTCGCGCGATGATCTGCTTTTTAAACTGGTATCGTTGCAAAAAATTGTAGATTTAACTTGTTTCAATTTATTATCAAGGAATGGCTATAATTTAAGTTTATTAATTTAAATTAAAGTTCGAGTGACAGCCCGTAGTTAGGAAGCGCTACTATGTCGGCCTGCCTCGCATGTCCCTGTGTCTCTATTTACAGTCTCATTTTTTAACCCCCGATGCAAAAACGACGGGCTGTTATAAGTTTTGTGTGTGTGTGTGTAAATGTGTATGTGTATGTCTGTGGCATCGTAACTCCCAAACGAATGATCCGATTTTAATGCGTTTTTTTTCTTTGAAAGTTATATCAGTCGAGAGTGTTCTTAGCTATGTTTGGTGGAAATCGGTTCAGGTCTTCAAGGTAATCAGGTCGTTTGTTAGGTGTGTTATAAATGTTACACACTCAGTTTGCTTGAAAGCATGTGTATGATCTGACATTTGAAACACTAGTGTCTTCTGGAACCACTGAGCTGGTCTGATGATAAGGCTCGAAGGTAGGAGACGTAACCCTGGTCTACCTTTTTAGTAAAACCATCGAGTTTGGGCTCGTTGAATTTATCTTGACTGGTTCTTTTCGTGTTTCTGATTTGGGTTGGGGGTTTTTGAAATTTTTAATATAATGTTTTATAAAATGTGTTTTAATTTTAATAATATTTTATAGATAGAGATATTGTTTTAGATTTGATAGTTAGTGATACATTTAGACAGTATCATGAAACACGCCATCTTGCATTGTAGTAACTGCCCCTCCTAAAAAAGTGTCTACTTGAGACATTTCAAACCTTTTTAGACTCGTACCTAACAGACAATTGACGATCTCCGTGGCGTAGTGGAACGCGCGGTGATTTATAAAGAGAGAGGGCCTGGGTTCGATTTCGGGCTGGGCAAAATAAGATTTTTCTTAATTTGTCTTAGTCTGACTGATGGGAGGCTTTCGCCGTGGCTAGTTACCGCCCCACCGACAAAGACGTACCACCAAGCGATTTAGCGTTCCGGTACGATATCGTGTAGAAACCGAAACGGGTATGTATTTCATCCTACTTCTAACAAGTTAGCCCGCTTCCATCTTAGATTGCATCATCACTTAACATCAGATGTGATAGCAGTCAAGGGCCAACTTGTAGTTTATAAAAAAATAGTATTTGAACAATATTCGCCATATCCTTAACCATGACTGATACTCCGCTTTTAGTTTATAACTAGCGAAAATATGATCTAAGCATAAAAATAAGCACGGTAACTAGCTTTCTTTGGCGCCTCGTTTTCTTCTTAAACCTGCTTCATCCAGTGCGCAGACGGAGCTGAGCGCTGTGCAGGTGCCCGAGCGCCCATGTGCGCCCACGTCCGTGTCAAGGCGCTATGAATCATTAGGGAGTAGGACTGTGTGCTGGGCGTATTGTATACGTGTTTTTTTATGCTATGTAAACAATGAGCGCCCGGCGCTGTCACCCTCAACGATGTCCTGAATAGCATCCCGTCGTTATAATAAACATAATTCGCAGAGCGATGAGCCGTGGATGCAGCGCTTCATCTCTGTCCAATGATGGTCTCCATCAGGTCCTGCTTATCTTTGTTGTGTAGCGCGAACACACTCTACAGCACACAAGTCAACCACTACAAGAAAAAGGTTAAAAGTATAATACAAGTATAATAAAAAAATATTTTAATAAAAAATTAAACCGACTTCAAAACCCACAGAAAAGTATAAAATGAATGTCATCATTTAGTTACTTTAATTTTCTTAACCGGCTTAACTTGATCAAAGCATCATGTAAATGGAACGTAAACTTGGATGGTACCGAGTTTATATCTATAAACTCGGTGCCATCCAAGGAACGCTTATTCAACAAAGCAGCAAAGCACTTTGTGTAAATTAGGTATCATCTTTAAAGTAGAAAGCTTACAGATGGCACCGACTTCATAGAAATGGTTTACTTAATTTGGCACATTTGTTCAGACGCTGATATAGACTAACATATGCGAAAACTGGGCAGTTCTGGAAATATTACATACATACGGGTCTAATTGATAACCTCCTTTTTTTGGAAGTCGGTTAAAAAATAGCATTTTTAACGGTCTGGTGTGTCATTGGGCAGTACTTAGCGACCTGTCAGTGACATTAATTATAAGTGGCACTCTCGAGCTGCAATCTTTGATTCCACTATCGCCAGGACGTAGTCAAGCTTAACCTCTCTGACTATTATATATAGTAGAATTCTCTTTGTCATGGTGATCATTAATGCTTGTGCTGATATGAAGAGTTCGCTCATGCTCGTGAGCTGCGAGCGAGTGTGTGACGCATCACGCCCGGCTCCACTCTCGGTACTATTGTCATAAATTATTCATAAGAATTAAACGTGAAGCTCAGTCGATTTGTCTGTCTGTCTGTCCAATGCCTCTTCCTACGCGCCATTATCTATATTATTAGCTATTATAATTAGTCACGACGTATGTCATAACTGTTTCCAAGTTCCCTTAAAGATCGAATTCGCAAAATGTAAATATAAATACCATTTACATGATGTTTTGATCATTCCAAAAGTTTTTATACTCTATATAATATGATTGTCTTTTGATTAGAACCCAAAAATTAACGTTATGTCCGTAAATAACTCGAGTACCTTTATAACCACTATAAGTGTCAGTTCGTGCTTTTTGTACAAAATCGCCAAGCAATTTAGCGTTCCGGTACGAGACCGTGCAGAGGCGAAAGGGGTGTTTTGATTTCATCCTACTTCTAATAAGTTAGCCCATTTCCATCTTAAATTGCATTATCACTTAACATCAGGTATGATTCCAGTCAAGGGCTAACTTATAGCGAAAAAAACCTTCAGAAAAAAAAAGTGATTGTTTTTAACCGACTTAAAAAAAGAGGTTATCAATTCGACGCGTATGTATGTAATATTTCCAGAACAGCCCAGTTTTCGCATATGATAGTGTATGACAGCGTCTGAACAAATGTACCAAATTTCAAAAGTGTTTGTATGTATGTATGTATGTATGTAGGTATTTATGTTTATGGAGGCATATCTCCGAAAATACAGGTCCAATTTGAGTAATTCTTGTTTTGTTGTACCAGGTATTGTTCAACTTAGGGTACACTGCAAGTTTTATCAAAATCGGTTAAGTAGTTTTTGAGATAGCGAATTTTTATGTTTGTGTTCGCATATCTCCGGAATTACAAATCAGATTTGAGTAATTCTTTTTTCTGTACTAGGTATTGTTTAATTTGAGGAATACTGCAAGTTTCATTAAAATCGGCTTAGTAGTTTTTGCGATAGGGATCTTTTTACGCATAACTTTTCACAGAATAGTCAGATTTTGAAAATTCTTTTTTTTATTACAAAAGGTACTCATTCAAAATGGTCATCATGTTAGGATCTGATGAGATCTTGGTTAAATCGAAGGAACTCTTCAAACTTCATAGGCACATTTGCAGCGATGTCGGTATTTTATAAGTGGCTGGCGAATATTGGTACTCATAGTATAGAACGAGTAGTAAAGATATAGTTAAGTAAATTAACGTAACTAAATGACGCAGTTTTTTTCCACTTTTCAATGCGTTTTGAAGTTGGTTAAATTTTTTATTAATTAACTTAACTTAATGACGTGTACACTGAGAGCCGCAGCTTGAGCGGTGTCAGCGGTGACAGCCACGGGGGGCTGCAGCTAGCAGACAAACACACAACCTACCTTTTTCTTTCTGGTCAATTACAACAAGAACTACTTCTTCTCCACCTATGTAACCAATCCTTAAAAACCGAACTGCTGGGACCCAAATAGAGTATCGTGCGCTGCCACTTCGGCAGCATCGGATTTATACAGGCCTAGTTATGAGACTCTGGCTGCCCGCATACAATCACTGCACATGCTGGTTGTAATTGATTACCGCTTCTGTGTCGATCACGTGTAGGGTTTAGTCAATTCTGTGAGTATGTTAGGTGCGATTAGCAGGAGATAGCTCGCCCGCCTTGACCGGCTTGTCTGAAGCGAACACTGGCCGATGATTGACACGAATCATTCGCTTCCCATTCCGCCATTGTGCGCTCTAATGAAACTCATTCTGATTATTTGATTACATCTGTTAACTCGTAATGACTCGCATGGGTCTCGGGGTACAGCGGCATGTTTGTGTATACTTAGAGCAGTAAAAGACATGTACGCAATCAAACTGCATAGCTTTGAAGAGTGCCGTGTTACCGCAGACACTACAGCATTGATTAAAGCTTCACACGTGATCGGCTCGACCGATTTCGCTAATCCTTTTTTGTTGTGTTTGTTATTGCCAGTAAAGAATCCTATAAATTAAAAATATTACGCACATAAAAATTGATGTTACTCACTTTAGAGTGCTAAGTTTTGTTGCAGTTTTCTAAGTACAACCTGCCTACCTGCCGCTAGAGTCACTACGAATTGACTTTTTGACTTGTTGTGCTTGGGCTTGTAAACTAAGCTTTATGAACCAATTCAAATATGTATATGACGGCGCCTGCGTCATCGTACGCGACTAGAAAGAAGTCTGTGAACTGCACGTGTACCAGCTACGCCCTCTTGCGGCTGCGCATCGTTCGGTACCCCCACTCACCCCACTACTTGAGTTATTCTAAGTTGTATAAAAGGAGCGGGTCTACCACTGGTGGGCAGTCTAGGCTCTGGCGTGGCCCGGTGCAGACGTTGTACTTTGCTTATCGCTTAACCTAGATAACTCGGATAATTAATTTGTGCAAACGAATTAATTATTACTCTCAGCTTGAGTTGCGGTCCCTTGGGGTTACATTAATTTACACGAGACGTTACTTGTCATTGCAACGCCCTAATTTGCCAGTAGTAATTCATTGTTAATTAAGTTGCTCTTAATTATTCTTTCAGTTATCTATTTGTGGTTTAGTTATATACCTTATTATTTTATTCTCTATGTCCGACCTACTTTCGACATATACAATGATATGAAAGCAATATGTTACTGACTACCTGTTCTATCAACGCACAGCTCAAAGCACTGAACGCATTGTGCAGAAACTTGGCACACATACAGCTATCATGATGCAGGCGTCAACTATAAAGAATATTCCGAAACTCACCCTGAGAGGTGAACCGGAATTTCAAGTATACGCGGTATATTTCAGCTATGTTCACGCAGGCGAAGAAACAATTTAATTACGCTAGTTTAAATACAATTATTGTAGCAAACAAATCGCACCAGCAGGCTGCAACAGTCGTTGTTACTGCATATGGGTCAACGTTTAGCCCAATTTCAATGTTATTTGTCGATAATATTCGCACTGGCGGCGTGTTGTTTCGTGAGGCTCATTAAGTTTGACGAGAAAAACGGTCCGTCGCTATTACGAGCACAGGAGCGTCGGATCTACAGCGACCTACTCGACTGCCTCGCTGGTCTAGTGGTAGGCTGTAAGGCTTGTTCACAAGATCGTGGGATCGAATACTGAAATAATTCAGTTTTTCTTTTATCCAAGAAATCCTAACTAATATTATAAATGCGAAAGTAACTCTGTCTGTCTGTCCTGCTTTCACTCTACAACTCCTGAACCGATTTAAATGAAATTGGGTACACAGTAAGTCTAGAGCCTGAAAAAGGACATAGGCTACTTTTAATTGCGAAAAAAGGGTTGTAAGGGGTTAAAGGGGGGATGAAATGTTGTATGAAAGTATCGTCATTTTGAAAGCTTAAGACCTATTTCTTAGGCAGTTGATTAGATATTAATAAAAATGACCTTCAAAGCTTAGAAAAATTAGGCTGCCGTAATAACTAATTCCACGCGGACGAAGTCGCGGGCAAAACCTAGTTTTCAATAAATTATAAGCTCGGAGTCGAGGTGATGGTGCTACACCTCTGTGTCTCGAGGAACATGTCAAGCCTTGGGTTCCGGTCACTATCATCAACATCTGATAGTGAACGTTAAGAAATTATGATTAGATATCATCCTAAACTCGCCAACCCGCGACGACCTCCGTGACGCAGTGGTATGCCTATGCGCAGTGGATTTATAAGACGGAGGTTCTGGGTTCAATTCCCGGCGGGGCAGATTGAGATTTTTCTTAATTTGTCTTGGTCTGGCTGGTGGGAGGCTTTCGTCGTGGCTAGTTACCACCGTACCGACAAAGACGTACCGCCAAGCGATTTAGCGTTCCGATACGATGTCGTGTAAAGACCGAAGGGGTGTGGATTTCATCCCACTCCTAAGAAGTCAGCTCGCTTCCATCTTAGATTGCATCACCACTTAACATCAGGTGTGATCAGTCAAGGGCCAACTTTTAGTCAATAAAAAAACCCCACATTGGAGCAACGGTCTAAGTGTCACATCCCCTCTCCTACAAATAGCGACCCTGGCCGTGGGCCTGTGGTGGTTACAGGCAGATAATGACGATGATGATTGTTGCGTTCCAAGTTCAAACTAACTTTGTATTGCAGTGGGATTTATTGTTAGAGCAGCGGTGAGTGATCTGTACCGCCATTACAGCGCGACGCGGCGAGGCGAGCGCGGTCATTTTAAACTTGGCATTAGTTTTTATTGAGACTACTCTATCTACTTCGTGGGGTTGTAAAATACTATGCGCAGGATAAAGTTAATCTCATTTATAGTTTGTAAGTGTAATTCAATTTAGACATTTATTTCATGTAGGCACTTTTGAAACGTCGAATTAGACTATTTCTAGTGACACTACCACCGGCTCGGAAGTCAGGTCCTACTGAGAAGAGCCGGCGAGAATCTCAACAGTTGCTATGTTTTAACCGACTTCAAAAAAAGGAGGTTATCAATTCGACGCGTATGTATGTAATATTTCCAGAACTGGCCAGTTTTCGCATATGTTAGTCTATATCAGCGTCTGAACAAATGTGTCAAATTTCAAAAGCGTATGTATATATGTATGTATGTATGTATGTATTTATGTTTGTGGAGGCATATCTCCGGAATTACAAGTCCGATTTAAGTAATTCTTTTTTATTGTACCAGGTATTGTTCGACTTAGGGAATACTGCAAGTTTCATCAGAATTGGTTCAGTATTTTTTGCGAAAGGCATTTTTTTACGCATGACTACGCATAACTTTTCACAGAATAGTCCGATTTTGAAAATTCTTTTTTTATTAGAAAGGGTACACTTCCAAAATGGTTCCATAGTCATCATGTTAGGATCTGATGATGAGATCTTGGTTAAATCGAAGGAGCTCTTCAAACTTCACAGTAGTTTATAAGTGGCTGGTAAATATTGGTACTCATAGTTTAGAACGAGTAGGTTTTACGTATGTTTGTTGTCGATAAACCACTAAAAAGTATGAAAAAAAAATTAATAAAAAATTAAACCGAATAATAATTCATAATGCACTGAAAAGTAAAAAATAAATGCGTCATTTAGTTACTTACATTTCATCATCATCATTATCAGCCCGTGGACGTCCACTGCTGGACATAGGCCTTTTTTAGGGACTTCCAAACACAACGATCCTCAGCCGCATGTTCCCAGCGGCTCCCTGCGACCCGTTTGATGTCATCAGTCCACCTAGGGGCGTCGACCAACACTGCGCTTTCCGGTGCGGGGTCGCCATTCTAGCACCTTTGGTCCCCAACGTCCATCAGCTGTTCGAACCACGTGCCCCGCCCATTGCCACTTCAGTTCTGCTACTCGCTGAGCTATGTCGGTTATTTTGGTTCTTCTGCGGATCTCCTCATTTTTCCGAGCATTGCTCTTTCCATCGCCCGCTGAGTGACTCTGAGCCTTCTTATGAAGCCCGCAGTTAGCGACCAAGTCTCGGATCCGTATGTCATCACTGGCAACACGCACTGTTCAAAGACCTTCGTCTTCAGGCGCTGAGGAATTTTGGACAAAAAGATGTCACGCAGTTTCCTGAACGCTGCCCAAACGAGTAGATTCTGCGGTTCACCTCTCTCTCGAAATTGGACCTACCTAACTGGACCATATGCCCTAGGTATACATACTCGTCTACAATTTCGAGTGCAGAATTTTCAACAATAACTGGGTGGAGTGAAACATAAGCATTACACATGATCTTTGTCTTGCTCATGTTCATTTTAAGGCCCACCTGTTGAGAAACTCTGCTGAGGTCATTGAGCATATTATTAAGGTCATCTAGAGATTCTGCCATTATCATTACATCGTCGGCAAACCGCAGTTGAGTGAGGTACTCGCCATTGATGTTGATGCCAAGTCCGTTCCAGTCCGAGAGCTTAAAGACGTCTTCCAAAGCGGCGGTAAATAGCTTCGGGGAGATAACATCTCCCTGTCGCACTCCTCGCTGCAATTGGATTGGCCTCGTAGTCTCATCCTGTATACGGACTGACATGGTGGCGTTTTCGTACAGGCACTGCAACGCTTGGATGTACCGGTAGTCGATTCGGCACCTCTGCAATGACCTTAACACAGCCCAGGTTTTCGCCGAATCAAAAACTTTCTCATAGTCCACAAACGCCAAGCAAAGTGGCCGGTTATACTCTTCGGTCTTTTGTATAACCTGCCGCAGCGTATGGATGTGGTCTATGGTACTAAAGCCTTATCGGAAATCGGCTTGTTCGGGAGGCTGGAAGTCGTCAAACCTACGAGCGAGATTCGTGATGACTCTGGAGAACAACTTGCATACAGTCTCAGCAGCGAGATTGGTCTGTGATTCTTCAGCAATTCAGTGCCATTGGACGTATTACAGAAACTGCTTCCGAAGAGCACAAATTAATGACACTGGTATACCATCCGTCCGTATAGACTTTGGTAAAGACGAAGTTCACCTAATTTAGCCCAAGGCTGTGCAATTTCCAGCTAAATATAGTCACCGAACCGCGGAACGAAAAATGCTGCACTTTGTATTATGTTGGGCTTGTGTAATACACAAAATGCAAGATAGCACTGTTGACTACGCCGTTATT
Organism: Mycalesis mineus; assembly: GCA_034621355.1. NCBI lineage: Eukaryota > Metazoa > Arthropoda > Insecta > Lepidoptera > Nymphalidae > Mycalesis > Mycalesis mineus. The sequence goes on along the minus strand of JAXAVZ010000210.1, from coordinate 7,760 downwards.
TACTTACGCTCGAAGGTGTTTGATAGTAGTCAAGCATATGTGGCCTTAAGTACCTAGGATAAAAACATTAGAAGGTCTCCTTATTGAAGAGCTGGGCTGTTCGAAATTAACCGGCAAACGAACTTGAAACAATGATGCGTTGCATGAGATGAATAGACTGAGAAACGTAGCCAGCAATGACTAAAAAAATAAATTAAAAGCAAAAACCTTTTTTAAAATAAGCTTTTATTTAAACGCTCTAAAAAGAAGAAAATAAATTTTGCTTGAAAATTTTAACTATCAACTTATAACCTCATTATATTCAATTTATATGATTATAAAAGCTTGTCGCCAGATTTGTAAATAAACTAGTGCCAATTCAATTATGTAAATTGATCTGGTAATTTTATTATATTTTCAAATTCAATTTAAATACTGATAGCTAAAAAAAAGCTCGCTACAAGCTAAAATGAAATAGAAAATAACTGTGTCATTTAGTTGCTTTTATTTAATTAAGCATATCTAGGAGTCGGTGCCAGCCAAGGTTTCTATTTTAAGGACATTACCTAGAACCCAGAAACTGCTTTACTACGTTAAATAAATGTTCCTTAAACTTGCTGGCACCGACTTCATAGATATGCTTAAGTATTAAAGCAACTAAATGATACAGTTATTTTTTACATGTTTGTGCGTTTGGAGTCGGTTCTATTTTTTGTTAAAAAATTTTTAGAAGTCGTGGTCCGTAAATGGTGTCGCAGGAGTTCCACGCTGACAACACGAGTGACTCTACAAGGGTGCGGTGGACTCCCTCCGACAGAAAAGGCCTTAGCCCGTACAACACCTTCAACTTGTAGAAGGCGTTACGGAGTTTGACTTGCAGGTGTTCTGAAGATCTCAACTCTTCGTCAATATATAGCCCTAGGTTTTTGCAATAAGAACACGGTCTATAACTTCCCCGTTTATTCGTAAATCTGGATTTCGACCCAGTATACTTGCTCTCTGATCAAATGCCATATAGATCAAATAACATCTGTATCTTGGTTTAATTCAATTAATTAATTAAATATTATTATTATAAAATACTTAACGGAAAACAATGAACAGATCTCCCTACAATTTTTGCAAATTCCCCTCGATTTCTCCAGGATACTGGATATCATCATTAGATTCTCACATTATGAATATGAGACCACCTCAAAAGTAAACCCTTTAGAACACAAAAAAAATGATGGTTCTCACCGATTTGGATTTTTTGTTTCGTTTGCTCAGTCAATAAATTTTAAAAGAAATTCAAAACGTCCGATGCATATTTATTTTATTATTTAGAATAACAACATTACGATAATCCAACTGAGCAGCGAGCAGGAGCGTGCGCGCGGGTGGTCGGAGAGGGAAGCGGACGGCTTAGACGCTGCAGCGGCGACCGGAGCGGCGGCGGGAGCGGCGGCGGGAGCGGCGAGCGTTTCGGCGGCGGGAGCGGCGGCGGGCGCGACGCGCGCTTCCGGCTGGAGCAGCGGGCGCGTAGGCGGGCGCGGCTGCGGGCGCGCCGGCGGGGGCGGGAGCTGCGGCGGCGGCGTGCGCGATGGCGGCGGTTGCGCGTCCGCCTCCGCATAGTCGAGCGCGCTGTCGCCGTACTCGCCCGCCTGCAACGAGCGACACACACGCTTTTGTGCATTCAATGTCGACACGCCTGTAGCGCTGCACTATGTTAACTCGTTTGTACACAATACAAATACTATCCGCTCATTCTGAGTAGTAAAACGTCACCTTCAACAGAAGGATTATACCTTGAAGTCTGCGCGGTTGGGCTCGAACTCCAGCGAGGCATGCGCCGGCGCACGCTCCTCGCCGAAGAACACGACCCGCGTCACGGGCGACGGCGTGCGGCGCGGCGACGGCGGCGCGGCGCTGTGACCGCGGGTCTCCACGGCGGCGGCGACGGTGGCGGTCGCGGTCACGGTGACGGTGGCGGCGACGGCGACGGGCGGCTCGTCGGCCGGCTCGTCGTGCAGCAGGCGACGCTCGACGCAGAGCGCGGCGCACGCTCCCCTGTGGAACGTGACACGGTTACACTTTGCGAACACGCGACGGAGGCGCATCGCGACAGAGTGCACGTACCGGCCGCACTGGCGCAGCGTGTGCGCGCAGTGCAGGAAGCGCCGCCAGCGCGCAACGCTCTGCGCCGCGAACGTGTCCCCGCAGCCGGCGCCCGCCTCCGCGCCGCCCAACGCGCTCAGCACGCCGCACAGCTTGCCGCCGCACACGACGCCGCCGCCCAGGTCGCGCTGTATGACAACATACATACAGTAGTTCATACAGAATTTCTACTTTTCGGACGTAACCTAGAACCAAAAAGTGCTTTGGTACTTCGTTAAATAAACGTTCCTTAAACATGGATGGCACCAACTTCATAGTATGCTTAAGTAAACTACAGAAACTAAGTGATGTAGTTATTTTTTTATTTTTAGTGCGTTTTGAAGTCGGTTTTGTTTAAATTGTTTCCAGAGCTTTTGACTGCATAGATGTAAATCTCATGCTGGCGAAACTGCAATATTACGGGGTACATGCAAACACTTGTACTTGGTTTGCAGCGTTCTTAAGAAATAGGAAACAATACGTGTCAATTGATTGTAACAGCAAAACATCTTTGTATCGCAGATGTACAATGTCCCGCGCGGTAACACCGCAGGGCTCGAGCCTGCTGTTCGCATTATAGTATGTATACCTTTGTAATAAAATATCTTTGGCTATACTATTTGTATCTTCGTGTCTGCAAAATGCGTGCATTAGGTAACACCGATCATTAACAAGCACAAAATTTTGAACAAAACAAACACCCTTATTATAATTATTAGTATTATGAGTTAAAAGCACTTATTTAAGATCATAGCTCATTACATACACCCGGGACCCGACCCGCCTCGCCTCGTCTCGAGTTGTTAGTATACTTTGTATGGATTTGTATGGGCATGCGCTCAGTACATCAACTCCGTATCATCACCCGATCGCCTCGCTCGCGAGGCGTCAACACAACTTAATCAAAACCTAACGGGTAGTTCCCGTAAACTTAGAATCTTGAAATTTGGTACGAAACAACGTCATATAGCACAGAGAATGGAAAAATTACGAAATCTGTAAATTTTTAGTTACATCATGTAATAAAAATATTTTTAATAATTTACACTTACCCCGTTTGTCATGAACGCGTAAAGGTATTAAATTACTGTACTGTATATCAAATACTTGGCTGTATAATACCTTTAAGCTATAACAAAATTCTTAGTCAACACAGTCAAAAGATACAACATAAGCCGCATATTTAACTCTCTACTACTCGCATCTAGTCCTAGAATCTTGAAATTTCGCATGAAGCAATGTTTAGGAATAATTTCGAAAACCTTAAAATCTACGGAACTCTCGATGCGCGAGCCGACTCGTTTTTTTTAGTTTTTACCCACTTAATACTCTACTCCAAGCAAACATAAATAAAACATTTTAGCAAAAACATTGAGCCGGCTCAAAACACACCTAGTGCCAAACGCTGGTAGACTTTACATTTAAATTCGCTAATCACGCGAGGTCCACCCGATGACAACTAGTGGACGCCTAGCGACGAGGCGGTGCGGGTCGGGTCACGGGTGTATGTAATGAGCTATGATCTTTATGCGCCTGCAAGCTCTCGCTCACCTCGCACAGCGTGCCGCCCTCCAGACACAGCGCACTCGAGCGCGCCTCCGCCCATTGCGCCACGCGCGCTGCACAGCGCCGCTCCGGCGCGCGCTCCAGGCTCACGACGCGCAAGCGCTCGGCGCCGCCGGCGGGCAACGCGCGCACGGCGTGGCAGCGCGCCGCGGCCGGCGGCGGGCCCGTCGCTAGCAGGATGGGCCGCGCGCGCGCCGCCGCGCCGAACGGCGCCTCCAGCTCCACCACGGCCACGTCGAGCGCGGGGTCAGGCTCGCGGCCGGTGCCGGCCAGCGCCACGCGCGCTACACGCCGCGCCCCCGCGCCCGCGCCTGCGCCCGCTAGCGCCCACAGCACGCGCGCGCCGCCCGCGCAGCGCGCCGTGCTCACGCCGGTGCGGCGCGACACCAGCGACGCGGCGCAGCGCCGTCGGTCCGCGCGCTCCAGCACCATCTGCCACGAGACCAGCGGTTAGTACGTCGCGCGCCGCCCCAGCGCACGCGACACCAGCGGCGGTACGTCACCATGAAAGGCGCGTCGTCGCTGTCGGCGTCGTCGTCAGCGGCGACGGCGACGGCGGCGGCCAGCAGCGCTGCCAGCAGGGCGCTCGCGGACAGCAGCAGCACGCCGCGGGCAGCCGTGCCGCTGGGTCGCGGCGACCGGACAGCGGTAGAACTCGTGTTGCGGCGTTGATATTTTTTTGTTTGGTTTACACTATAAACTCCAAAAATACCACTGTAAAACAGTGGTTTATTTAGAAATAACAATAAATATAATAAATATTCGAAATATCCATGTATCAAGTGTCAAGTCTTCCGGCAGGCAGCTGTCAGCGGATCTGCCACGACGCCGTCAAACTATCAGCTAGGTACTTACATAGAATTAAAGTAACTAAATGACACATTTATTTTTTACTTTTCAGTCTGTTTTGAAGTCGGTTTACTTTTTAAAAAATAACGACATGTGATTTATCGACAACGAACATACGTGAAACGTACTAGTTCTAAACTATGAGTACCAATATTCGCCAGCCACTTATAAGCTACCTACCGACATCGCTGCAAATGTGCCTATGAAGTTTTAAGAGTTCCTTTGATTTAACCATCAGATCCTAATATGATGACTATGGGAACATTTTGGAAGTATACCCTTTCTAATAAAAAAAGGATTTGCTAAAGCGGACTATTCTGTGAAAAGTTATGCGTGCTCATGCATAAAAAATCCCTATCTCAAAAACTACTGTACCGATTTTGATGAAATATGCAATGTACCCTAAGTTGAACAATACCTAGAACAACAAAAAAAGAATTACTTAAATCAGACTTGTAGTACCAAAGATATGCCTCCACAAACATAAATACATACATACACTTTTGAAATTTGGCACATTTGTTCAGACGCTGATATAGACTAACATATGCGAAAACTGGGCAGTTCTGGAAATATTACATACATACGCGTCGAATTGATAACCTGATTGATTGATTTTTTTAAGGCGGTTCAAAATAAATTAATTTATCTCTAGTTCCATCATGAATCTTAATACTAAAGAACACCTACGTATCAGTTATGTACATTTTTATTTATTTATTTATACGTCCATAGGATTACCTAATAGTCTAATTTACAGCCAGAGTACAAACAACGAAGCACTTGGTGGTTCTTCGAATTTATTTGTAATTTGAACCTGACTACAGGTAGGTATCTTTCCAACTATATTTTTTTTATTTTTTTATTTAAGGATCGTGAAACCTACTCGACACGACCACAGCATGCTTAAAATAATTTACGACAACACTACAAAAACTAACCTAAAATTAACAATAAAATACCTATAAAGACATATTATAACTGTGACTTCAATAAATTGCTCTTAATATTATTTTTAAAAGAGACCAAAGAACCGCAGAAAATGTCACTATTCTTTTGAGCGCTGATAAGACAACACGCCCGGTAGATGGGTGCATGTTGTCCAGCTCAGGTCCGGTTATATGGTAAATGAAACGTCTTTCGATTTATCCGACCACCGAACGGCAGTATACGAAATATTACGCGCTCAAGTATTTCGGGTGAATCAAACAGGCATTTGTTATTCCGATCTGCAAAGATGGTGACAAACTTTCTGTATCCAACTACAGACCAATCTCCTTACTATGAACCCTTAGTAAGGTTCTGGAAAAGTTGTAAATCAATACGGCTTCAGGGCTAGTAAATCCGCGTAGGAAGCCCTAATCTCTTTTTCCATTTGCTCCGAAAAATGGAAAACATTGGAATACGTGGAACACCACATATATGGTTTAATAATTACCTTAAGTCGCTCTACGGGTGTTGCACACGTATCTACTGTGGTTGAACTTGCAAGTTCCGTATGATGAATTTTCAGTATGATAAATGTCTGAAAATATATGCACGTTTTGAAAGCGAACTTGGACCTTTTAGCTTGAGTAGTGGAAGCATAATTTTGATCGAGGGCCTTGAATGCGTGATGAGTGTCAGAATAGGCCAAAGCGTGCGTCTCCATAGTTATTAAATTATTCGTATCCTTTGCAGGTTCTGATGACGACGACGTGCATTGAACTCACTCAGTGCAGGTCTCACACTTCAAGCTCTACAAGTCTCATAGAGGCTTCTGGTGCAGACATCAGTGTCTGGTGTTGCTGGTCTCTGTCACATCTCCGGTGATGCCTGGGCAGAGGACGACCCACCGTCAGAAGATTTAGCAGAATTCTATACCCCCCTTAAAATCAGAGTAGAGAGACGATCTCTCTCTCTCTCTTTAGGTTATATAAAGGTCAACCTGTTTAAACGCGATAATTGTTGTCGGTATTTTTGTCACCAGTCGTCATTGTGCTAGTTTATTTTGCGAAAACGCATAAGCGCAAATGTTTAATCAGTGTTAAATTTATTTTATGTTAACCGTGAGGCTGTTTCATTCTTGTTACATTTGTTGATGTATGTAAATACATAAATAATTGTTTTGATTAGTCCTTTTCTTTTCTCTGTAACGTACTTTTGTATTTTTATTTTTACACCCATTCTGCCGTTATACCTATATTGTTAATGTTAATGTACTGTAATCTCGTGCAATGTTTAACAAAAATGTAGATATTTAGTACACGGGACGGGACGGAGTATATTGCTTGACGGGAAACTATAAAAAAATTAAATTGAGAGAGGTAGCGGGGAAAGAGCACACTTTATATGAAAGTCTATCTTTAAAATTAAAACGGTACCTAAGAGGTTTTCACGCGGACGAAGTCGCGGGCGACTGCTAGTATAATATATAGATAAACACCCAGACACCGGAAAATATCCATGCTCATCACACAGACATTTTCCCAGGCGTGGGAATGGAACCCACAGCCTAAGACGTGGAAGCAGGGTCACTACCCACTGCGCCACTCGGCCGACCGTTGGCCGTTGGATGATATAGCGGCAGTGTTATGCTTTGTAGAAATGTTGTAATATCTCCGAAACTATATAACTAATTAACATACTGTAAAAGGCAAATCTGATTTCTGTAATATCCTTGTGATTACTAAATAATTTTTTTTGATAAGGATTTAATTTTAGTTGTATAAATGATGACGTAAACGTAAGAATATGAATTAAATGATTTTTTAAAACACAAAAAGTTCTATATGCTGTCGCGGACTTTTTTGTAGAACTTTTTAAGATACATAAAGTCCCCATACATTGCTTTCAATTATTCTCAATAGTTAAGGCAGCGCATGCGTATTAAGCCGATTTAACAGATTTTTGCGACCCGACTTGCGCGACAAAAACTGTGATAACTCTGTTGATATATACAATACAAATATAAAATATAGCCTATAACACTCACCGGTAACGTAGCATTCTACTGGTGTAAGAGTTTTTGAAATCGGATCAGTAGTTTCGTAGATTAGCTCTAACAGATCTTTATTTACAAACTTACAAAATTTACCTATATAAATATTAGTATAGAAGTATCGATTGATTCCACCATAATTTTATTTGATTTCGCGTAACAAAATAATGTCGTAAATGAAAAGTCGTTTAAAATAAAACAACCGTTTATTGCGTCATTCGTCGTCAGCGGCGCCGGGGTCGGTTGCGGA
>JAXAVZ010000209.1:0-32076 GCA_034621355.1 Mycalesis mineus | reverse complement strand
CAAATTGTTCTTTTTACCCGACTGCGTCAGAAGGAGGGTAATATTTTTCGAGCGTATGTATGTATGTATGTATGTCCATTTCTTCGGTATGCGCTACAGCCTAAACGGCTGAACGGATTTTGACATGTGAGGTGTCGTTGACTTGGGCAAAATTGTGGAAGTGACATAGGCAAAATGGGGGATGAGTGTATTTCTTTCTTTTACCTTAGCAATATGGGTACCAAATGAAAGGTCGTAAAAAGACATTTAAAAAATATAAATATCATATCCTGTTTATATTACGGTTTTAACAAAAAATGTCAAAAAGTATACTAAGTGTACCGTCTCATTTTTATACCACAAATTAAAACTAAAAAATCTCAAATAAAATTATTATTATAAAAACAAAAAACCCGACTGCTTAGAAGTTAAAAACTGAAAAAAGAAAAGAGCATGTGTCGAGTTTTTCTGGCCGCGTCTCATCGCGGCACGGACTGCTTTTTCCGATGCGACGGTAGATAAATGATTAACGAAAGAATAAAATGATTTTGAAGACATCGGAATATTATTTCAAAATCCCGTATCAAGACAAGTAAAGAATAATAATAATAACATACCGGGTACAAGCCAGTTCCCCAAAGGCATACGAGCACCTATCTCGATCCTGCCGTATTTGAAACTGAAGCTCTTCTTTGTAGTTAGTTTAGCGGTAATGATCGGAGGCAGGATCTCATTCTCAGACGCTACGCGGTAGCATTCTGTAGTGCCAATCACTCCCGTACAACTGAAATATATTATAAATAAATTTTAATAAATTTAAATTAAGAATAGTGTTAAAAATTTCATTAACTATAAATGAATAATAGTGTAAATAAAAAAAAAATATTTTATTTTAAAAAAAGCGTGGGGTGCATGGTGTCAATATAATATTTTATTGACAGATATGGGTAGAGTGATTATCATTTTGATAATATCTTAAAAAGCACCCCACGCTTTTTTTTAAATAAAATATTTTTTTTTTATTTACACTATTATTAATTTATAGTTAATGAAAGTTTTAACACTATTCTTAATTTAAATTTATTAAAATTTATTTTCTATTTTTTAGTTTGGGTTTCTATAAAAAGCGTGTTTTTTAGTTTTTTTTAACTATTATTTATTTTTGACTTTTTAGTTTGGTTTATTAAAAATAAAAGCGTTAATTAAATTAAATTTTCAGTAAGTAATTTTTTTTTTTTTTTTTTTGGAACTTACGCATCAGCCTGTTTTGGATTATTGAACGTGGGATTATTGAATCCCTCCTTATTTTGACTATTTACACTCTCTTTACCTCTATAGCGGTTGTGGCCGACTTACAATCTGTACCCGAATTTGCCTGTGCCCCACCCTTAGCACAGTGACCAAGGAAACTACAGAAACCTGGCCAGAGTACAGTCGGCACGGGAGCGAGCCTTGGAAGTCGCAGAAAAACTGCGACTGCCTGGGCTCGAACCCACGCCTGAGCGACTGTTGTACGGGCAGTTTAGCACTTAACCGCTCGGCCACACAGTCGCTAGTAACTTATTTATTAGTGAGAATAAAATAATTATTTATAAATATTATAAATACGGGGAATCAGAGTTCAATTTCGGAGAGGGAGCCTGAGAAACGGCTACCAGAACCAAGGAAGGCCGCAGGCGCGCAGATTACCCACGGAGAGTTACATACTGACATACTGACAAACTGACATACAAGTGAAGCTAATAAAAAGCGTGTAGAATATTATAAAGAGGAAAACTTTGTTTGTTTGTTTGTTTGTTTGTGTGGTTGTAATGAATTGGCTCAAAAACTACTGGACCGTTTTTAAAAATTCTTTCACCATTCGAAAGCTACATTATCCACGAGTAACATAGGCTAAATTTTATTTTGGAAAAAATAGGGTTCCGTAAAATATTTGGGTTTTTCGGACACAAGGTGTAAAAATCAACCAGAAAAGTTACTTATTTTGCGTACGCTGCCTAAACTATAAAAGATAGAACCATAACATGTTCTAATTAATTAGAGATCTTATAAATATCTACAAAAAAGTCCGCGACACACTATACCTATCTATGTTGAGTGAGGCACAACAACCATTTTTTTATTTAAAAATCTTAATTTTTTTTGGACTACATTTAAACGCATTTATTTTACTCATGCTATTAATCCTTATCAAAATAAATTATTTCATCACTAAGTACAGCTTATGTAGATAATATTTGGTATTTAAAAGATTAAAATTGGACGTTTGGTTTTGAAGTTATGGCGAAATTATAATATTACTATTTCTGCGTTGCGAAGTGAGCGTCACCAAGGCAAGGGTGCGCGTGCGGGAGGGGAGTTTAGATCTATGTTATATATACGATGATGAATTAAGAATTCGATCTTTGTTCAAATATCTATTTAGTACATGGAAGAGTTTGTTAGTTTGTTTAAACGGGCTAATCTCTATCTGCGTGTCGGATTGTAAAATTATTTTTGTTTATTCTGAAGGCTAGACTCAAGAGTGAAATATACTATTTAATATCAATTTGTACCCATCAGCTTGCCATAAATATATATTTTTAATGTTAATGTACTGAAATGTCATACAATGTTTAACAAAAATGTAGACCTTTAGTACACGGGACGGGACGGAGGATAATTCTTCACGGGAAACTATAAAAAAAATAAATTGAAAGGGGGAGCGGGGAATGAGCACACTTTATATGTGACCTTAAGACATTTTGTATGAAAGTCTGTCTTTAAAATTAGAAGGGTACCTAAGAGGTTTTCACGCGGACGAAGTCGCGGGCGTCTGCTAGTATATTATAAATTAGGAAACTATACTGAAGCCAAACTCGATTGAGAATGCTTGTTAACAAACAAATTAAAAATGAAGGTAGAAATCACTAGTCATTTTACACTTTATTTTTTTAGTTAACTTGTTAATGACGAAGTCATGACAATAGATTAGTAAGCTTGTAATTAATTAATGTATTCAATATCTTTTAAATTAGATTTTTTAAAAAACTTAACATGATTTTAAAGTTATGAGGCGTAAAATGTGTTGCATTACCTTCGTTATCTACCTTCGTTTTAAATTTGTTTGTTGACAAGAATTCTCAATCGATTTCGGCTTTAATATAATTAGTATGCAAAACGTTAGGCATAACCTGTTATTGTTTAATTAACGTGTGGTCGTTTCAATACATCGACATAACAGGAGATTGTAATGTAAAATGTAAGATTTTTTAAATTGGTCCTGGGAGGATTAAGCCTTGGCTAGATACCACCCTATCGACAAGGATGTACCACCAAGATATTTAGCGTTCCACTACGATGTCGTGTAGAAATCGAAAAGGGTGTGGATTTTATCTTACTCCCAACACGTTAGCCCGTTTCCATTTTAGAATCATCACTAATACATACTTTTCCTGACTTTAAGAAGAAGGTATCTTCGTGATTTCCCGAGATTGATAAAACTATTTAAAATTCATCACGAACTTTGTGTTAAAGAAAAATTGTGGTTGATGCGAAATTGATATTATTTACTGGATTTTTCCTTCATCGGTTTAACGTGATTTTATAATCTAGACAAATAAATAAAATTGAAATGTCTGCTTGTTGCTTCAAAATAAAGTATACATTGCATACGTAAAGTACGGTACTTACATAAAGCGTTATTTTAATTTTTGTCTATCTGTCTGTTAGTTTCGTCGACCTCCGTGGCGCAGTGGTATGCGCGGTGGATTATAACACGGAGGTCCTGGGTTCGATTCCCGGCGGGGCAGATTGAGATTTTTCTTAATTTGTCTTGGTCTTGCTGGTGGCAGGCTTTCGCCGTGGCTAGTTACCACCCTACCGACAAAGACGTACCGCCAAGCGATTTAGCGGTTTCCGGTACGATGTCGTGTAGAAACCGAAAGGGGTGTGGTTTTCGTCCCACTCCTAACAACTTAACCCGCTTCCATCTTAGACTGCATCATCTCTTAACATCAGGTGTGATAGCAGTTAAGGACCAGCTTGTAGTCGACAAAAAAAAAAAAAAAAAGTTACTGCTAATCTCTGAAACTACCTGCCGGATTGTAAAAAATGTTTTTGTGAATAATAGCCAGACTAATGACGAGTGACATGGGCTAATTAATATCCTAAATATCCTACGGGAACGGGAACTACAAGGATAATACCGTGGGCATACGCTATTAATAAATAAATACCTTTGAGATAGATCCAAAGACTCATGTACGTAATCTTCTCCAAACTTAGATTCCAAAGTGATCGGTTTAATGATCAGTTTCCCATCAGTAACTCTTACGTTATTGCCGTAGAGATATACATTGAAGGGGTATTCCTGAAATACCACAATAAATAATTATTTATGCACTGAAATTCATTTGGATTAAAAACTTTTTTACTTTTTAGTGATTTATCGCCACTCAACATACTCGTACTATAATGTCATAATATATTATAGGCACTAGTAGCCAAAAAGCTACCGATACCGAGACAAAGACCGAAATCGCTGTAAGCGTGCCTCCAAAATTTGAAGAGTTCCTTCAATTTCCCCAGGATATCATCATCAGATTCTAACATGATGACAATGGGACCACCTTGGAAATATGCCCTTTCTAATAAACAAAGAATTATCAAAATCGGACAGCTCTATAAAAAGTTATGCGTGGTCATACATAAAAAAAAATGTACGTGTCGAAACGTGAGAACCTCCTCCGTTTTTTTTCGTCGGTTAAAAATATAATGCGGCGTGTCGACTGCGCCAATTTCTGTTGAGCTATACAATGTGAACTACTGTACTGTAACGTTTCTTTAGTATAGGTACACACACAAAGGCGTTTGTGATCTCAACTTACTTCAACATTTGAATGATCTCTAGAAAGTAATAAATTTTACTATATTATCAGTATTGCTATCTCCAATGACAATAAACCCCAGAAAAAATCTCGTCACCAATTCTAAAGAAAACCTACACGAAAAGCATAATTTCCCAGTGGAAATTAATCTAAACGTAATGAAAAATTAGTTCTAAACTTTATAAAAAAAATGATGAGATTTTCACAACTTACTGGAGGACCGGGAAATTTAGTCTCCGGTGCCCATATCTTGCCCTTTTTGATTCGTGAATTAAAGTTGTCTGCGAACAAGAGCTGTCCTTTGCAGACGAAACCGGGTGCAGATGTCTTGGACGCTGAGAGTTGACATGGATACTTCGAGTTGTCTTGATTTGGTGTGACTGGTTGTGCAGGTTCAGAAGGGGCAGGGATATTTGAAACAGTCTCCGGCGCTGGAGCAAGTGATCCAGCTGGAGAATTTGGATTTATTTCAGGTGCTGGGTAACTTGGATTAACTACAGGAGCTGGGACATTATTAGTTATGTCAGGTTTTGGCGTGGGTATAATAGGACTGCCATCAATTGCGACTGGGTTGCCCGCTTCGTCGACGTAACCTGGAAATATTTGTATAATAAACAACAATATTTTCGTTATCAAGTATAAAAATAGGCTGAAAATTGTCGGCTAAAAATCTGCCTGTATAATATCGATATATTTTCTCACATTACATTATTTAATTAATTTAATGATCTTTCGTTTTATCTATAGAAATGATTTCAGCTTGTTTCATAATTCTTCCACAAAAACATAATGTGAGAATTGAAATATATTATGGAAGTATCCATAATATACTTCCATTAAATAAGAATTTAAATTAATCTAATTGATAAATGAAATCTTCCGATGTCTCTGCATGATCGAATCAGAAATGAGAAGATTCGCGAACGTTAGCTCAATGAGTCGCAAAACTAAAGTGGCAATGGGCAGGGCATATAGTTTGAAGAGTTGATGCGCGTGGAGGCCCAAGGTGCTGGTATAGCGACCCCGCGCCCGAAAATGCAGAGTCAATCTCCCACAAAAATTGGGCTAATTACCACAAGCAGCTCAGGATTGTTGTGTTTAGAAATTTCTTTTGTAGATATTCCTAAACATTGTAGAAACAATATACAACATATATAAAAGTGGCGAAAAAGAGACACCATCCAACTACAGGCCTATTTCTTTATTAAGTACGCTAAGCAAAATACTTGATAAAATAGTAAATAGCCGCTTAATGAAATATCTGGAGAGTAATAATCTACTAGCAAGTAACTAGTTTGGTTTTCGCGAAGGTAGATCCACTGAAGACGCCGTGTCATCAATAAGCAATTTGTTATCAGGGTACATGGACCAGGGGGAAAAGTGTGTGGGAGTATTTATAGATCTAAAAAAAGCATTCGATACCATTTCAATACCGCTGCTCTTAAATAAGCTGGAAGACCTAGGGATACGTGGTACACCCCTGGAATGGTTTAAAGACTATTTAAGCAATCGAAGTCAAACCGTAAAGGTTGCTGGTGCCAGCAGCGAGAGAAATATATTCTTATTCTTATTGTGCAGCTGTAGACGTCTTTAAACTGATGATGAAAGATTATTATAGTTTAATTTCGTTAAACACTAGTTGGTGTACACAAAAATACCTGTAACAGTCCATTCGCCATTATCTTGTCTATATCCACGATCGTCTTTCAGAACGTAAGTCCAGAAATAAATTTTATCGCCAATAGCCAATCGCGCGTTACGGTCTCTGAAATACCATCGTCCGTTTTTGGGTTTGGTTATGTCTCTCGACCATTGACCTGCCTCCAATCCCTCCATCTCTTCGTTAAGTTTGCCGTGAAAAGCAAATAGTGTGTATCCATCGTCTGCAAACCATAAAAGCAAAATAAATATGTTGTTTTTAATTACCTAGATACCTGCTCATGTAATTTTAGTCCCACATTTTGGTGCATTTATTCCTTTAAAATAAATTTTTTTTTTTTAGTTTTACTTGAGTTGATTCCGTTTCTATGGGAATACGAGATAAAAAGCAGTCAAGTTTTGACGGCCCCGTGGCGCAGTGGTATGCGCCGTGGATTTATAAGACGCAAGTCTTGGGGGTCAATTCCCGGCGGGGCAGATTGAGATTTTTCTTACTTTGTCTTGTTCTAGCTGGTGAGGGGCTTTGACCGTGGCTAGTTACCACCCTACCGACGAAAACGTACTGTCAAGTGATTTAGCGTTTCGGTACGATGTCGTGTAGCAATCGAAAGGGGTGTGGATTTCGTCCTACTTTTAACAAGGTAGCCCGCTTCCATGTTATATTGCATCATCACTTAACATCAGGTGTGATAGCAGTCAAGGGCCAACAATCCTTAGACAAATCCATTCTTATTAATTAACATTGCGAAAAATTAGTAAATATATTAAGCTTCATTTCAAGTCAATCGATCGGCTGTAGCGACATCTCTGAGTAAGTGACCCGCTATTGATGTGGACCCCACGGTTGAGTAAATGCACCCAATCGACAAATATTCGAAATGAGGAACACAGACTAAAGAGCAGTGCCGTAACTAGGACAGTGCCAGCGGTGAGCAGGCACAGGACGCCGACCCTGGAGGGGCGCAGAAATGACCAGAACATATAAAACAATGCCATATTTAGAGTCAGTTATAAGTTTGTAAGACGCTATTACGCAAGCTGGCACAGGGCGCATAAATTGTTGGTTACGGCTCTGCTAAAGAGTATAATACATTTTATATTGCTCTCGAAAAATAGAATTGTCAAAGTAGGTTTATATTTTAAGCAGGGCCCAGGTTAGACAGCGCTGCGTGTTCTTTGTTGAGGTGCCTGACCAAAATAATGTACACATGAGTGCTCCATTCGTCTAGTGGTTAAAATATGTGACTTCGATCACAAGGTCGGATTGTGAAAGAAGTTTGAGGTTCTTACTTGTAAGAAATTTTCAGTAAACTCTAATTAAGAATTTGGGAGTTTGGTATTAACAACTCACTTCACCTTGCTTCAGAGTCGTCGTTCTCATTAATATTAGCTGATAGATGGTAACAAATCAAACATTATCACCCAAAGCTCGCTCACCCGCATTGCAAAAGCGCTATGCCCCGTATTTTCCTATAAGAAGAGTAGCCTAGATTTGTAGTGGGCCCTCTCCTATAAGAAGAGTAGTCTAGATTTGTAGTGGGCCCTCTCCTATAACCAGAGTAGCCGAGAGTTGCAGTGGGCCCTCTCCTATAAGTAGAGTAGCCGAGAGTTGCTGTGGGCCCTCTCCTATAAGTAGAGTAGCCGAGAGTTGCTGTGGGCCCTCTCCTATAAGTAGAGTAGCCGAGAGTTGCTGTGGGCCCTCTCCTATAAGGAGAGTAGCCTAGATTTGTAGTGGGCCCTCTCCTATAACCAGAGTAGCCGAGAGTTGCAGTGGGCCCTCTCCTATAAGAAGAGTAGTCAAGATTTGTAGTGGGCCCTCTCCTATAAGGAGAGTTGCCTAGATTTGTAGTGGGCACTCTCCTATAAGAAGAGTACCCTAGGTCTGTAATGGGCCCTTCTCTTATAAGGAGATATGCCTGGCCCTGTAGTAAACCGTTACATGGTCTGATAATGATGACGTCACCGAACGTGCTCGGTAAATAACCGGAGCATTCAAATTTCGAACATAATAATTAAATCGCACACGCTAACCTCTACTCTATCTACTGGGAAAATTGCTGTTATTTCGTTTGTATTCAATAATACTGTTATTATGGTGTAAACAATTAATTTACGATTAAATAACAATGAGTAATTGTTATTTAATTTTGAATTATTATAATAAATATATTTTCGTCATTTTATATTATTCTCAGTCTTTTTACCCGACTGCGTCAGAAGGAGGGATATGTTTTTCGAGGGTATGTATGAATGTATGTATGTATGCCCATTTCTTCGGCACGCGCTACAGCCTAAATGGCTGAACGGATTTTGACATGTGAGGTGTCGTTGAATTTGGCAATATTGTGGAAGTGACATAGGATATATTAATTTTCAAAATGGCGTCTGTAAATGGGGGAAAAAAGGAGGGATGTGTCTATTTTTTCTTTTATCTTAGTAATATGGGTATCAAATGAAAGGTCTTAAAAAGACCATTTTAAAAATATAAATATCATATCATGTTCATATTACTGTTTTAACAAGCAATGTCAATAAGTGTACCAAGTGTACCGTCTCATTTCTATACCACAAATTAAAACTCTACTCTAAAGTCTCAAATAAAATTATTATTACAAAAACAAAAAACCCGACTGCTTAGAAGGTATAAACTGAAAAGAGAAAAACAAGGATCACTATATCCATATAAAATTCAAAATACTTTATGGTGCTGCAGGCGGGGGCAAAAGTAGTTTTGGTAGGTCTTTCTTTCATGTAGTAAAGTATTTTGTCCCCGCCTGCAGCACCATAAAGTACCTATTTAGAACTTTATATAGATATAGTGATCCTAGTTTTTCTCTTTCCAGCTTATACCTTCTAAGCAGTTGGGTTGGGTTGGTTTGTTTTTATAACAACAATTTTATTGTTTGTTTGTCATCGTCATCACTATCACAGCTTATTACTGTAGTACTACTACCTCCAACACTACATTGCTCTAATATGCATTGGCGGGCTTTTTTATTACAAGCTAGCCTTTGATTGCAATCACATCCGATGGTAAGATGAACGCTAAATCGCTTAACGGTACGTCTTTGCTGATAGGGTGGTATCTAGCCACGGCCGAAGCTTCCCATCAGACAGACCTGGACCAATTTAGAAAATCTAAACCAGCCCGACCGGGAATCGAGCTTAGTAACATCGTTTTATAAATCCACCGCGCATACCACTGCGCCGCAGAGGAAGTCAACCACTGGCCACTGTCCTTAGTTTAGTGATCTCTATCAGATGTTGACGATATTGACAGAGACCAAGGGTATAACGTGCTCTCCGTTCACGGGGTGTAACACCACCAACTGCTCAACTCCAGGCTGAAAAATTAGCCCAAAATTTCTGACAAGAAAGGAAAGGTGGTCATCACGTGGTGTCATTCTCTAAACGAAGTTGGAGAGACGTACTGCCAAGCGATTTAGCATTCCGGTACGATATCGTGTAGAAACCGAAGGGGTGTGGATTTCATCCTATTCCTCACAAGTTAGCCCGCTTCCATCTTAGATTGCATCATCACTTAACATCAGGTGTGTTAGCAGTCAAGGGCTAACTTGTAGTCGATAAAAAAAAGGTGCTCTCTTGACCTGTAGCTTTCCTTCCAAAATTAACTTTGGAAAGGAAACTGAGCTCCCCTTTGCAGGTGTTCAAGGTAGTTTTCTCAGCATGATAGTGGACATGCGTTAGACACAGCCCTATCCAGAAGTAGAAATAAATACCTCTTGATTCAAACCACTGAACCTACGAGGCAGTCAAGTGTATACGAGTTCATTAACCCTAAGCTCGTCAACCCGCATTGGAGTAACTTAGTCAGTCTAAGCTCAAAATCCTTGTATAAAGACTGACTTGGTCCTATGGCTGTTATAAAACTAGACCAGGTTCTTTAAAAATAATAAAAAATGATAAAAATAGTAGTAGAATGAAACCCATTGGAAAAGGAGGAAAATATTATAAAAATGAAAGGAAAAATAATTTACGGGCGATCTGAGTTCGGGCAGGGGTAGGGGTGAGGTTTTAGGGGAAATAAATGGTTTTTCTCGATTTTCGGCAAAACTAATAGTCCTATGAAAAAAGTTGAATGGGAAAGTTGTAAGTAATAAAAAGATCTAAAACTTTTGTATTTACACTTTTTCGCATAAAATTTATGTGAAAAGTTCAAATAACAAAGTTTTTGGATTTTTCCACAAAATCACATACATACATACATAAACACATCTAATAAAGTAGAAATCAAACCTGGTATTGAAACTCTCAAGCCTTTTGGATATATAGCCTCCAATTTCGCTTCTGGCACTTCATAACCATTCACAAATACAAAAGTTGCCAATAACAACACTGAGAATACAAATTTTGATAACATCTTATAACAAAACCGAAAATAAAATATTTTCGGTATTATTTGAGTAAAACAAACAAAAACAAGTTTGTATGAGGAAGACTGATGTTCCTCAGTCGCTATAATAGACTAACAAATAGCCGTCTCGCGGTCGACTTGCGAACATGAAACATAAGAGCCCACCGCTTTAAATAATTGACAAGTTGAAACTATCGTAAGATACTGTTACGGATGACTCCTCGAATGATTTAGAAAGTAAAAAACTTTATGATTGGAGATCTCATTTGAATTAAAAGACAGTGCAATTATAAAGAAGTTCAAAATTCAAATTATTTTATACGCAGAACGAAGAAAACATTGAAACATTCTACAGAGTTTACAGCGAGTCGTCGAACAGTCGAGACGGCAGAAGGAACGTAGGGAGATGTTCCCTATGAGATAGTGTGGGCTTATAGACGGTAAATCTGAACTCGCCCAGCGTTACTGGGATGAAAAGGACTATGAGATGCCCAGGCAGATCATCCTCAGAGATGGCTTCTTTCAGGCTGGGAAGCACTAATGGACGGCGTTGCAAAGTGCTATGTTTGTTGGCGTTAATAAAAGACTATTCTCCTGTTTTGGTTGTTCTTCCAATCTCCGACCCTTTAGGTCGTAACAATACTATACCAACAATCCAGCTCATCTATAGTTAACAACACCTCTTAGCCCATAATTGAGCCAAGAAAAGTAGTTTTTTAAGAGAATCGTTGGAATCCGTAGCATAAATGTTATATTATATCACGTCTGATACAAATGAAATCGGAGATGAGGTCTAGATGGAGTGAGCTTGTCTAGCAGACCCCTGGAAAGGCTTTCCAGCATTCCATACTTTTGCTGTGCGAATTAAAATTGATAAACTCAGATGCAACGATTGGGCTTAATATCGCATAATTGAATTTTGTTACACATGCATACCACCGACGACATATTTGCCCGATGTAATAATTTGCAGATACGAATATATTAGTCTTTTCATTTACATTAATTATTTATTAATACAAAATTATGTAGATACGAACTATATAATTGAATTTTTAACGTCAGAATCGTAAACTAACATTTTACATTTATTATGATTTGAAAATGTTAAATACTTAAATATTGATACGTTCGTTTTCCTAGTAGCTATGAATTTAGTTTAAGGACTAATAAAATGGCATGGAACAATTCCATGCCATTTTCTTAGTCCTGGACGATCGATGTACAAATTCTCAACAGCAACCGAAAAACAGGACTATTTGTCCTGATAAATAATAAATAAATAAATAAGCCTATTATTTTCTCTTTTTCACAAATATTTACAAATGATTTATAAAACTATATAATAATAAAAAATAGTACTGATTAAATGAAAGTATATTATTGAAAATTATAAAGAAAAAATAATGTAATAAAAATAATTAAGATATAAATTTCTTTTAATTAAATTATTTTTCAGTTTTTACTGATTTACCCGATTTACTTAAATAATAATCATTATATACAGTCATTGGTAACCTTATGTTCAATTTGTATGAAGATGAGAACCTTCACGGCTGTAGGGCTCCTCCAAAACGAAAAAAAGTAACAATGCTAATCATTATCATGGGTTATTTTATGCTACATAAAGATTAACGCTTGATTTTAATCACGCGTAATGGAAATCAATTATATTATTGATCTAAGTTTTGCCTGAAAGAAGAGAAACACTCTTGTTTTGAATGTATTTCAATTATTATGAATTGGCAGAAAATATGCATTTAGTGAAATTTAGTTAAATATTTTTCGCCTCTCGGAGTAGAATATATTTGTCGCGACCGTCTCTCGGACTATTACTCATCGCTATATAATTATTCTGAGAAATAAGGTGCCTATATTTTGAAGATCGGATCGAATCATTAATTATGAAACAGTTATGTAATAATTGTTATGTTTTTATACATTATTGTTAACAATAATATAATCAACTACATCATTGTAGCATAAAAAAACTTTTTTGTCGGATTAGGTCTTCAACCTTGTCTGACTTAATTGCCTCGTTGGTCTAGTCTAGTTGCTAGCCTATATGGTTTCGATCATGGTGTTTAGGATTCGAATCCCAGGTCAGGTTGTGGAATAAATCTAAGTATTTCTTTCTTCTAAGATATTTTCAGTAAGTTTTAACCAGGAGTCAGGAAGTTGGTGGTGTTAGACCTCCGTGCCTCGGAGAGTACGTTAAGCCCACCAGCCCGCACTACAGCATGGTGGTTATCAGTATCACCTGTAAGTCGCAGAGCCTGGCCCAGTAGTGGGCTGAAAATGATATCTATAAGTTTCAAAGAAAATTACTAACCATCAATGTAACAAGTTATTGCGAAGAAATTACAGAGTTGTTCATGTTCAAGGCCACTGATATTTATCGTTTGATTACTTGGCCTTACTAAGGTTAAATATCGAGATACTTGGCCTTTCATTATCAGCCTATTTAACTGCCCACTACAGGGCCAGGCGTCCCTCCTTTTAGGAGAGAGGATATGGAGTGTAAACCCACCACGCAGCTCCAATGTGGGTTGGCGGGACGATAATGTTCTATTGATTAACGATCACAATCAGATGTTGATGACCGTGACCAGGACCGACGGCTTAACGTGCTCTCCGACTTCCCGACTCCGGGCTTGGAATGTACTAAAAATTTTAAAGAAGAAAAAAAACTCAAAATTATTCCGCGACCTGATCCAGGCTTCGAAACCTGGACCCCCAGGAATCGTACTCAGAACTTCGTGATCGAAGCAACATACCACCGAGGCAGTAATGTACTTTTACTAAGGTCATCGAGATTAGAGTTGTGTTTTAATAGAAGTATTTCAATACCGATAACTCGGGTCAGATGACCGCAGACGACGTAACCGGTTCTGTAGGCAATAGGCGAGTAAATTGTTTGCTCAGAACGAAGATGAAGTTTTTTAGTGATTGAGTTAGTTCCTTGTGTGAAAATCGACTCGACCTTGAAGTTTCATTATATCTATACAAATTTATAAAATTAAAGTATCTGTTTGAAGTTTAATATTCAATGCTTTGCACTAAATGCATACCTATCCTTACAAATCATCATCATCATCATCATTACCAGCCTGTAGACGTCCACTACATAATCATAATCATAATCATAATCAGTCCACCTGGTTGGGGGTCGACCAACGCTGCGCTTTCCGGTGCGGGGTCGCCAATCTACCACCTTGGGCCCCCAACGTCCATCAGCTGTTCGAACTACGTGCCCCGCCCATTGCCACTTCAGTTCTGCGACTCGCTGAGCTATGTCGGTTACTTTGGTTCTTCTGCGGATCTCCTCATTTCTGATTCGATCACGCAGAGATACTCCGAGCATTGCTCATTCCATCGCCCGCTGAGTGACTCTGAGCCTTCTTATGAAGCCCTTACAAATGCTTAGGCATTATAAAGGCGAAATATTTGAATGGACGGATGTTAGTTACTCTTTCAAGCAAAAATTACTGAATGGATTTTGATGAAACTTTACAATAATATAGCTTATATATCGGAATAACACATAGGCCACTTTTTGCCCTGAAATCCCCACGGGAACAGGAACTACGCGGGTGATACCGTAAGTGTCCTCTAGTGAAGGTATATGCGGTACTTGCAAAACTAATATTAATTTTTTTTTAATACCTACAAGTTGGCACTTGACTGCTATCACACCTGATGTTAAGTGATGATGCAATCTAAGATGGAAGCGGGCTAACTTGTTAGGAGTAGGATGAAATCCACACTCCTATCGGTTTCTACACGACATCGTACCGGAACGCTAAATCACTTGGCGGTACGTCTTTGTCGGTAGGGTGGTAACTAGCCACGGCGAAAGCCTCCCACCAGCCAGACCAAGACAAATTAAGAAAAATCTCAATCTGCCCCGCCGGGAATCGAACCCAGGACCTCCGCCTTATAAATCCACCGCGCATACCACTGCGCCACGGAGGTTGTCAATCAAACAAAAAAATTATTTGTTTGTTCCAGCTAATCTCTGAAACTAGCAATCGGATGGTGAAATGTCTTATGATTCCCATACATATTCATTTTTTTATCCTATCACTAAAGTACGAAGTTGCGTTATACAAATATGGAATCAAGTGCGGACTCACGGTGCTATACTTGAGTGAAAGGTGACGGGGATTCCCCAGGAGGCGGAAAATTTAGCGTATTGTGATTACAGTCGATGTTAACTTAGGTCGAGTCGAGTTAGTCGATGTTAAAAATGATGCAAACTTAGGCCTGTGTGCACCAAGATTTCGGTTATCATAACCAACGGTTAACATAAGCTAAACGTAAAATTTTCTGTTCACGACAACCCGTACACCGGTTAAGGACGTAAGCTCGGTTAAAATAACCGCCCGGTTTACGTCCTTAACCGGCGTACGGGTTTATTATAAATAGTTAATTTATAGTAAAGTTATGATAACCGTTGTTTATGATGATCGAAATCTTGGTGCACACAGGCCTAAGTCAAATTTAGTGTGTAAATTCGGCGTAGACGGCTGCCTAAGCGGTTGTGGATTTATAAGTTGGAGGTTCGGGGTTCGATTCCCGGCTGGGCCGATTGAGATTTTCTTAATAGGTCCAGGTTTGTCTGGCGAGAAGCTTCAGCTTTGGCTAGTTACTACCCTCTGCCGCGTCTTTGTCGGTAGCGTGGTACATGTCCTGTACATTCGAGGGCCACAACAATCCAACAACTTCACTAACATGTCAAAAAACCTCTTAAACCTAAGCCTCCGAGGCTCAATGGAATGCACAGTCGATTTGTAAGACGGAGGTACGAGGTTAGAATCCAGGCTGGCCTGATTATTGTTTTCTATACTCTTCCACGTCTGGTGGAAGGCTACAGCGGTGTCTAGTTACCACTGACCGCTAAAGACGTACCACCAAGCGATTTAGCGTTCCGGTACGATTTCGTGTAGAAATCGAAAGGGGTATGGATTTCATCATACTCTAATGAAGTTAGCTTCCATCTTAGATTGCATCATCACTTAACATCAAGTGTGATTGCGGGGCTCAAGGGGTAACTTTTAATGTATAATATGTTCAGTTGACAGCTGTCATTACAACGTAACACATAGGCTCCGTTATGAATATTTATTTTAGTGGTAAAACATCATTGTAAATTAACTATTTACTGTTCATCTTACTCTGTGTCACCTAAAGTACTAAGTTTATATCAACGATAATAGAAATCTGTGATTAGTAATGTGTTTCGCCATCGTATAAGTGAAGTCAATCAGTGAACGTTATGAAAAAAGTACGTCCTTAAATAAGTGCTAATAGGACTGAATTATGTACAATACTTGCAAATGACGAGGTCTAAGCACTATATACTATCTAAATCTATTGAAATTGTGAAGTGAAATAGAGTTAATTATTAGTGAATGTGTTGAATCATCTCACATAATTAATTCAAGACGGTATATGTAAAATAATTTGACGTTTTATTAACGATGTTACTCCTGTCTTAGTATGACTCACAATTATGCACTGTACGTCAACGCCTGGCTGGCGTAGTGGCGTTAGATGTCGACAATAGTTCTACATGCCCCCGAGTTCGAACCCGACTAAAAAATTTATTGGACTTTTTTCAAGTTTAAATACTTTGTAGATATTTTACTGTGGAATCACTACTAATATTTGAGCTAGTATAGTAAAACAAAAAAAAAAAATATATGTCAAAAAAGATTGAACCATCAATACAATGGCGACCTCTACGAAAACCCGTATGGATAGAATGTTTGAGTGTTGCAGTCGCTGTATCAAGTCAGCCGAAATTCTCATTTGTGCATCGTGTAATAGAAATTTTCACTTTGTATGTGTAAATACTTCAAACGATAACTATGAAGATTTATCCCCGGAGTTTCTGACCTCTTGGTTGTGCCCTACTTGCAATCGTCCCCGTCCTGGTACAAATAATAGTAACACTCCCATTCGTGTTCCAGCTAGCAATGACAACACAAACAACATTCATGTAAACAATAAAAAAGAGAAATAAACGTAAAAAATCTCAGTTGTCTGACAGTGACTCCGGCGCTTCCTACGACTTAACTTTAGATGATGTTCGGAAGGTGGTTAGAGAGGAGCTAAAGGCGTTGCTTGATGTATTTAAAAGTAATATAATGTCTCAGTTTAGCTCTAAGCTGCAGGAAATATCTGAACATGTCACACAAGTAACTGATTCTATATCATTTATGGAGCAACAACATGAAGAATTGAAGAGAGAAGTACAACAAAAAAATTAAAAAATATAAACCTATTGGAAAATGAAAATAAAATGTTACGAACTAGTATAAATGATATGAATGTCAGACTAACACAGCTGGAGCAGCACTCCCGTGCAAGTAATGTTGAAATACATTCCCTTCCTGAACACCGCAATGAAAACTTATTATCTATTGTCAATCAGATTGCGAATGTTACTAAATCCAAGTTGAAGGAATCAGATGTTCACTTGTGCACCAGAACTTCAAAGATAAATAAAGACAGTAATAGACCAAGATCAGTCGTTGTGAAGTTCAGTTGTCCTAGAGTACGGGATGAATTTTTTGGCTGCTGTAATTTTTATAAGAAAGCTGGGCATGCCCGAGAAAAATTAAATACTAGCCATGTCGGACTTACTGGGGAACATAAGCCAATTTTCGTTGTTGAACACTTATCGCCAAAGCAAAAAACAATTGCATGCAGCTGCACGTCTCAAGGCAAAGGATTTAAATTATAAATTCGTTTGGGTCAAACGAGGTCTCATATATATGCGTAAAAGTGAGTCAACGGAATATAAATTGATTAGAAGTATGGACACATTGAGTACTTTAAAATAATAATATCTAGTTTTAAGTACCTATTGTAACGCATGGCAATTTATATTTTTCATTTTAAAATACGATGTAATTAAATGTTATTATCAAAATGTCAGGGGACTTCGTTCGATCACTAATGAAATATACCGCGAAATACTTAATCACGATTTTCATATCATCATATTAACAGAAACTTGGCTTAACAAAAGCATTTTTGATAGAGAACTATTTGATAATAGATACCTGGTATACCGACGGGATAGGGAAACATCCTCATTATCTGAGCATAAAAAAAACTGGTGGTGGTGTACTCATAGCAGTCTCCAATCAAATAACTTCACGGCGGGAAACTGAATGGGAGAGTGACTGCGAGGATATTTGGATCACTGTTGAGGTAATGACTCAGAGTGGCAAAACATCTCTTCATATTTGTGGTGCATATCTAGCCCCTCCAATAAATAATACAATACTTGATAACTTCTTAGATAACACCAATAAAGTCTTAAATAGAACCAATAATCCCACAATAATCGCTGGTGACTTTAACTTAAGTGGCATACTATGGTCTGCATCTGCTAATAATTCAGAGGCGTACCCATGTCACTATAGTAACTGCATGCTGAAAAGCTCCTTCATTGATTTTATGTCACTCAACAATTTAAAGCAGTACAATTTAAATTATAACCATAAAAAACAAAATCCTTGATTTAATATTAAATAACGAAGAGGTATCAGTCAGCAAATGCGAACATCCAATTAGAAACGTGGATAATTATCACCCCCCTTTAGAAATTATAATATCTAAAACAGGTACTGACACTAGGCTGATAAATGTATCCCGAAACTTTCTGAACTTCTACAAAGCAGACTATGTAAAAATAATTCAAGATTTGGACGCCATATCGTGGATTAAGGAATTTTCCATGTGTAATGATATAAACGTGATGGTTACTAGATTTTACAAAATCTTAAGAAATATTATTTGTAAGCATGTTCCTTTGAATAAATTAAAAAAATAAAACATATCCTGTATGGTTTTCTCCACAGTTAATTAAACTAATTAAATTAAAACATAAATGTCACAGTAAAGTAAAAAAAATATAAGAATCCTTTAGATATACTTGAGTTCAAATACATTCGCAAAGATTGTGAAAAAATTGATAATAATCTGTTATAATGAATATATTGATAAAATTGAAATGGAAATAGGCAAAAATCCAAAGTATTTTTTGGACTCATCTAAAAAAACACTCGTAAAAAAAAGTAGTGTTTACCCTCCTACCATGACTCTAAATGATAAAAAAGGTAGTAACACTGAGACTATTTGTGACTTATTTGCAACACACTTTTCCTCTGTTTATGAAAGTGATACAGTAGAAAACAGCTATCCTGGTTGTGTAAGTTTTGGTGTGTGTAAAGAAATTGATAATTTTAGTCTAACACGTTCAATTGTTTTCAAAAAAATTAAAAAGGACTTGATAAATGCAAAGGACCTGGACCGGATGATATACCTCCAATCTTTTTTAATTAAATGCGCGGGGCAGCTATCAGTACCTCTTTCAATGATATTTAATAGGTCTTTAAAGGATGGCCAATTTCCTGATGTTTGGAAGGAAACAAGAATAGTTCCTGTTTATAAGTCTGGCAAACAAAGTGATGTCAGAAACTATCGTCCCATATCTATTATTTCTACTATGGCGAAAGTGTTTGAGTCGTTAGTTTACCAATATATGTATAGTCACCTATCAAAATATATCACTGATAAGCAGCACGGTTTTATGCGTGGGCGTTCAACAAACACCAATTTACTGCTGCATGTAACGAATATTGCGGAATGTATTGACAATGGTTTGCAAATGGATGCCATATATGCTGACTTTTCGAAGGCCTTTGATAAGGTCAATCATCGCCTCTTACTAGCTAAGTTACATGCTTATGGTATATCAGATGATTTATGGATGTGGAGCAAATCATATCTCACTAACAGGAAATCTGTAGTCGTAATTAACGGCTGTAAGTCAAAAAAAGTTTATAGCTCATTCAGGTGTACCGCAAGGATCAAATTTAGGACCGCTTTTTTTTCAACATATTTATTAATGACATTACTACAATATTTTTCAATAGTAACACGAGCCTATTTGCTGACGACTTAAAATTGACGAGATTAGTTCGTAGTGACATTGATGTAAAATTGTTTCAGGAGGATTTGAATAGGCTAAGTGAATGGTGTAAAATGAATAAAATGTATTTAAATATTGACAAATGCAAGCATATCAAATTTACGCGTAATAAAAATAAAATACTATCCTTATATTATATTAATGACAATCAGTTAGCTGAAATTGATACAGTTCGTGACTTAGGAGTTATACTTGATAGCAAATTAAGTTTTACACCTCACATTGATAAAATGCTTGAACAAGCTAATAAATCTCTGGGATATGTTTTGAGAAGTTCCAATCTTTTTTAAACAGAATGCTACTATCATAAGACTATTTGATTCTTATGTGCGTAGCCATCTCGAATACTGCTCCATAGTATGGTCACCTTACACGAAAATTCAAATAAAAAAGAATTGAAAGAGTTCAGCAACGGTTCTTGAGACAGCTCTCTTATAGGTACAAAATTAATGTAAGTAATTATGCAGACAGGCTAACTTTATTTAAAAAAAGACAGTCTTGAAGTTAGAAGAGGGCTAATATCTATGACATTTCTACATAAATTATTTAACCATCAAGTTGATTGCTCGGAACTAATTCACAGTTTTTTCGTTTAGAACACCACGCTGTAACAGACCTCGCTATCCCTGTAACTTGCTCTACCATAGGCCCTATAGAACACAATTGGGCAAATGTTCGCCAATACCAAGAATTTCTGACCTATATAATGACTGTGTGAAACATCGGAATGAAATTGATCTATTCTATAATAATTACTTTGACTTTAGGAGGACGGTATTAAATGTTTTGACTTCTAATAATAATATATTGACTACCTAGTAATAATCCTTGACATGTAAAATTAATGAATGAATTCTTATTTTTTGACATTTGCATATTTGTTGTAATTAATATTGTTTACTCTTACTTTGGTTTGTTATTTAGTGTTTCTTAGGTTTGAGCTTTTAGTTTTTTACTTTTCATTTATTTTATAATTGTATTTTGCCTAGATTAATATTGTAGACTTGGTGTATATAGACAGCTGTATTTTATTGTGAACGTTGTGGACTCCTGTAATAAGCTGAGCATTTGCGGAAGTTACCATTGTATAAATGTATATTAACATGTAATTAGTGTATCAGTTGTTGGTGTTCCTAAATAAATAAATAAATAAATAAATAAAAAACATTAACGTTGCTTGCTAGCAGAAATAGTTTACGGTAGCACTGTCTGTGCTCTGTTACTTAGAATTTAGTACTAGTAATACAATAAGTAGTACGTTAAGAAACTAGTAGTCCTGTGGCAAAAAGGTGGCGAAATAACTATACTAAAGCCAAACTCGATTGAGAATGCTTGTCAACAACAAATTAAAAAGGAAGGTAGAAATCATTAGTCATTTCACACCTATTTTTGACGTGACAACGTCTTATAATTCGATAGAGCCGGCTGCACGCACGAAAAAACATCACGTCATGCGTCGTTACCTCGCTTTGAGGCAATGTAAGGCTTGAAGTGCAAGCGAGAGCGCGGAACGAGCGACAAAGAAGCACAATCGGCCTTTGCGTTCGGCAGCGTTCGACATCCGCCTATTAAATATAATTATTAAATATATTAATTTTAAATTAAAAATTAATATATTTATAAATTAATATATTATTTATTATAAATTTTAAATATAAATTTATAAAATCAAAATCAATTATTTTATTAATTTAAATTAATATTTATAAAAATATACTTAAATTAAAATTTTAATAACCAATTAAATGCTACCATTCCATCAGTATTTTCTTAAGACATTGTCACGTTCAACTATCGTCAGTAAACCGACTTTACAGACACCAATTTTTTTTTTAATTAACTAGTTAATGACGAATATATGATTAATAAGATGAATAAGATTAGTAAGCTTAAAACTAATTAATATATTCAAGGTTTTTTAAATAACATTTTTAAAATAACAAAACATAATTTTAAATTTATTGGGCATAACATGTGTTGCGTTTTCTACCTCCATTTTAAATTTGTTTGTTGACAAGCATACGCAATCGAGTTTGGCTTTAGTATAGAAGAAATATATGGAAATAAATGGTATGATGCATAAAAAATTATGAAAGTGACATGATCAGAGACAAATATCTTAGCATTTTATGGATTCACCGTGCGGGTGCCGGGTCCATCGCGTGGCAGAGAATAAAACGCCGAACAGAGTGCGAGACTTGCGGGTTAAGGGTACCCTTTGTGACCGGTGAACGCTTGCTTTTTCTGCTCGAATTATTCCCTTGTGTCAAATATATCTGATAAGATCTTGCTAGGGCAGCTTTTGACTCTTTTTTTTTTTGACACTAGAATGGAGTTTTCTGCAATTCTAGTCAGGCCAAGGCTTTGAGCAGGTTGTACAGAGATTTTGCTGGTATACCTCCCGCACCCACTTCTACTGCATATAAATTAACCAAACCGCCAATCTTTGTTGGTTCATTTGTAAGATCATAATAGTTATTCACTTATGGTGTATGGTCTTCAGGGAGTTTTTTCCACAGCATTGTAAGCTGAACAAGTACTATACGTTTAATTTGTTTTTAATTCAATTAAAAATGTATGTGTTAAAAAAATAGAACCGACTCAAAACGCACTAAAAAGTAAAAAATAACTGTGTCATTTAGGTGCTTTAATTTACTTAAGCATATCTATGAAGTCGGTGCCAGCCAAGTTTAAGGAACATTTATTTTACGTAGTAAAGCAGTTTGTGGGTTCTTGGTGACGTCCTCAAAGAAGAAACCTTGGCTGGCACCGACTCCTAGATATGCTTAAGTAAATTAAAGCAACTAAATGACCCAGTTATTTTTTACTTTTTAGTGCGTTTTGAGTCGGTTCTATTTTTTGTTAAAAATTTTATTTCTTACTTTTTAGTGATTTATCGCGTAACGTACTCGCACTATACTGTCATAGTATATTATATGGCACTTGTAGCCTAAAAACTACCGATACCGAGACAAAGACCGCAATCACTGTAAGCGTGCCTCCAAAATTTGAAGAGTTCCTTCAATTTCCCTAGGATATCATCATCAGATTCTAACATGTTGACAATGGGACCACCTTGGAAGTATGCCCTTTCTAATAAAAAAAGAATTATCAAAATCGGACAACTCTGTAAAAAGTTATGCGTGGTCATACATAAAAAAAAAATACGTGTCGAATTGAGAACCTCCTCCGTTTTGTTTTCGTCGGTTAAAAATAAAAATGTATGTAAAGAAATAAAGATTCATAATAAAAAAAATACATTTCAGTTTACTTCAATTACATTTTATTACAAAACTTAACCTAAAATTACAAAGCGTATACATTGACTGAGTCGACAATCAGTTCTGGTGAGGTCCAGGTCCGGAACCAGGAGTCCTGGTGCTGGTAGAACCGGTACACCGCTTTACTGGCTCCGTTCACCCACGGCTTGTCGGGGTTGTCTGCGAAGTCGTTGATACCCCCCGCGCGAACACCCAGCGATATGTAGAACTGTGTTAAAAATATACAGATTTTAATAGGGGAGGGGATTTTTGGCAATAATTGATGTCGGCAGTTGAGCATACGGGAGGATACCATTCAATTTGTTAAATTGGCTTGGCTTTCGCCATGGTTATTTACTATCCTTCGGACAAAAACGTACCGCAACGTATTTAGCGTTCCGGTACGATGTCGTGTAGAAACCGAAAGGAGTGAGGATTTTTATCATACACCTAACAAGTTAGCCCGCTTCCATCGTAGATTGCATCATCACTTAACATCAGGTGTGATGGCAGTCAAGGGCCAACTTGCAGTAGATAAAAAAAAAACGTTCATCAAGTATGAGCATTTTATATTAAGGGGATGTTCCGGGCAACTCGATAAAATATTAAAAAATGTCGGTAATCGAAAATGCTCAAATGAAACTTTAGTTTAAGGTAGGGTGGGTTAGTTGCTAGTTGAAAAGTGTGCCTTTTGATAATCTGATAATTTGATCTCCAAGCTTGAGTCTCCCAAGGTATGGACCTTGGGAGACTCCTATCTTAAATCCATATTTAATCAATAAGTTAGCCCGCTTCCATTTTAAATTGCAATATGACTTATCTATAGGTGTGATTACAGTGTTAGAAGGGGAAAACCACGGAAAACATTCCTGGAGAAACCCACGACATTCTGATAAAAGACCAGGTCAGTACT
Source organism: Mycalesis mineus (assembly GCA_034621355.1). Classification (NCBI taxonomy): domain Eukaryota; kingdom Metazoa; phylum Arthropoda; class Insecta; order Lepidoptera; family Nymphalidae; genus Mycalesis; species Mycalesis mineus. The sequence continues at coordinate 8,012 of JAXAVZ010000209.1, read as the reverse complement.
GACTTACTTTCATATATAGTTAGCGAAAAATCTCTTAAAATAAAGAAAAAAATATATATATAGTTGTGGGAACAGAACGTAAGTAAGTGTGAGAGGGACGGATGTATGCGTGAAAGGGAGATAGGGGACGGATATGTAAGATGGCGCGGGGGGTGAAAAAAGACGTAAGACGTAAGGACGTATTAAATGGAAATAAAAGTTTAAAAATCAGTTCCGTAGTGATTTACTTTGAGCAGATCCCACATGATAGTTTTAATGAAATTGGAAGAAGCAAGGGATAGTCTAGGATCGTGGCAAGAGGAAGGACGTGATGTCTACCTACCTCTATGGGCACGATGTATGTATGTATGTATGTGCATAAAAAACTCGTCAATATTTCACGATCTAAAGCTCCCAGGATCTGAACCGTAGCCACAGGTGATCACTGATGCAGTCTACTACTCACCAATTGATCCAAAGGTGCCATGATGGACCCCTTCAGCCACATGGAAGCATGCGGCACTGCTTGCTGCTTGGCCGTGTAGTAGAAGCCTTCTCCAGGGTTCACGTCTCCGTAGTGCACTCCATCCACGAACAGCTGGATGCCGTCTGGAACGTTTTGAGGGATATTAGAACATTGCTTGTATTGATTCTCAAGTACAATTTGACTGAATTGATTCCCAAGGCCAGAAGCAAGGTTTAAAGCATTTCCATTCCCTCTCCTCTTTCTTTTTTTCCACAGATTGACGTGTAACAATTAGGGCTAACGCTAAAACTGGCGCGGTCGCCCGCCGCGGGCACCCGTCGTGTGCGCGCGTCTCAGTTAGCGCTGCTAGTATAATTTTATTCAATAAAATCATCAAATATTTATTTGACCGTAGCATCTATCGGCGCTCGACTGATTTGTAGAAACAAATTCGGTCGCGTGTGCCCGTCGCGGGCGCCCGCGCCGTGTACCCGCCGCCCGCCGCGCGGTTGCGAATCCGCCACCCGCGCCCGCGCTCCGTCGCACTGTCCATACTATTTTTCATTATACACCGGCGAGCGTGCAACCGCGCCAGTTTTAGCGTTAGCCCTTAGTGTAACGACGCAAAATTACTAACTCTGATTGTGACGTTTGGGAAAATTGATTAAAATGTGCAATTTTCGAATTTAATTTTTGTAGTAATCTTTACCGTTCGATTAATAAAATCAATTTGTTTCACTCTTAAGACTCTGAAATTACTAATATTGAAATAAATGTTGATATGATTTATTGCGCTTAGTCTGGGCGGACAGGGTAGTGGCATGTTCTCGGGATATAAATGAGACAGCAGTGGACTAGTGACACAAGGCGTGTGTTTTTGATGTGACATAAATATGTATGACTAGCGGTGCCTCACGGTGTTACCCGCTTAGTTCCGGTTTATGTAAGAGTATTCGTTCAAAAAATAGTCTGTGAGATTCGAGAAAGTAGTTCGCTACCCATATTTAAGCAACGTCTGAAGAATTTCTATCTATCATTAAATATTTAGTATAATATAATATGTATATATATATATATATATATATATATATATATATATATATATATATATATATATGTATTATATATGTGTATGGAGTGTTAATATATATGTTATATTATGTATATTGAATATATATATTATGAATTTATGTTTGTCTGAATATATATTATTTATCAAAATCTATTTATTGTCTTGCACCATTTCCGCTTTAACTTCACAGTTGCAATCATCAAGGGTTGCCTGTAAGAGATTGCTCCAAGCAATAAAGCCGCCTTTGCATGCATTCATGTTTGTTGTTTTCATTTATTCTTTACTGTAAGTTTGACTATGTATTATGTGTGCAATAAAGATTTTCTTCTTCTATGTGCTATGGTGGATCTGGTAACGAGAACCATCTCTGTGCAATATTTCATTCAGATACGCTCACCTTTGGTTAAGCCTTAGTTTAGTAAAGTAGTTGTAAAGTTTATCAAATTTTCTAATTTTCCGCGAAATTTTCTTGATATTTTTTTTCATAAGAACCTTCTCCTGACAATAGCAAACACAACAAAAAAAACATCGAATTTGCACAGGTACACATTCGGTGATTCATTTTTATATTATGTAGATATTTACAGATTTACATAGAAGCATTAATTGACGTCACGCTAGCATCACGCTTAAGTAGTGTGCTCGTGTCTAGATCGGCTACGTGCTTATATGCGAAGTAAAGGTAGTTATAGCTATGCCTACAAATTCCCAAGTATTCTCGGTGGACACATGAGTTAAGTATGTTTTACATGTTTTTGGTATTCTTCAATGACATTAAGCCATATTGGACTGACGGTCAAACCGAGTGAGATAATGGACAAGATAAATAAATAAATAAATCATAAATATTATAGGACAATTACACACATCGCTATATAGCCCCAAAGTAAGCGTAAGTGCTTGTGTTGTGGGTACTATGATAACTGATGAATATTTTTATGTATGTTATACATAAATGCTTATAATATATAGATAAACACCCAGATACTAGAAAACATCCATGCTCATCACGCAAACATTTTTCTAGAGGTGGGAATCGAACCCACAGCCTAAGACGCAGAAGCAGTGTCAATACCCACTGCGCCACTCGGTGTAAGCGAGATATTTGAACGATGTGTTATTTTCAAGAATCGACACACAGTATGACGATTTTTGAAAAAATTACATCATGCGATTCGTTTCTTACAGACGTTTCTTACAAGAATTGACGTACAGTAGTGTCGCAGTGAAACTGTCTATTGCTGTCTTCAGTCGGCTACGAACTCGCACCCCGAAACTTACTTGGTCTCCATATCAGGCTGTAATTGTGGAAGTCCTTATTCCAGTTGTCGATGCCGTGATGCTCTTTGAGCAGAAAGCTCCTGTAAGGCTCCGCGTCCGTGAGCACGGGCCCGCCGTACAGCCTTTTAGCGAATGGTGGGTTTCCGCGCGCGAATGCCACGCGGATGAGACCGGACTCGTAGCGCTGTTTGCCGTAAACGTTGTCACGAGGCTCGAGATTGATTTCTAGAATATAAAACATTCATTATTATGACTCTTTGGTGCAATGTACCGTACCTTGAGAAGCACGTTAAGTCGACGATCTCAATTATAATTAAATTTGGCCCGGCCAACCGACATTGTTCACTAACTGCGGGCTTCATAAGAAGGCTCAGAGTCACTCAGCGGGCGATGGAAAGAGCAATGCTCGGAGTATCTCTGCGTGATCGAATCAGAAATGAGGACATCCGCAGAAGAACCAAAATAACCGACATAGCTCAGCGAGTCGCAGAACTGAAGTGGCAATGGGCGGTTCGAACAGCTGATGGACGTTGGGGGCCGAATGTGCTAGAATGGCGACCCTGCACCGGAAAGCGCAGTGTTGGTCGACCCCCCATCAGGTGGACTGATGACATCAAACGTGTCGCAGGGAGCCGCTGGGCACATGCGGCTCAGGATCGTTGTGTTTGGAAGTTCCTAAAAAAGGCCTATGTCCAGCAGTGGACGTCTATTAGCTGATAATGATGATGCTGATGAACCGGCATTGGAGCAGCATGGTTGGTCAAAGTTCTATAATGTCCTGTTTCCCATAGGGAGACAGGACTGGTCCTGTAGTTTAAATAAATACTGTGTTCGATTCACAGTTGGGCCGATAGAAATTTTGTTAATTTTCTTCTTAATTGTTCCAAGTCGGACTGGTGGGAGATTTTAAGTTTAACGGAGTTTAAACACGTACTGCCAAGTGATTTAGCGTTCTGGTACAATGTGGTATAAAAACCGTTCTAGATAAAGATGTTCTTCTCCTAAATTAACCTCTTTCATCTTAGATTGAATCATCATTTACCATCAGGTGTTATAGCAGTCAAGGGCTAACTTGTAGTGATTAAAAAGCTTACCTGGCATCAACCAGTTTCCAGCGGGCAGCTTGGCTCTCACGTCGATCCTGCCGTACTTGAAGCTGAAGCGGTTGCGAGTGGTAATCTTACCACTGGTCACTGGTGGCAAGATGTTAGCTCCCGAAGCTAACTGGTAGCACTCTTGGGTGCCCACCTGGCCGGTGCAACTGGAAAATGTTTACACGCTTACATCATGCACCATTATTTTTAACCGACGAAAAAAAACGGAGGAGGTTCTCAATTCGACACGTATATATTTTTTTTTTATGTATGACCACGCATAAATATTTACAGAGTTGTCCGATTTTGATAATTCTTTTTTTATTGGAAAGGGCACACTTCCAAGATGGTCCCATTGTTATCATGTTTGGTGCCAGCCAAGCTAAAGTATTTTATTTTTTCCCTAATTATAAAACATACGAGTGAATACCCACTAGAACTCGGTTTCTAAAAATACCCTTATATAATTGGTCTTTTTAGCCCCTTGTTAACAATATACTATTTTTGGCGATCGGACGGACAACAAAGTTATCTATACCAATATTATAAAGAGGTAAACTTTGTAAGTTTATACGTTGACCTCCTCCTTGTTATGTTATACGTACTGAATAGGTGTCAACATTTTGGTACTGATATTCTTTGAGAATTAGATCTTTGATCTTTTCTTTTAATTTATTTGGCATGGCAGACCATATTTATTTATATGATATACGAAAAAGTTTGTTCGTTTGTTTAAACGGGCTAATCTCTACATCTGCGTGTCGGATTGTAAATTATTTTGTTTATTATGAAAGTTGGACTCAAAAGTGAAATAGACTATTTAAGCTATACACATCAGCTTGCCATAAATATATATTGTTAATGTTAATGTACTGTAATATCGTACAATCTTTAACAAAAATGTAGATCTTTAGTACACGGGGCGGGACGGAGGATATTGTTTGATGGGAAACTATAAAAAAATTGAATTGAGAGGGGTAGCGGGGAAAGAGCACACTTTATATGAAAGTCTGTCTTTAAAATTAAAAGTGTACATAAGAGGTTTTCACACGGACGAAGTTGCGGGCGACTGCTAGTAATATATAATTTCCTTTTGACGTACGCAATCCTAAAAAATAATTTGGTAAAAGAACCACTCTGGAACCTGTTTTGCCACACTAAGGACCACAGGTTTCATTGTAGACGTTTTGAGGATATCGTATTTTTAGCCTGTCGGTATTTTAATTGTTATTTTTTATTTTAATTTCATTACAAGCTAGTCCGTGACTGCGATCACAACTGCAGGCCTATTCTCATACTTCAGCGACCTAATATACACACATACATACCATCTGGTCTCTGTCTATCCTATAAGGGTAGACAGAGACCAGAATCTTCCACTTGCCACGATCCTTGCATATCTCTCGCTTCTTCCAATTTCATTCCACCTTCCATACAAGTACGTCGGTTTAGAGTACTTCTGACCTGGCTTTTAATCAGAATGTCCTGGATAATCCAAATAAGTGAAAATAAACTATGTGACTTAAGAATTGCTAACGAAAGCTAGTTAGTAATCTTCGTGTCTATATATTTTTTTGTCGACTACAAGTTGGCCCTTGACTGCTATCACACCTGATGTTAAGTGATGATGCAATCTAAGATGGAAGCGAGCTAACTTGTTAGGAGTAGGATGGAATCGAATAGAAATCTACACCCCTGTCGGTTTCTACACGACATCGTACTGGAACGCTAAATCGCTTGGCGGTACGTCTTTGTCGGTAGGGTGGTAACTAGCCACGGCGAAAGCCTCCCACCAGCCAGACCAAGAAAAATTAAGAAAAATCTTAATTTACCCCGCCGGGAATCGAACCCAGGACCTCCGTCTAATATATCCACCGCGAATACCACTGCGCCACGGAGGTAGTCAAAGATAGCATATTGGCGAGCTATGAAGTTATAATGCAATCGAAAATCTTGTTAAAAGCAGGATAACATCCACACTTCTTTCGTTTTCTACGCGACATCGTACTGGTACGCTAAACTGCTAGGCAGCACGTCTTTGCCAGCGTGGTAACTAGCCCCAGCTAAACCCTCGCCCAGTCAGAATCACAATCGGCCTAGCAGGAATTTGAACCCGCAGTGGTATGCGCGGTAGATTTATAGGACGGAGGTCTCGGGTTCGATTCCCGGCGGAGCAGATTGAGGTTTCTCTTAATTTGTCTTGGTCTGGCTGGTGGGAGGCTTTCGCCGTGGCTAGTTACCACCCTACCGACAAAGACGTTTCGCCAAGCGATTTAGCGTTCCGGTACGATGTCGAGTAGAAACCGAAAGGGGTGTGGCTTTCGTCCGACTCCTAACAAGTTAGCCCGCTTCCATCTTAGACTGCATCATCACTTAACATCAGGTGTGATAGCAGTCAAGGGCCAACTTGTAGTCGATAAAAAAAACCCCAGGATCTTTGAAATCCAATGCGCATACCTCCGCGCCACGGAGATCGCTTTTTTAAAACTCCGAATAGTTTATGGCGGGGTATTTAAATTATGCTCAGTAATTACAAGTATTTAAATATAAAAATTAAAAGATCCTCGGGAAACCATTTATTACACTTTTAAAACCTGTTCCCGTATAATGTATTCAAAGCCCGTTCCATAAATTATTCTTTTAACATAATCATGATCGTAACAAAACCAGTTTTATTTTTTGTTTGGACAATTTAGATAAATATTATTTTTTGGTCTTTTTAGTTTTAGTTTATGGTATAGAAATGAGACGGTACACTTAGTACACTTTTTGCCATTTTTTGTTAAAAAAGTAAAATGAACATGATATAATATTTATAGTTTTGAAATAGTCTTTTTATGACCTTTCAATTGGTACCCATATTGCTAAGATAAGAGAAAAAAATACACACATCCCCCCTTTTGTCCTCCATTTAAATTCGCCATTTTGAAAATTTATATAGCCTATGTCACTACCACAATTTTGACAAATTTAACGACACCTCACATGTCAAAATCCGTTCAGCCATTTAGGCTGTAGCGCGTGCCGAAGAAATGGACATACATACATACATACATACATACATACGCTCGAAAAACATAACCCTCCTTCTGACGCAGTCGGGTAAAAAGAAGATATGAAATTAACTATGCTATATATGTACTGCCTCGTTAGTTTAGTGGTTAGCTTATGTGTCTTCGATCACGAGGTCCTGGGTTCAATCCCTGGGTCGGGTCATGGAATAATTCTGAGCTTTTTCATTCTTCTATGAAATGTTCAGTACATTCCAAGCCCGGAGTCGGGAAGTTGGTGGTGTTACACCCCCGTGCCTCGGAGAACACGTTAAGCCGTCGGTCCCGGTCACTATTATCAACATCTAATAGTGATCGTCAATAAATGAAACATTATCACCCTAAGCCCGCCAACTCGCATTGGAGCAGCGTGGTGGGTGTACCCTCCATATCCCCTCTCCTATGGAGGGAGGCCTGGCCTATAGTGGGCCGTTAATAGGTTGATAATGATGATGATGATGATATATGTACATAGAAGTAGAAAGAAGCGAAAAGTTTAACAACAAGTTTTGACAGCGTTTGTGTCGCTGTGGTAAGCACAGTATTGAAACGAAGGTCCTGCGTTCGATTCCCAGCTGAGCCGATTAAGATTTTGTAAATTAGTGTGAGATTAGTGGCTAGTTATCGCTCTACCGACAAAGATGCACCGCCAAACGATTAGATTACATCATCACTTACTGTCATATGTGACTGTATTCAAGTGCGTGAGAGCCAGGGTCAGCTAGTATGTTTACATCTGGGACCGACAATACTATACGACGACTATTTGACGACCTCCGTGGCGCAGTGGTATGCGCGGTGGATTTATAAGACGGAGGTCCTGGGTTCGATTCCCGGCGGGGCAGATTGAGATTTTTCTTAATTTGTCTTGGTCTGGCTGGTGGAAGGCTTTCGCCGTGGCTAGTTACCACCCTACCGACAAAGACGTACCGCCAAGCGATTTAGCGTTCCGGTACGATGTCGTGTAGAAACCGAAAGGGGTGTGGATTTCGTCCTACTCCTAACAAGTTAGCCATCACTTAACATCAGGTGTGATAGGAGTCAAGGGCCAACTTGTAGTTAATAAAAAA
>JAXAVZ010000208.1:0-31641 GCA_034621355.1 Mycalesis mineus | reverse complement strand
CTCGGTTCATCGTCGTGTGCGTGTCGCGGTCGGCCCCGAGACTAAACCCGGACTACAAATGAAGCCCCCCAGCCTGGATGCTCCCCGGATGACCTCTCAACAGGTGGCAACCCTATATTAGACAGGAGGCCGGGTGACTGATGATAAAGATAGGATAGGAAAAACATAGGTCCCAGTGGAACCTCTGCAAAATACCTAATTAAAATTTTCTGCTTTTTCATTTACTTACAATATAAATAGCGATATTGAACTACCCTACAATACAGAATTGTGATAATTGTGTTATTTGAAATATAAAAATCATAAGTAAAGCTAATCTATTGATGTACCACATATATACAATGTGATCAGAAAAGTGTAATAGTATCTAAGTAGATTTAGTTTTAGAGAATAGAGACTTGAACTAGTTTGGGTTAAAATACAATATATATATTTTTATAAGAATTATTATTTAGAGATTTTTTTATATTAAAAAAAATCTTGCCAATGTAAGAATTCCAAAAGCTAATATAGTACTGTGATGTATGTGCCTTTATTTTTATAGTATTTTTTGCCAGTATTGTAAATTTTGTTGCTTTTTTATGTAAATAATAAAATAATGTAATCACAAATTGTTTCAATTTTTTTTGTTATACCTAATATATATTATTTTTATTTTCAATTATTGTATATTGGTCCAGGTATGACTGATAGGTGGTTTCGGCCGTGGCCCTACTGACAAAGATGTACCGCCAAGCTAATTAAATTTCATGTAGTAACTAAAAGTGGCTTGGATTTCACCCTACTTGTAATGAAGTTTTAATTAATACAACAAAAATGTGGAATGCCCTTTTGGCATCTGCCACTTCAAGTCGCACATCAAAGACCTTCAAGGCAAGAGTAAATAGGCATTTTTTATGCAACCATGCTCAACTTTTATTTATCTTATCTTTGTATAAAACTAGGGATGAGATCCCCAGTAAAGTTATATAGTTGTAGAAAAAGATATTAAATTTGGTGTTAGAGTTAATTAATTATTAAAAGGTACATTAAAGTTTTAAATATTTATTTTATAAATATTCAATACAGCTGCCATCAAATGCATAAGCACTTAAATACTAAAATAATGATTATAATAATGTGCATTTTAAATGCTCTGTAACAATTTATTTTATGTAAATATTTATAATATTATCAATTATTATATATTATTAATTGACTTAATATTCATATAATATCACAATTTGAATTATTGTTATCAATTTTGGATTTCCAAACATTGTCCATGTCAGTCTTTTCATATAATGTAATGCATATATATATTTTTATATTCATTTACTTAGTTAACATAAAGACTTAGCAAAATAGTTGATTTTTACAGTATAGATAAATATATTACTGATACTTACAGATTACAAATAAATTAATGGCAGAATTAAAAATAATAATGATATAGAACTATAAATATGTCAAAATAACAAAAAAGAAGTCTTATCTAGGATTTGATAAGTATTATAGATCTGTAGTCATTACGTTAGTAAGAAGACGTATGCGATGAGCGTTGCAAGCTTTACACAAGATGTGATCATCTAGTGGATAACATCCTCGCCCTTGAGCCTCAGAAGATAGTACAAGGCCACAGTCTTCACATTTATAACAACGCACATGAAAACTGCGGTCTAAAGCAACCACTCTTACAGTTTCCTCTTCTCCTTCTTCTGGCATTATCGGCAGCTCACACACGCAACAGCGCGGGGCAAACTTTTTATGAAAATCTTCAATACAGTGGATTTGATTCATTGCATCTACTGTAAATGGTACACCATCCAGACTTTTACCACATACGACACAAGTGAAACAAGTCGGGTGGTAAGGTTTGCCTGTAGCTCTCAAAATTCTATCCAAAATTGGATCATTGCAGACTGAGCACTTTTCCAGAGTTTCATAATAGTCTACCTCACAATAAGGATTTCCTTCGACTGCATAAAATGGTTTGCCTTGTAAGTTCATGTTGCAGCGATGGCAATTGAAACATGTCACATGGTACACATTACCCATTGCAGTACATCCAGAACTTTCCCCAACAACTCTCTGGTCACATATGACACATGTGCCAAACACATCTAAATCTTGACTGTCACTTATGGACTGAACTAGCATATTAGTCAGTGCATCAACCTCTTCTTCTTTAGGCAGTGGAGACTTACCGGCAGGTCTCATGTTGCTTTTATAAGTCTGATTGTTGTTGGTTTGTCCCATATTCATAGATGGTGTTGGGTTAATAGGCTCATATAGTGATTCATATGTTGAAGCTTGTGATACTCCATACTCAGGATATTCATTTTGATATATGGCAGGATACGGCCTGTCTTGATTATAGGGCAGGTTCGCTGTAGCTCTCATTAACTCACTATAGTTGGAGCTGACCGGTGATGGTGGTGGTATAAACTCTTCATTATGATTTGAATCAAAAGACTTGGAAGCTGCGATATGCAAGGGAGGAGGTGGTGGCGGCGGTGGATTGTTACTGTACATGGGGGCGTAGCCTTTAGTAGGCATGGAAGAGTTTTGTCTGAATGGGTGGCTGTGAAGTGATAGTTGAGTTATATTAGCATAATCTTTATGCATTGGATGAATATTACTTGGATGCCGTGGCACGTTGCTATACGTAGGGGGAGGCGGCGGCGGCGGTGGTATTACGTTTTGTATTGGCGATATTTTAGTAGAATATGAAGGCTCACGTAAGGTATTGACAGCAGCGCTGCGAGGAACTTGCGGTTGGGCCTTCTTCTTGGGTGGCACAGCTGGTGGTATCTTTTTCATTTTTCCGGGTGAACTTTGATCCTTTGCCATTTGTAGTTCGGCTAATTGCTTTTCTAAGGCATCCATATTATCAAGACGTGACATTTTAAATATAATATAGAGTCGTTAAACTTTTTGAAAACTTTATAACTTAATAACATATGTTTTATTTTATTATACTAGTATTCAGTAGTAGTAGATCTTCATCCTTTAACTACTAGGAGACAAAGAAATTCACTATAAATGTTCATAAAAGTGATAAATGATCTACTTTCTTTCTTGAATCTTGACTCATATTTTATTCTTTGAAGTTTGACTTGATCACTTGACCACAGACCTTAGACAAATTATATAAGTCGATGCCACAGACAGACAGCCACTTTAATAATGATGTGACTAATTTGAGAAGAACTTGGTTGAAAATTGAATAAATTGTTTTCCTCTAAATAACTACTTATTTTCCCCCTGTGTAGCTTGTGTATGTGTGTCCTGGCAGGCGTTGTTCGTAGTTATGTCGTCATCGGGATCGTAAAGGACATTTTTCGGACATCTGCGTTTGCAGTCGGCGTCTAACTCGGGCGCGTAAGAGCACGTATCAACCACTAGTGGATTGGGATGGGTGGCGGTGGCTCCCGAAAAGTAATTTTTCGAGAGCTTTTTCATGAAGTGTAAAATTGTAGGTAGATCCAGATCTCTATGGAGGTCATTATTGCGAACAAACCACAGGCAGCCCGTGGCAAGGTGCATGAATTTATTTTGGATACTTTGCAAGCGCTGTAATGCGCTCTTAGGACGGTGGGCAGTTATTAGCCTACTAGAAATTAACGAATTTGATTTGATTTGTAATAGTTAACGCACAGATATACTGCGTTAACGTTATGGTTTTGTGTATGTGTGTTGGTACTTCTGAATCATGTTTGTCTTGCTGTCATTTTCAAATGACAAATGCTATCAACTGTGTCAAAGAGTAGATCAAGAGTACCTACTGAAACTAAAGCCAAAAAAAAGTAGATAGAACACTATATAGATAGGCAATGTAACTCATATTCCTAAATAATTAAAGAAAATTAAGTTGATTCTGTAAATATACGCTATAAAGTATCACAATAAATACCTACAAACCAAATAATAATCAAGAATGTCTATGCAGTGTCAATTATGGATGGGCAGCGTGAGTTTGTTTTCGTGTTTTGTTTTGTTTCAAATTATTTCAGTTTGTTTATAAATACAATGTGAATTTCAGTTGGAGCCGAATATGACGGAGAGTTTCATAATGGCTGCGTTTCATCGAATGGGGCAGCGACCGCTCGCTGTTAAAGTAATGAGAAATAAATTCACAGGTGAACCCGCCGGCTATGCGTTCGTTCACTTTCAGGTATGCTCTAAAAAATGTTTCGCAGATATTCACAACTACGAAATCAAGAAATTTTAGAAGTTCACCATGATACCCTATACCCTAAACTGACTTACTTGTATGAAAAGTTTAATGATATTAGAAGAAGCGAGCGAGATGGGCAACAATTGTGGCAAGATGTGGCTTCCCTATGGGAATGACACAACGTTTGCGTGCCTCAACTGCTGTGTGGGTTGACAAATGGCCAGTAACATGTCAAAATGTGAAATTTTGTTGGACTATAGCTTACTGACCATATCACCTTATAGTCTAAAAAGAATGTTTTAAAAAGAAAACACCAAAATCACAAACAATATTCCCCTGGAATAAAAATTATAACTAAAGATATTTCAGTTAATGCATGACTGACTAACTGAAGACTGAAGCATTAAGCATGAAAATAGTTAAGTTATTTTTAAGACTGAAAAAGCCGAATTATTAGGAGTCCAATAATATATAATTACATATCTTGTTATAGTATGACTAACATTAATTGATAATATTGTATTTTTAATTATTTATTTTTAAGACTGATGAAGAGGCAATAGACACAATGCACAAACTAAATGGAAAGCCCATCCCTGGCACATTCCCCGTTGTGCGATTCAGACTAAACACTGCATCAAGGGAGGCTAGATCTAACATGCAACAGGAGAGAGAATTCTCAGTGTGGGTCGGCGACCTCAGCCCTGATGTGGATGACTATTCTCTATACAGAGTGTTTGCTGGGAAATATAATTCAATAAAAACTGCTAAAGGTTCATATATTCATTTTAATGCAACATTTGTTCACTCAGTTTGTAGACTGAATATTATAAAAGAAATGAAGCCGTTTATTTTTTCACTGTTTCAAACTGGATTGTAATGAATGATTTAAACACAGTGAAAAACAAATTCAATTAAGAATAATTTCAGAATAATTAAAAATGAAATAACTGTAAATCAATTGTTTTTGAGTCTGAAGTTGGTTAACAAGTATTATATATGAATTTATAGAATAATTGATGTACTTAAGTTTATATGTATTTTTTTTATTATTTCAGTAATATTAGATGGATCAGGCTACACAAAAGGTTACGGCTTTGTACGGTTTGGCAGCGAGGATGAACAGCGTAATGCCCTGTATGCTATGAACGGATACACTGGTCTAGGCAATAAGCCTCTAAAAATATGTACAGCCGTGCCAAAACCTAAAGGAGCAGCTCCTACAACACAGAATCCTACAGCCACTACTAACACTCCATCTTATAGTAGTGGAACGGTATGTAATAACAGCAGTTAGGGTGTGCCGACTATGAACACTTGCTGACTAGTTGAAAACTAGCCTGACTATTCGGCTGACTAGTCAGCCAAGCTGATCGTGGTTTTAATTTACATGAGTAAGAAGCCTACTAATCGGCATACTTTGCTGACTAATCGTTGGCTGCAGAAGTGGCCAAATAGTCAGTTTTACAGAATAGTCTGCACATCTCTGATTCATTTGTGCTAAGTTTGTTTTGTTTTGCTTTACGATGATAAAACTGTACTTTAATTTACATGAGTAAGTTAATAGTCGGCTTTACAGAATAGTCTGCACATCTCTGATTCATTTGTGCTAAGTTTGTTTTGTTTTGCTTTCATCGTAAAGCATCATAAAACTACTAATTTTAAATATAACAGTAATGTTTATGTTTTTTCTTAAAATATTTAGTATCAGCGCCTAATCTACAGACTTTTGGTTTTAGTGATCATTAATGTAATTTATGTATTTAATTGCATTACTGCGTAGTGTACTATAAATAAAGCTGCAACTACTTTGCTTTTAGCTTAAATAGTTATCGCAAACGAAATGCTTGTTTCCTTATTTGATTGGCATTATGCGTTGCTAGAAACTTATTGCCAGATGCTAACTTCTGTAGCTTTTTATTTTCGATTACGTGATGTTATAAATCACCGTGGGCCACCGACTTGCCACGCAATTTATTAGGGCTTATCCATGAATTACGTCTCACGAATTTCATAATTTGCGGTATTCCCCCTCTTTAGGGTGACTTTATAAATTGAATCAGCAGTTCTAAAAACATCAGATCTGAGAGCCTAGTGTGAATTTGTTACCGAATTGTTGCGCAATAAAGTGTCGAAAATTTATGCGGAATCGAAGCAGCGCCAGCTAGTTATGGCGTGAATAAAACGCTTTTATATAATTAGATTTGTTGGATTTGTCTTTGCCCCAAATAGCATTAGAATATCGAAAAAGTCCTCATAAATTTTGCTTGTAAATAAACAACAAATTCCGCTAGTAGCTAATACAACTGATCGTAAACGAAAATGTGAATATTGAATATAAATTTTAGGCGATCAAACGCATTTGGCAGTTACCTACTTTGCTTTCATTTACTTCCATTCTATCTCAAAGAAAGTGATAATTATATGCAGTTATAATTATAGGAATACAACCATTATTACGATCCGACCGCCTATTGGCCAAATTACTCAGCGTGGTCGGGTTACTATGGGCAGGAACAAAACTCCGCGCCACCGCCCCAGCAGCCCGTCGTCGAGACGTCGCAGCCCCCTCCCGCCAAACCGCAAAATGACGACTTGGCTCTCATTGGTGAGTGTAATACAGATAAAATTACTCAGCGTGGTCAGGTTACTATGGGCAGGAACAAAACTCTGCGCTACCGCCCCAGCAGCCCGTCGTCGAGACGTCGCAGCCCCCTCCCGCCAAACCGCAAAATGACGACTTGGCTCTCATTGGTGAGTGTAATATAGATAAAATTACTCGGCGTGGTCGGGTTACTATGGGCAGGAACAAAACTCTGCGCTACCGCCCCAGCAGCCCGTCGTCGAGACGTCGCAGCCCCCGCCCGACAAACCGCAAAATGACGACTTGGCTCTCATTGGTGAGTGTAATATAGATAAAATTACTCGGCGTGGTCGGGTTACTATGGGCAGGAACAAAACTCTGCGCTACCGCCCCAGCAGCCCGTCGTCGAGACGTCGCAGCCCCCGCCCGACAAACCGCAAAATGACGACTTGGCTCTCATTGGTGAGTGTAATATAGATAAAATTACTCAGCGTGGTCGGGTTACTATGGGCAGGAACAAAACTCTGCGCTACCGCCCCAGCAGCCCGTCGTCGAGACGTCGCAGCCCCCGCCCGACAAACCGCAAAATGACGACTTGGCTCTCATTGGTGAGTGTAATACAGATAAAATTACTCAGCGTGGTCGGGTTACTATGGGCAGGAACAAAACTTCGCGCTACCGCCCCAGCAGCCTGTCGTCGAGACGTCGCAGCCCCCGCCCGCCAAACCGCAAAATGACGACTTGGCTCTCATTGGTGAGAGTAATATAGATAAAATTACTCAGCGTGATCAGGTTACTATGGGCAGGAACAAAACTCCGCGCTACCGCCCCAGCAGCCCGTCGTCGAGACTTCGCAGCCCCCGCCCGCCAAACCGCAAAATGACGACTTGGTCCTCATTGGTGAGTGTAATATAGATAAAATTACTCAGCGTGGTCAGGTTACTATGGGCAGGAACAAAACTCCGCGCCACCGCCCCAGCAGCCCGTCATCGAGACCTCGCAGTGCCCGCTCGCCAAACCTTATATTAGTAAGTATAGATTACCTATACTATACGCATGTAAAAAAATCGTAACTCCTTTAAACTATTGACGACTGACATACATCATTTAGTTAACAGGAGAGGAGAATAATGGAATAGAGGTTATATCAAAAGAAAAATAAAAATCGTCATTTTTTTATGGAACTGCTGGTTCTGTAAAATAATATAAACCCAAAAATACCTGATCTTTAATATTTACAGATCATAAGAGAACTATCGACGTGGATCAAATGAACCAAGAGTTTTTGGACCCGGAACTATGTGTGTGGGACGCGCTCGAGTCGTCGCAGTGGTTCCCTCACGAAATCGTCGAGGCGCATTGATTAAATGGAACATTAATAAATTAATATTAATTAAATTGATGACCTTGTTTTACCTTCTCTTTAAGCTCAAAGCCATCTTGAACTACGCTGTCACTTGGTCAGTTATGAATTTTGGGCCCTTGTATTTATAAGGAACATTTTTCTACTAGGATCATTTATTACAGGTAATCATATATACCAGTATAATATGTCATTAGTATGCTGCTGATTTTTGGTTAGGCACAACTTTAGATACTAGTTTCCCGCCGCCCCGTGTATTGCAGTTAGACGCCCGCGTGTATCTGTAGGGCCATTCCATTATCGCGGGTGCAACGTTTAGACGCCTGTTTTAGTTTATCGTCATTAAATTAAAAACATTTTAAATAAAATTAGTCTTTGAAAGACTACATTTTAATATGTTCTTCTTACATGAACTAACAAAAATTTTTAAATATTTTTTTAAACCCCAGGGGAAATGTTCAAAGTGCCTTCGCGGGTGCAACAGATTTGGCCCAACCTTTCCAGATCACAAACAAAAAACATAAAAATCTGTTAATTCTGATACATTTAATATTTTATGCCTTAATATTTTGAAACTTAATGAAATAACAAAGAATATAAAATGAAAACTCTAATCAAAGTAAAAGTAATTAATTTTTAATTTAATTTTTCATCAATCGCGGGTGCAACACCGAATTATCACGGGTGCAACCCGTCTAATTTAAGTGAACATAAACATGAATTTAACTTAGTTAGGAACTAAATTTGAGATCAAATTATACTTATTAAGTACAATTATACTTCTGTTGTTGATTATATTAATTATTTCGTTTGAAAAACGTCAATTTCTGAAGAAAATTCTAAAAATATATTATTTCTATCAATCTTTTTCTTTGGCGCTTCCAATGTTGAAATAATGTCTTCAAATGTCTATGTCATTGAAGATTTCTGAGAATTTACCATCAACCGTCGTAATAAATTGAATTCTGACTTCTCCATCTGCATCCGTACCACTTAAAAACACATAACGATATTGAATTATTTCTTTGCCGATTCTGCTGAGCAACTGTGCGAGGATAAATACACCAGCGCAAATATTTTTCGGTAAGAGAATAGCTTGGACATTTCCATTTTAAGGAGATGCTTCTGGTAATAAATTTGAAGCTTGAAGAAACGTTGATGGTGTTTCGACATTTATACATTCATTGTCTGAATCAGTGTCTGAATCACTGTACACATAAGAAACGCGCAATCTCTTTTTAAGTGGCAACTAAGATTTGTTTTCATAAGAAACTGAAGGATCATGGCTCGGAATTATGTTTCCTTATTTCTGATTCATAAGAGGTTTAATTGTTCTTCCTTAAGTCGCTTTCTAGTTGCCTGCATTCGTTCTTTGGATCTGATTTTAGCCAATATTTTCAAAGCCACATCTGCTCCCATCTTCGTTTTCATTACTTTTCTCCGTTTGGAATCATGAATTCTTTCCCGTTGGAGGTTTTCAGCATATGAAGCTCAGGATTTTCTTTCAATTTCCGTCTATATTTCTTTAGTTTCCTCACGGTTTCTTAAAATTAGATAGAAGCAATTGCTATCTAATTTTAAACTATATTTCTGTTAAAAATACAGAATACAACATAGACACACATATGAAATATATATTACCAATTGTCTTTAAGATATATAAATTAGTCAAAGTATATCAAAACCACGAATTGTATAATTAGTCACACAAAAGGTCGACGTAAAAATAAGTTGCACCCGCGATCTCACATTAAGATCGCGGATGCAACCAAATTAAGTGATCAATTATTTTAATGTAACAATCATTACAGTCTTAAAAACAATAACATTAAGTTTAGTTTTGATTTCTTCTTACTTTTGCAAAGTTTCAGAACGTTAGCTCTTTATTTCAGTGAAAAAAGAAAACTTTTATATCTTTTGCGTCGCGGGTGCAACAAGTTAACAGTGTATTCTAGCAGTCGATTACTTTCAATAATTTACAACATATACTTACATTTTTTGGTACGCAAAGATAAACGAATAATGTCAGTTTACGTTTAGCCAGTAAAACTTAACGTCGAACGGTCCAAAACAAATGATTCACGCCAGTGTTTCTAGTCATGATTTTACAACTTCTATCAATCCTTCGGATGACAATATTTTCATACGCGCCAAAAATGAGGGTATGGTATAAAATCACATAAAAATTATATGGCTATTAAATTTAGACTCTCTTCTTTCCATAAATAATAATAAAAATAACTAAAAGCGAGATTGAAAAAAAAATTATTGAAATCGTCTATAGCGGAATGGCCCTGTACAGATTTATTATAAGTATAGATTAGGTGTTTATAATAAAACAAATAAAATTAGTGCCTACTTCATTTAATAATTCATTATTAAATTATTTAAAGCTACGATTACAAATTTATTACGCATACATAATAAATAAATGAAATTGGTTACAAAGTTACAAATAAATATGTAACATTACGTACAACTTTTATACAAACATGGTGAACATCATACACTTAAATAACAAATTAAAACTTAATACGGCTTGCATCATGAAGTTACTGCCTTATACACACCACGAGAACAAAAATTCAGTTGATAAACACTATATGACATACATCACGAAGTTACTATCTACTGTAGTCCGAACCACATAAATTGACATTAATGAGCGTTGAACCACATGAGTAGATAAAAAGAACAGTGGTAAAGCTTGCAACGTGCAAAATTGTTACCAATTTTGGTAGGGTTGTCACAATAGATTAAGACAAACCATACAAACAATGTGTCGCACTGAAATGACCCTAAGATTGTCAACTAACTGTGACAGCGTAAACCGGTCTTTTCCAGTCTCGCCGCGTACGCGACAAGCGGCTGGTGGTCACTCACACATGCCCCGCGTGCTTGTAGTAGTGCAACCGATTCGCGCGGTAGTATGAAGCATTCTCTCTGTACCTTTTATCTACTCATGTGGTTGAACCCTCGAGAGCAAAGATGTAGACATTATTACTGTCTATCTCTTTCTTACCTTTGTATTTGTGCGCGAGTCTGACACCCACATAATAAGTTCAAGAGAGTAAGAGAGAGACAGTACTTTGACTACTTTTCTCTTGAGGGTTTCACGCCCTTTATTGGCAACTAATATAGTTCGAACTATATATACATACAACTAGAACAAGAATTCATTTGCAATGAATATAATAAATAATATTAACAAATGAATATTTTACATCTCTCCTATAAGGAGCGAGGCCTGGCCCTGTAATAGGCTGACAATGATTAATTATTTTATGATACCTCAACACCTTGTATTTTTTATGAACGGATGCAAGATGTTAGAAAAAGTGCACACATTTCGCAGCGTGACTAAAAGTTACATAATATATTAGGTCCTTACACATGAAATTGGCGTTTTGTAAGGTAGGAACACAAGTCGATTTTTTAAAATATATTTATTTAAACAAAGTATGTACCATTGTGGCGTCCTCGTACAGACCTCCTTTAACGCCAAGATTTCATGAACCTGGCTCTAGCAACCTTCTAAGGGCTAACGCTAAAACTCGCGCGGGTGCGGGCGCGGGCCACAAATCCGCGAGAGGGCACCCGTCGCGTGCGCCCGTCTCAGTTAGCGCTGCTAGTATAACTTTGATGTCGAGCGTGTACAGTTGTGTCGAGTAGATTACCATGGATTATTTACTAATTTATTATTTGGCAAAAAGACGTCAACGGAAAAAACGTCGACTGCATAACCCGTTCTTGACAAGTAGGTTACTCAGCGGAGAATTTGATAATTCATTCACCATACCCCATAATACTGGCCGAAATTGCAATTCAATTATTACGCGGTTTGTATCGATGTTCATGATTGTACCTAGCTTCCGACGCGTGTGACCGTAGCATCTAGCGGCGCCTGTCTGATTTGTAGAAACAAACCCGCTCGCTCGTGCGCGTCGTGGGCGCCCGCGCCGTGTACCCGCCGCCCGCCGCGCGTGTGACAATACGCCAACCGCGCCCGCGCTCCATCGCACGCGCCTGCGCTGTCCATACTATTTTTCATTATACACCCGCGAGCGTACACCCGCGCGAGTTTTAGCGTTAGCCCTAAACCATTTCTATCTATGCACTTTTGACATCTTGTAGGATGATGTATTGATTCCATTACTAAAAAACCTTTGGAAGGGAATTAATAAAAGCAGTGGCCTAAAGCGATTGACCAGCCACGGTTGTTTAGCTAAGCGGAAAAACTAACTCTTTTATCATGGTTTGCGGTTACTGACAATGGACATCCGCCCTAATCGTCAGATTTGGGAAAGCTGAAGTGGACGACATCGGTTCTGTCGGTCCACCAAACGTTCACAAGTTATTTTTTTTTGAGTAAATTGTTGCTTAGGGTTGGTTCGCCTGGGTCAGCCATTGCATAGAGCGTTTCCGATTATCATACAGGATCCACTACGTCACAGGTAATCATCATTATCAGCCTATTAAACGGTCCATTATAGAGCCAGGCCCCCCTCCTAGTACGAGAGGCAAAAACAAATTAATTAGGGTTTCAAAACACAAAAGCAGGAGTAAGTAGCTGTATAAATTCGAAGAGGAAATATTTGAGATCAAAGTGGCCAGTACGACAAAACGCCAATTTCATATAACCTTTGTTGAGATGTTACATAATATATTTTATGCATCATTCATCCAATATAATAAGAAATATTTCGCTAAAACGTACATAGGTAAAAAATGAAGACAAATTTACAGTGGAAAGAAAAAACTTAAAATACAATTTGGACCAAATTGAATTTTTTGATTAGAGTAATAAATAACTTCGTTTAGTCTTATTGCAAACTTAAAATACTAAATTAATGCTAGTGTTTTTTAACGTAACTAAAATTAAAAAACGTGATCGAACATACACGATACAAAAAAATATAATGACGATTTTGCTTCTCCTTTGAAACAAGAATTTACAATATCTTTTTAATACCTATATCAATGTGACTTTTTAAAAATATAAATAAGAAACATAATATCACAGGTGATTTGGCCCATAGTAAATAATAGGCAAAATAACTATACAGAAAGGTTTTTTTCAATTCCTTGGGAACAGTCTTCAGTCAGTATTTTCTGGTTTTATAATAGTACAACATGATTACCTTTCACTCATATGTTCTATTCTATTCCCCCATACAATGTGTATTAGTAGAGGATTTTAAATAAGATCGACCTGCTGAAATTTATATTTCATCAAAAATAATAATTTATTTATCATAGGGATATTTTAAAAAGCGCAGTGTTGGTCGACCCCACCACCTGGTGGACTGTGGGGTAAGTGCGAGTTTTCACCGAGTGACTGCGTAAAAATGTGACCACACATAACGTCAAATTATATAAAAAAAATAATTATATATAAATATTATAAATACGGGGAATCAGAGTTCAATTTCGGAGAGGGAGCCTGAGAAACGGCTACCAGAACCAAGGAAGGCCGCAGGCGCGCAGATTACCCACGGAGAGTTACATACTGACATACTGTCAAACTGACAAACTGTCAAACTGACAAACTGACATACAAGTGAAGCTAATATAAAGCGTGTAAAAAAGCATTTAATCGCTATAATTAGATGGCGCTACATCAATTCCATATAAATTTGCGTTACGTTTTTACGCTGTCGCTCGGTAACAAACTCACACTAGGCACACAGTGATGACATTTAACGTGTCGCATGGAGCCGCTGGTCACAGGCGGCTCATGATCGTTGTGTTTCAAAGTCCCTAAAAAAGGCTTTTATCCAGCAGTGGATGTCTAGGCTGTTAACGATGAAGATAGCCAACCATTTTTACAATTTGGGGATTTTCAAGGGGAGAGTTAATAAACATCTCAATGGCCGGCAACGCACTGGCGCCTCTGGTGTCGCAGTTGTTCATGGGCGGCGGTAATCACTTAACATCACGTGATCCACTTGCTCATTTGCTCGCTATTTTTATGGCAACCCTATTATATGCCAATAGAGCTGTCACAAAAATATGGTCAAGCCTATGACGAAAATCATTATTTTAAATGAAATTTAATTTTTATCTGATAAGCAGACGAGTGAAAATCGATTTCACTTGTGATCTTCAACAATAATAACTATGTAAAATATGAACAGCTGAAATAATCAAATTAACGCACGATTTATAATATTCACTTCAGTTCACTATTAGCACTTTAGATCCATTATTTGATACCAAAATATGCATTATATTTTTACCTTGGCAGTGTTTACGTTGTATTTACATATACCCCAGTTATTAATTATTTTGTATGAAAGATTTCAGTGTTTGAAAATTGGTAATTTTAAACTTACAATGTAAAATAGACGGGCGTTATAAGTTTGATGTCGATGTCTGTGGCACCCTTGCGCATACACGGATGTCGATGCGGCTTTTTCCATTTGAAAGCCAGTGGTTTCCCTGTGGTGGTTGTTAGCTATTTTTGGTTAATATTCAGCAGAGGAAGAGTACGAGTTCTTTTCCAAAAGGATGATGGCATGTTTGGCGGAAATTTACTCGATTAAGTTGCTTCACGCGAGGTCGTTAAATGACAAATTACTGTGGGGCAAGTGCGAGTTTTTCACCGAGCTACTGCGTAAAAACGTAATCACACGTAACGTCAAATTATATAGAAAAAAAGCTTACTCACGCTATAACTAGATGGCGCTACATCAATTCCATATAAAGGATTGCCAAAATTTGCCCCAGGCTGTCCAAACTTATGCTCATATTTAACTGTTTTATTTAAATACACAATGAATTTTAAACAACTACCCATGTTTCTTCATAGTAATCACTTGAAAATATATCAAAAAAATAAAAATTTCAGTCGATTTTTGTGTTCTGAGTCACGTGACCGTCGCCGTAGTATGAAAATTCAACGTTTTCAACCTTCATAACTTTTTTCTGCGACTGCATAGCTACATACAACTTTGTTTTTCTGTAAATAGAAAATCTGCACTATTTAATGACATATATATCATTACTGGGCAGCCTGGGGTACACTTCCATACAATTTTTGGCAATGTCTTTTGCGTAACGTTTTTACGCGGTCGCTCGGTAACAAACTCACACTAGGCACTATGCTCTTACTGAATTTCAACTTTCATTTCAAAAAATGGCATCAAATAAAGGTTTGATATTTTCAACTCGGCAAGTCTCACAATTGATATTCAAAAAACACATCAAAAGCTATAATAAAACCAAATTTCAAAAGTCCCGGAAATTTTTCCAGGTATAAGTACCTAAAAAGGACTGGGGTATTATATCTATTGGAAATATTATAATTTTATATAACATAATTTATATATGTAATATTTCAAAATCAGTCATGATGCCTCCAATGATTAAAATTAATGTTATCCCTTACTTTTCATATAAATCATACCGGCATTTCTCGCATACAACTTTTTATTGTGACGAAGTGTGAAGCAATTTTTACTTCCTGACTTTGTCTAAGGATCATTTTCTGTGAATTTTAGGGTTTTATTGCAAACAGCTTTGATATTAAACTTAAAACAAAAGGCATTTAGGTGTAATTTTCTTAACATATTCTAAAACTGCCGAAACAAAAATGTTATAACTCTAATTCCTTATTAATTCTATTATTATGAATGTTTCATATGCCAGGTGTCACATAATGGCTAACTTCTAAGTAGTTAGACGATATAAAATTGATATAAATTAGCTATAATATGATTTTTTCTACGCTTGTCTATAATCAGATTAATATATTCTAAACATATAACGTCATACATTATACATTTTCATGATATTCTAGGATCTATACTAACTAAAGAACTGAATCTAATTTATCAATTTGTATATGCCGTTTATATACGCATTTTGACGACCTCCGTGGCGCAGTGGTATGCGCGGTGGATTTATAAAACGGGTTCGATTCCTGGCAGGGTAGATTGAGATTTTTCTTAATTTGTCTTGGTCTGGCTGGTGGGAGGCTTTCGCCGTGGCTAGTTACCACCCTACCGACAAAGACGTACCGCCAAGCGATTTAGCGTTCCGGTACGATGTCGTGTAGAAACCGAAAGGCGTGTGGATTTTATCCTACTCCTAACATATTAGCCCGCTTCCATCTTAGATTGCATCATCACTTCACATCAGGTGTGATAGCAGTCAAGGGCTAACTTGTAGTCGATAAAAAAAAAAAAAAAAATGCGCTGTGTCATTTCTAACACCCTCATTGCACAATGTGCAATTTAGGAGTCGCAATCGTTTTAGCAAAAAAACGTAATAGGATTCTGTCGAATCTGACGCACTTTATCGTTTGGAATCGTCCGCTTTTCGCGATAAATAGTAAAATAGTTATGGAATGGTCTCTTTACAACCAGTTCAAAGACCTCAGTCTTACTAGAACTTCAGTAAGATCCGTATCATACTGAAGTTCTAGTAAGACTAAGGTCTTGGAACTGGTCGTAGAGATTTTGCTGATATCGCTACTTCTAGAACGGTCTAGAATGAGTGTCCTAAGCTGCTCTAGCAGAATCCTACCATATTCGGTTGGACAGGGAGAATAATTCGAGCAGAGAAGGCGAGCGTTGACCGTCACAAAGGGTACCCTTAAACCTATATCCGTGCCGCAAGTTTCGAACTCTATTCGGCGGTTTCCTCTCTGCCACACAATGGACCCGGCAACCGCACGGTTCTATGAAACGCTAACGTTTTCGCGTCTAATAACTCATCTTTCAACAAAGTCATGGTAAACTTCCGCAAAGTTTCGTCTGCCTCTGTCCTATATCAAAGCTGTGTAATAGAGAACGAACTATGCCGTTGCCTCTTCGCGGGGCTCGGCAACACATTCACTGCACTGTGATTACTATCCACACTTGTAACACTGCACGGTGACAACAACTGAGGTGAAGACACATTTGAACCCTTTGGAGTAGTCTTCTTCATGTAACCGACCACATAGTTCAACAGATTCGGTGGCAAAGCAACCGGTGTCAACTTCCCCGGACCGTTTGCTATGTATGTCTGCAACATTTTCTTAGCCGGTGACGTTGGATCGTTCACAGTTAACACAACTAACGATCCATTTTCTATATTTTTCGGTATCTGTAACCCGTTTGTTGTCTCCGGTGATTTCATTTGCATGCTCGGCGTATGGATCTGTGTTCTGGTGTTAGGATCCTCTCTGGATCGAGACGCAGAACTAACTATGGCCACTGTTGGTATTTGTGGAGTGACGGGTGACTTCGGTTGTTTGTATCGTTTCCTAAGTGAATGTTGAGCTAAAATGTTGTCTGTGGTTATATTGCCTGTGCAATCTTTGACTGATTCTGTGAGTTTCGATCCGCGACCTGGTGGTAAAAATTAGTTAAGGTTTAATATAAATTTGGAAATGTGTCTTTATTTGAGAAACATTTTAAATATAGTGTATATTTAAAAGTAGTATAGTAGAGTATTTATAAGGTATCTTTTTGATGATTCATTTTAGATATCCTATACCATTTATAAAAACCTGAAAAGAGTGTAATTGTTGTCAGTGAGTGTCACTTTTTAAAATGGCAAAGACTAAATTTAAAAGAGGAACAGCTTAATAAACTTAAGCGACTTCAAAATCAATGCAATTCGGTTCACATTTGGCTTACGCAAATATATACATATCTGAATTTCGTTAAAAACTCGCGTGGCTTCCAATTCGACGTCGACGGGATTTGCATGTACTTTCGTTTCTGTACTGTGTATATTTGATCTAAAATCTCCTTTATATTATCAAAATCATGAAAAGAGCAACGAAAAATTATAACCCTGAGGCATTCAGTGTGTCATGTACTAATTGTTCAAGAAACATCGACGTACGCGCGGCGAATCCTAACGGAATCATGTTCCCCCGGCGGGGTCGGGGGGACAACCGACCATCGGCGCGCGGCTGCGCGCCATTCACTTTTCAACTTTATATAGCGTCACTAGACTGCAGTTAACTTTGATACTTGTTTTTGTGCTTACATGATTGTACAGTAAATTGTAGATCTAAATAAAATTATAACAACATACAGTCCACTATTATTTAGCCTCTTCACCACTAATTCCCTGGTTTAAATGTTGCGTTAACATGTCTCTTACACCCGATATAAAAGTTAAAAAAGTACACACACTTAGGGTATAATTGACCATGTATGTAGTTTACTATATAGGTACAAAAATTGCTGCAATAAGAATATTATTTTAAGTAATATGTAGTTTTATTTACATCGTCAACCACAAGAACATCAACCAGTCAAACATGGAACCCTCTGGTCAAACTTAGAAACAGGGGTAAATTGACAAAAATAATTGTAACAAATTTTCTGTAATAAAAAAATTAAAGGTTATTAGTTCACTGTATTAAACATTTAAATGAATCATACATAAAAATAATTAAGTTTGTATCTTTTTTCATATTAGAGGAAAGTAGTAATTACCCGACTGCGTCAGAAGGAGGGTTATGTTTTTCGAGCGTATGTATGTATGTATGTATGTATGTCCACCATAAAGTATTTAGAATTTTATACAGATATAGTAATCCTTGTTTTTCTCTTTTCAGTTCATAACTTCTAAGCAGTCGGGATTTTTGTTTTTTAATAATAATTTTATTTATAATAAAATCTCCCTTAAATAGTCAATGGTTATATGGTGTCCCTAATTCGTTTGTGAGTGTTATGTGTTATAGTCGTTGATTTATGTATACGTCAATGTGAGCATTTTATTGATTTTGTTGTGTGTTTATTGTCAGGGTACTTAAATAAATAAATAAAAAAGTCACTCACTTTGCTTCGCACCGGCCTCCTTAGCGGCTTTCACTCGCTCCTTGTCCCGTTGCTTCTGCCTGTGGAGCCGCTCTCGTTCTGCTTCTGCTCTCTTGGCTGTTAGCGCGCGTTCCTCTTCAAACTCTTGCTTCAACTGCGCGATGTCGAACTGTACGGATGCGCGTAACGCTTTGTCTATCTGCGCGCCGTTCAGCTTTTCCTCTTTTTTGAACTGGAAAACGCATTCAAACTCAACATCATAGAGAAAAAGAAAGAGAAGGTAGAAAGCGGATGCTACGTGATGCGAAGGGATGGAAAGGCATATTACAAAAAGAATGTTAAAATTGCAAGTGGAAGGACATAAGAGAGGAAAGACAAAAAAAGAGACGGCTGGAGTGTGTGAAAGAGGATATGAAATATATATGAAGGGAGTATGTCATAATTTGACGCATGACAAGTGAATAGAAGGGAATGACATCGACGGGTGCAAAGTAAAAAAAGTTAACTGCAATTTTGAGATTTTTTGATTATTACAGTAGCTAACTAAAAATATCATGTTCTACAACTTCGTAAAAAATAAATCCTAAATATCGCCATATTTCTTGAACTTTTGTCACGTTAAAGAAGACAACTACTCCTGTTTTATAATTTGCACAACGTAGATGCGTTTATCTACCGTTGGGCGTTTTTACGCAGGGCGTGCGGCGGGCGCGCAGTCTGTCATATTGTGTCATCAGGCAGATGACATGTGTTTCGCCGGCCGGCAGGAATATTTACTTGTTTTGGTTTGTTACGTGTGAAAGTTTGTGTGATAGTATTACTATAATAATAAACAATTTGATTATATAACAATAGACATGCAAAGACGTAAATCGTTAGTGAATTTGGCAAAAACAAAACGGCAATGTGATATTATAAACCGAAAAAACTATTGAAACTTAAGGATAACAACCGTGGCACTGGTTCTGGTACGTATTTTTTATTGAAATAGTGTAATCTTATTGTTTTTTTAATGTTGAGTATTGTTTGATTGTTGCCTTAATGCTCATTCATTATCATCATATTATTTTTTTACTAAACGACGTATAAACGATCATCTGCCATATAGCTTTTTCTACTTTGTGATCTTACATGTAGATGTCTCAATTTTCGCAAGTAAAATAATATTTGTTTTCGGTTATTGGGTTTCTCTGCCTTTGTTACTTCTTATTTTAGCTAAATTAATTAACTAATATTAATTGATTGAATATTAATTGAATAAATTTTAATTTCCTACTAATATTTTACAATTGTTTCATGTTCAACAAGCCAGAAATCACAATTTAAAGAAGAAAGCTTACAAAATATAAGCAATGGATTTTACAACTGTTGCATGTTCAACAAGCCAGAAATCACAATTTAAAGAAGAAAGCCTACAAAACATAAGCAATGGATTTTTCGAAAAGAGCTTGATGTGTTCGCAATGAAGACAAATGAGTATCAGTTAATTTCGCAAGTTAAGTCTCCATTTTCTGCATCACAGTCTAGGCCAGTCTTACCTGTTCACTCTCAATCTACTTCACAAATTTTGAATTTTAAAAATGATGATATTGATCTTATAGATACTAAAAGAAAATTATCTGATACACCAACCCCCTCAGAATATAATTCATTTACTTGAAGCCCGCCACGACCATTAGCTATTAGAGTTAAATCAAAATATCTGTTCATTAAACTCAGACAGGCTATCGAGTATGTTACTTTCAAACTGTCAATCTCCAATAAACAACATCACTCATACTTCGTCGGCAGTGGAGGCTTGTGTGAAATGTTCTACGCCTTTCTCATTAAACGGCAGTTCAATATTGATAGATCAAAGAAAAAGCGTGCATCTGTGACAAAACAAATAAACAATTCATGGTGCATTAATCTTACAAAATCATCATAGAAGAAAACGCAAACTCAGGACGTAACTCGAACACAATGGATGTGGATCAGAATGGATCAAAATCCACCAGAGGTACAGGAGCAGGTGCATACTGCCAGGAACTGAACATAAAGATAATGCAAGCACTCGGTAAGCACAACTCGAGTCTTCCAGGCCGAATGCGTTGGAAACACAACAGCAGCCATATGGCTATAGCTAGCAGAATGGTAACAAATTTCATATTATCATACATACTGACAGCCAAGCAGTATTAAAAGCTCTAGCAAAATCCCCAACTACTTCAGGGCTACTGTTCAACTGTCACTGCGCCCTTGTAGCACTTGCGACAGGTAACACAGTGACTTTACAATAGTTGAGAAGTCACAATGAAATAACGGGAAGTGATATGGCAGACAAGTTATCAAAATGGGCTGCAACGCTGATAGTAGTAGTCCCACAACTAATAGTGCCCATACTGTTTAGTGAATACAATTCATGGCTACACAAACAAACTACAAATGCCCATGCAGAGCTATGGGTCATCTTAACAGAGTGCAACCAGATAAAGGAGATACTTACCAAACTTAAACTCAATTGTAACAAATAAACTCATGCGCTTGAATCGTATGAAGTTGAGAACAGTAGTAGGACCACTGCATGCTAAACAAATACCTTTCAATTTTAAGTATGACAGACAGTTCTCTATGTAAAGCCCGCATGGAGAAAAACGAGACACCGATACATGTTATGCTTAGATGCAGTGGTGTATCACAGCAACAGGCAGCCTACATTGGTTCCTCAGCGACACTACACGAGTCAATCGATAACCAGAGTGCCTAGTGTGAGATTACTTCAAAACAATCGAAAACTTCACATTCGCGTTAATCGATATAACTTTACGCTGCCGTAATCGAAAAGTGGTCAAGTGTGAGCTCAATCGTTTTCGAAAAGTTTGTTCACTAGTGAAAAATTGGCTTCGATATTTTAACCAATCAAAATGAAATATCATTTGTATTAACCAACCAAATTAAAAATGACAATTCTATAAAGTAGACTTATGGAATCAACTATCTATTAAAATTGAGGTGGTCATAATGTCTCCATTTTAGCATTTTTAAACTGTGGTTCGTATAACATTGTTTTGCTGTGGTTTGGCATACTTCAGTCTTAAATAATAACTTCGTAATTCTTAAACTTAAATTTTTAAACATCTTCTAAATAATCTACCCTTTAAATGTTTTAAAGAGTAAATAATAATATAAAATGAGAACTAGTGCATCTCAATTCGACCTAATGGTCACATTTATGAAGCAGTAAGTGGAATTTGCTTCTGTGAGGTTATGATTATTGAACTTTGCAAATACTTATCTATTTATTACTTTTTATGTTTAAGGCTGGGCAATATACAAAATTTGGCGGAGCAGGTGCAAATATTGAACAGTGATGGTAGTGGCGATACGAAAACCGTGGAAAATTGGAAAAAGTTTCATTAAAACATCAATTACTTCTTAATAACAATATGTGGATGTGTTACCAAAACTGAATTATATAAATTCGTTTTGGTTTATTAAATAGTATCTACATACCTAATCATGTAATTTAAAAAGGAATATCTTCCCAAACTTCTGACATAAGAGTATAATTATGAAACAATTGCAATTTAAATACTTTAAAAGAATTGTGATGAAAAACTACATAGAAAAAGGTTAGTTGAAACTTTTACTATTTTAAGCTTACAAATCTATATTAAATTTCTTAACATCAATTACATATACCTAATTAACTATATATTATTTATTTATATTTACAAATATTTTCTCCAGAGAGGTAGATAAATAATGTAATATACAAACAAATAGTAAGGAATATGTTTGTATAAATATTTTTTAAATAAGTATATATTACTGGTATTCTTTATATTGGGTACATACCTACTGAGCCCAGTGACCGACTTACATCTTGTTTCAATAAATATATCGGGAAAACAGAGTACTATGTATGTAATACCAACTTTTATCAAGATACCTGTAGCCATTCTTTAGTTATTGATGGTATATAAACATCCACATAGTTCTATATAATAGCTATGTATATATAATGTATATAAAAATAATAATAAGTATTTATATATAATATATATAAAAATATTCATCAGTTATCATACCTACCTACAGTTACTTTGGGGCTATATATAGTGATGTGTGTAATTGTCCCAGAATAATATTAAAAATTGGGAGGTTTTTACTAAGAAATTAAGTCAACAAAGTTCACCTACAAATTGTTTTAGTGTTTACTACTTCTGCAGTTTATTTTGAGTAACATAATAGTCTGAATTGGATCCATTTATGTATATAACTAGTTGTACTATAAGTTTTTCATTGTTACAGGCATTGCATACCAGCTAGTTTAGCCGGAGCTTAATTGGTCTATGCAAAGTACATCCAATAATGCATTATTAGTATATTACATGAAGTTTCACATCGCAGTACAACAAGACCAGCCAGCACAAAGCATTGTATATACAAGACTTTCACCGAACAAATATAATTATTAAGAAACCACAGATGAATTAATAATAAATGGAATAAGAACAATAAGTTTGAATAAGGATTAGATTTATAAGAGATATTTGTCTATTGTATGTTTAAGCTTTGTTTAGTTTATTTTAAAATTAAAGTGTGTTAGCATAGTATAATAGGACAATTTTATCAGAGTTTTAAAGTTTATACCTGAAAATATTAAAATTTAACTAAATACCATTATTTAATAAAATATTACTGAACTCTTTAAACTTTTTTATTTAAACATAAAATACTTAGTAATGTAATATATCATTTATGATTAGTTATATAATAAAGAATGTCCTCCTTGGTTTAGTGGCTCATGAGTTTCTGGAGTCATTTCCTGATTTAGTTAGGAGTAACCAACGAAAAAATATTGAGCTATAATTCCAGTAGTAGCCTGCAAGGTGGTGGTATTTCACCATTGTGCCTCAGTTTGTTACATCATCAGCCTCAGTCATATTTAGTAACATGTAAGATATATAGTTACAGAGTCAAAAAGCCTGGTCCTGTAATGGGGCAATGAAAGATACCTATTGATAAAGATAAATAAACAACAACACCTTTTAATAAATTCTTTTATTTGAAATTAGCTATGTATATAATCTCATGATTGTTAGAATAAATACAATAATATTGACAAAAGTTATTTACGGGTAATTGCAAATCAAAGAAATATGTAAACCTTTTCATTTTCTTTTGTTTCTGAAAATATAAAGTAATGTCCTTTGTATTTTGTTTTAATTAATAAATTAAAAATATAACACACTAATCTTTCTAAGAATAATGAGGCCGGTGACACTGATCTCTGTAGATAGCCTCCCTTTAACATGTTTATTGTAAGTTTGCACAATCTTCAAGTGTAAGGATAATGATGCCGGGGACACAAACTGTGATTACTGCATATTGACTGCTTTCATCATGATTATTCTTCTCGTTGTCCTTTGATTGCAAAGATAATAATGATGCCAAGGACACCTTTGTAGTCACTGGGGATAGCTTGCCTTCACCATGATTATTGCTATGGCTGTAACTTTGCACAATCTTCGAGTTGAAGGATAATGACGCCGGTGACACTAATTGTGGTGACTGCGGACAGCTGCCTGCCTTCACTTGCACATTGCAACGGTTGTAACTTTGCATAAAAACAAGCAGTCTCATGGAAAAGCGATGACTATACTGCGTTGCCGTAAATCGTAAGGCAAAACTTGGCGTTGTTATTTCTCAATAGACTTATCTTAGCGACCTCTTCCAAGTGAAATATAACCGGTCTTTCTTAATTTTACACTGTTTACACAAAATATAAATAAGTGTAGTCTTCTAAACATATTCACGGTCCACTCTCACTATGAAATTTAAAGTGACAGCTAACCTTCGCGTTTTCGAAAACTTTACTATTCGATCGGTGGTTATTTGTGACTTACACTCAGCACAAACTTGTTTTAACCAATCAGAGTTATTCACTTTTTCGCTTCGAGTAACTTCGGCGTAAAGTAAATGTCGATAATAACTGACACTCGCCCATTTGAGTTTTCTCCCACTCCCGCCAGGGGCGCTGCTTCAGTTCCATATAAAATTTGCCCTTAACGCGAAAGTGAAGTTTTCGATTGTTTTGAAGTAATCTCACACTAGGCACTCTGGGCGACCTGCTAAGCTTCTGGAGCGAGCTCGGCTGGTTGGAATAAACCATAGGGGACCTACACCGGAGGAATCATGCACAACAGCCAACATCATGGCCAAGTCCGGAAAAGGAAGGAGAAGAAGATACCTTAGAGGATTTATTTTTGTTAAAATACAGAATTATTGTCATGATTGTGATTATAACTAGATCATCGAAATTACTGTATTATTGATTATTGTGACTGATGTTTAGTTTGAACTTTAGTTTGTTGATTTCATATTGTTTTTTATAAAAAGTTATTTTAATTTTATTGTAAGATTTTCAACGAAAGTACGTAATTACCTGTAAAAAATCAATAGGTTTTTCATTCCGAAAAACGTTTTTATAAGATTACTTTATTGCTAAAATAAATAAATAATGTCTTAGCAAATATTTCATTTAACTTCCTTATAAATCGTATTCCTTTCTCAAACATTGCAACATAGAAAATTATATCTGCAAAATTATGTTCTGAACTTGGTGTATTTAGAATTTAACACAGCCTTAAAATAATTTTAGCAATATGGAAAGTTTTACTTGTATTTACTGAAATATATGGAACATACTTTATTAAATCTGGATTTTTGCAAATTCCATGTACAAACGACCAAGTGGTAGTTAACATAGTTGTCACATTTTTAAGTACAATGTAGAAACAGACAACTGCAATATCTCTTAAATTAAACTTAATTAAAAGAAATCAAAGGTGCATGTAGATGTCTTATGAAACAATAAAGCAGTGACGAAAATTTCAAAAAGCTTGGTTTTAAATTAACAAAATGGGAGCACTTTTTCCTATTCTTTGCTCTCCTGAAAAGTGCCTGTTTTGTATATAGCTCTTTTTACTTTGCACCCGTCGACATGTTGTACCGATTTCAAACGTGTGAGTTTTTGACCAATGGCAAAGTATCAAAAGTATCAACCGACGGACACAAGCCATTGTGAACCGTATGAAGTTAGCAATAAGGTACTTTGCCAATAATGTGATAATATTACTAACTTTAACTTTGAGCTGCTTCCTCGTTCTGTCGGGGAACAGCTGAGCCATCAACGTGAAGTCAGTCCCCAGGGCGGCGAGCGCGCGGTAGAACTGCACAGTCTCCTGCGCGCTCCAGCCGGCGGCGCGACAGAAGTTGTACTTCCTGCTGTCAGTGCCCGGCCCCCAGGCTCCCTCGTGCCTTTATGATAATATTACTCACTTTAACTTTGAGCTGCTTCCTCGTTCTGTCGGGGAACAGCTGAGCCATCAACGTGAAGTCAGTCCCCAGGGCGGCGAGCGCGCGGTAGAACTGCACAGTCTCCTGCGCGCTCCAGCCGGCGGCGCGACAGAAGTTGTACTTCCTGCTGTCAGTGCCCGGCCCCCAGGCTCCCTCGTGCCTTTATGATAATATTACTCACTTTAACTTTGAGCTGCTTCCTCGTTCTGTCGGGGAACAGCTGAGCCATCAACGTGAAGTCAGTCCCCAGGGCGGCGAGCGCGCGGTAGAACTGCACAGTCTCCTGCGCGCTCCAGCCGGCGGCGCGACAGAAGTTGTACTTCCTGCTGTCAGTGCCCGGCCCCCAGGCTCCCTCGTGCCTTTATGATAATATTACTCACTTTAACTTTGAGCTGCTTCCTCGTTCTGTCGGGGAACAGCTGAGCCATCAACGTGAAGTCAGTCCCCAGGGCGGCGAGCGCGCGGTAGAACTGCACAGTCTCCTGCGCGCTCCAGCCGGCGGCGCGACAGAAGTTGTACTTCCTGCTGTCAGTGCCCGGCCCCCAGGCTCCCTCGTGCCTTTATGATAATATTACTCACTTTAACTTTGAGCTGCTTCCTCGTTCTGTCGGGGAACAGCTGAGCCATCAACGTGAAGTCAGTCCCCAGGGCGGCGAGCGCGCGGTAGAACTGCACAGTCTCCTGCGCGCTCCAGCCGGCGGCGCGACAGAAGTTGTACTTCCTGCTGTCAGTGCCCGGCCCCCAGGCTCCCTCGTGCACTACGGACGACACCTTGCGATTGCTCTCCGTTTGTTTTATGACCTGTACGGAGAGACATCACGAATTGTATCACACATACAAACCGAACTTACTTTGATTTTGTGTCTACTCCGCAATGCGATATCGTCGTCACATCACGCTAAATGATAACTAACATAAAACCAGGTGCAATTTTTTATTGACTCGGAAAAATAGAGTGCGCAAGTAAAAGAAATAGAAGATTTTGTAACTTATTGAAATATTCATTCTAACAATAAATATTACGCATTTACAATATTTCTGTCATACTAAATTATTAAAAAGATTTCCAAAAATAAGTAGAAAATTATAAATTACATAACTCTACCAATTCGAAAAATTACAATTGCGTGCGCGCGTCATTTGAACGCAACGCACACAAAGACAGCGGCCGCTTGTACGAGTTCGATATCAATCATCTTCTTAAGACATATCTCTTACAATTTGATATCTTTTGGATATGCAGGACTATAGTAAGACTAAAGATATTTGAATGGTAAAAGCGTAATTGACACGTACCATCTATACTACATTTTTGCGAGACGATAAATATTGCACCGAGTATATTTTTAAGATTTTTATTGTACTTTGTCTTTTGTGATACGGACAGAATTAAGTGCTGCGTAGATACTCAGAAGACAAGAAATTAATTAAATAAGGGATGGCGTAAGTTAGGTCCAAGGTACCAAAAAAACCTCCAGAAACCAGACAAGAAGTACCTACAGTAGGGTTGCCAACCGTCCTGTTTTCCGAGGACATGTCCTAGCTTTCGCAGTGTCCTAGGACGTCCTGAATAGTTTTTTAACAGATTCCTTGGTTTTTATATTTTACAATTTGCGCGCCTCTTTGCAAGTTTTTATGCTGCAAGCGGCCTCACAGCTCGCAAGTACTAGCGATGCCGCGCTGCCGTGCTGTTTCAAAAATTTGTTTTAAACTATTTATTGTTTGTTTTATATTTTAATAACTATTTTTTAACTCGTATAATTTATTTCAAGTATTGTTTGATTGTGATTATTTTAATTAATTTAACTATTGCAACTCTTTTAATGTATCCTGTTTTTAAACGGAATTATGCTGGCTTTTCCAACGAAAAGTCCTGTTTTTTTTTTATTTGAGGTTGGCAACCCTAACCTACAGTATCCTTTATATATTAGTTTTCTAATAGTTGCTAATGTTTTAAATTAACTGATTATTACAAACGCATCAATTAAAGGGAACTTTGGTATAACCTTTTGTGAATTTAAATTTTGGCTGCAATTAATACTTGATTAATTTGCTTTGCAAAAATAAGATACTTTACCAAGCTCTCTTCGTCAAGGATTATTTCTCCCTTCGGTCCCAGCTTTATTTGTGGCACGGGGGCGCTCTCTGATGTTTTAGGTATCTCAGCTGGCTCTTCTTTTTTTTCCTCAACTTTCTTTTCCGCCATTTGTTTTTCCGTAGCTTCCTTGAGTTTAATTTCATCGTCATTTAATCTGAAATAAAACAATTTTTGTGAGTGGGTGGTGTGATATTTCATATGAAGTGAATTTTATAATATTTGCAAAGGTAAGCTAAGTAGATATTATAAAATTCACTTCATACGTTTTATAAGTTTCATTTTTTTTATCGACTACAAGTTGGCCCCTCACTGCTATCACACCTGATTTTGAGTGATGATGCAATCTAAGATGGAAGCGGGCTAACTCGCTAGGAGTAGGATGAAAATCCTTTGTTGTATGAAAATCGATGTTTCGACACGACATCGTACCGAAACGCTAAATCGCTTGGCGGTACGTCTTTGTCGGTAGGGTGAAAACTAGCCACGGCGAAAGCCTCCCACCAGCCAGATCAAGACAAATTAAGAAAATTCTCAATCTGCCCCGCTGGGAATCGAATGCAGGACCTCTGTCTTATAAATCCACTGCGCATAACCACTGCGCCACGGAGGCCGTAAAAATGTAATTTGATAATGTGTCATATATTAAGCCCGCCAACCCGCAATAGAGCAGCGTGGTGGGTGTACGCTCCATATCCCCTCTCCTATAAGGACGGAGGCCTGGCACTGTAGTGAGCCGTTAATAGGCTGATAATGATGATGATACACTAAAAAAATTAAAAAAAAATTTTGCACGGTTTACCCGGTAATGATAATTAATAAACAATCTGTTGGAAATTAAGTTTCACTTCCTCAGCTTTGAGGATCGTGATCGTGGTTTCTCAACGACAAAGCTTTCTTAACGATGTTACGCTATTTACTTACTTTGCAGGTGCGCGAATTGCATTTGAGATGGGCGCTTCTAAATTATGAAATAGGAGTAGGAAAATATAATGGATAGGAAAACCTATAAAACAACATCCACAAAAATAACATGTAGAAAGGACATTACCAAAATTTGCCCCAGGCTGTTCAAACGTATGCTCATATTTAAGTATTTTATACACAATGAATTTTAAACAACTACCTAACAGCAATCACTGAAAATATATCAAACAATTAAGAATTTTAATCGATTGACCGTGACCGTCGTCAAAGTATGAAAAATCACCTATTTTCGACTTTTATCACCGATATAGCTTAGTTACATGTTACTTTATAATTATGTAAATAGAAGATCTGTACTATTTAATGTTATAGTTATCATCTCTGAACATCTCTGGGGCAAACTTCTATATGACTATGTCCTTTTTTTGTATGGTTTGAGGTTATTATGTATAACTATATTGAGGAAATTAAGAGATGGGAGCAAATAAATATACTTACACAAGTGGGTTAGTGGTGGGGTTGTAGAAGATGAGGTCGTACATGGTGAGAGTGTCTCGCTTGGCGTTCTCTCTGCGGCGCCGCAGCGCCATCCGACGACGGCATTCCTCTTGGCGACGTATTCTGAACAACATTCTTGTCTTTAGCATAAATTGGACATATTTTGTAATTTGGCTTTGAAATCGACACAACTGCATTCTTGCAAATAAAAGATTATTTATTTATTTATTTAAATCTCTAATGTAAACTAGCAATCGCCCGCGAATTCGTCCGCGCGGTCAGTAGTGTGTTGGAACTTTTAAAATTCTGCAAAATAAAAAAATGTATGTAACCATTTTTTCAAGAAAAATGGGCAAATCATTCAAAAGATAGATATCCTATCGCCATCGCGGCCTTTTTTGTAATCTTAATGAAGAAGAATTAATAAAGCAAATAGATAAAGCAGCGTTTTCGACAGGCTGCTTAAATTTCTCCGACTTTTCCAACACATTTCATACAATTTACAGAAAACCTTAACAAATTACATACTTATATCTTTGCCACCGAAATTATTTTTTAAATTACTATTTATCAAAATACATTTATGTATTGATCTGTAATATTTAACAAAAATCAGATCTTAAAAATCTTTATTACAGTAGCCCCAGCGTTGAAAAATGTGATTTTTATATAACTTGGTCACCCTACAATTTATCTGAAAACTAGTCAAATTAATTTTAGATAATTAGCTGACTTATGTCCCCTTTTCCTTTGATCCGTTAATTATGGGACACTGTATATATTTTTTTACTAGCGGAAGTTTTAATTTGAAATTACAAACACACTTAAATTTTATTTATTAGTATGTATAGATGAAAAGGGGCATACTTTTGTAGTAGTTGTTTGTCTCTAACAGGCGACGCGGCGGCGGCCGGGGGCGCGGTCGTCTGGCTGACACTTGAGCAAACAGAGTCATTCCTCACTCGGCTCACATCTCTGGAACAATTACAAATTAATTATATCTTTTGTCTAGAACACACAAACTGTGGCGTTATGAAAACTACACATAAATGGTTGATTAGGAAATGTTTTAATTAATAATTGAATTAAGACACAAGTTTTATTAGTTATAATTTTATTTTTTATTAACCACAACTTTGCTCTTGCAATTATATTATTTGCTAGCTGACCCAGCAAACGTTGTTTTGCATTAAAAATTAAAAGAAAATTAGATAGTAGCCGATTCTCAGACCTGCTGAATATGCATACAAAATTTGGTAAAAATCGGTAAAGCCGTTTCAGAGGAGTATGGTAACTAATATTGTGACAGGGAAATTTTATATATTAGATTTATTGCACTGCAATTATGTTTGGTGGATGTGGTCTAACTTGTTCAGAGATAGATGAAATTCAAACTCCTTTCAGTTTCTATACATCATACAGTAGAATGCTAAATTTGGCGTTAGGTCTGTGCTGGCAGTGTGGTAACTAGCCACTGTCAAAATCTCCCATTTATATTAGTTTTGAATGAAATG
The DNA here is from genome assembly GCA_034621355.1 of Mycalesis mineus. NCBI lineage: Eukaryota > Metazoa > Arthropoda > Insecta > Lepidoptera > Nymphalidae > Mycalesis > Mycalesis mineus. The sequence goes on along the minus strand of JAXAVZ010000208.1, from coordinate 391 downwards.
TAAAGTACATAAAAGTTCAAGATAGCGCGCTAATACTTTAATGGAAACTATAATTAAATTAGCCCATGCTTTAAGTTACTCCGCCGCCCTTGTCCGATGTCAGTAATATGTTTAGTATCATAGTTATTACTCTTGACTTGTTTAATAATGACCATTATCAAACAACCTATAGGAATAGAATAAATACATTACCTATTGGGTAAAGATGGCAGTGTGTGTATATCATGAGTCTGTCGATCCTTTGAGTTCAGGAGGCCACGTCGACTCTCATCTTCAGATTCACTTGCACTACCCTGTAAAGGACATAGGTAAAAAATGTATGGAAATCTGCCCCAGGGATGCCCAGAGATGATATATATGTCATTAAATAGTACAGATCTTTTATTTAAAT
>JAXAVZ010000206.1:0-31455 GCA_034621355.1 Mycalesis mineus | reverse complement strand
GTATTGCGATTCCTTACCTCGGTGGCTTTGAGTAGGTGGCAAACCAAACGAATGGCACACCTGATTTAATGTAAGACCATAACGAATCAACACGCTCAACAATGTGCCAGGCCGTAAACATGAAGTGTGAGAACATTTGTAGACTTTGGTTTACGATTGATAATGTATCAATAGCAACATATCACAATCAGAAAATAATAACAATGAGTCTGATAATCACAAACAATGAGACAATTGAGAGCAACAATACGTACAACATCAGCGATTCCCCCGCTCAGGTTACCCTTGCACTCGATTAGCGCCAACAATACAAATAGCGTGCTCTATAAAAAGCCTACAATAGTGCCCCGCGGGCGCGTGTCAAAGAGCGGCCTTGCCCCACATGCCCCCATTGTTGGTACGTGCCCCCCCCCCCCACCAGATACAGATTTCGAGAACAACACAACTGGAATATGCAAGAAATTGTTCTTGTATGCTGCCTGCGTACGACGCACGTTTCGTTAGATGACAACTCGCTCTTACAATAGAGACTTCGAAGTGGGTGTCACTGAAATATTTAAAAAAAATTTACCATGTGGCTAGTCAAGCTCTGATAGAAGAATCAGCAATCGGTCTTTGCGTAATGATTTTCATTTTAATTCATAAAGGTCTATAATCTCTATTTCCTTAAATCTTAATCTCAGCAAAAACATTGTCGTTCAATCCATCGTCTGTAGTGTGAGATCCACTTGTGTATTATTGTTCAAACACTAGACTTTTTAGTACAAACTTGAATAACATTACTAAATATTATGATTTGAATCTCAATTTTAGAAAATCTGAATTTATCAAATATTATTTGAAGTTAAATTATTTACATTTGTATATTCACGTCTAAGGCTATTTATCTCATAAAGATTAAGTAAACAATTTATTTTTTTGCAACTAACATTCAGTTTTTCAGCTAAAGAAGCCTTACACTAACTAGGAACCCACTAATGTATTATATAAACTTAAATTTAAGGATATAAGCTAATATAATTTTAACTTGTTTGTCATACACTTTCTATTTGAGTTTTACTTAACTGTACTTCACTGTGGAAGAAAAGTGATCACCTCAAGACACCTCAAGGTATCCCAGTGTGTAGATCACGGAAATTTTCAAGTTGAATTTTGCAAAACAATAAAAATTATAAAAACATGAAAATGGGTATTTCTTTTATTTAGAATGCAAAAAGGCCGGAAGTAGGTACTTATTCGAAGAAGTTTTATCATTACTATTTTAGTTTAATATTCAGCACCACCTCTGAATATTTACTTTTAAATCTTCACTTAATCGTCTAATATCTTTTACTGTCCGCCTCGCGCCCGGTTTAGTCAGTTTACTCAAGAACATAATAAAAGTTTGTTTTCATAAACGCCTTTATACCTCCAGCTTGCGACTAAACTTTAGTCACTAAACTTTGGTAATAAAACTGAACATTTCGTAAAGTCGGAACCATTAATATTACACCTGTCTAACATACAGGTTGGCCATAATTAGTTAACGTTTACTGCGGTCTAGTTTAGTTCAGTTGGATGAATTGCGAAAACACACTCAATACTCGTACGCGTGTGCGCAGACGACAGACATACTAGTCCTACCTTTGTATCACTATATCACGAGGTTAGTTCTCAGATTACTGGGTTGGAATCTTATGTCAGGCCATAAAATATAGAGCTTTTCTTACTTTTAAGAACTTAAGCAGCCCGAGCTAATGTTATCTTTCGAACTTCGGTGAAATTCAGATCCTTCCTCTGAATTTCATGTGGAAATTGGTCTTAACTTCACGTGTCATATATGTCGTAATCATCCGGTAATATAAAAACCGTTGATTACAGACATTAACACAAACTTCGTATGGGGCTCTTAAACGGTACATTATAAAGTAGCATAAAAAGCGCAAGTATTATAAGTTATTCCTGAATGTAAGTAGCGACATAATGACGGTAATGTTTCGCAGTCCAAGTAAAACCACCGCTTGAAAAATTCCCTAATTAACACAAAGTTCTCCCCCTGTTGCCCCTACCCCAAGCGAGGGGAATTCCCCCCGTCACAATAGGTGGGGGTAAAATTCCAACAAACATTGTAAGGAAACCTCATACTTGTCCGAGTTTTTCTTTAAAAACTTCATAAATTGTTGACACGAACCCGGAGACGCTATTAAAACATTTTCCTTATTTTCAAAATACATACCTAGAAAAGTTTGCCCTTTCTATGGCTATTTAAAATTTTTAACTTTGTCTATGGCAATTCTTAGGTTTTTCATAAGTATTAAGATTTTCGTACACAAGTTACAAATTACACACTTAGCAGTGAACCCATAAGCCACCCTCCTATAAATGGTGTATACCTTTCATAATACTAAACTAATTGATATTATTGATGATATGAAATTCATCCATATTATCACTCATAAACTTGTCAGTGGTATATTTTTTTATCATAGATTTTGTGCCCGGGGCAAGTACACCTACTGCTACACTGATGTAAGTAAAACAATCACTGAAATTTGGCAATGTTTTGTTCCATAACGTTGCTTTCACAAGGTAGGAATCGCATACGATACTTTTCATCTACAAGAAGCATGCGATACTATCAAAAATCTTTCAACATGAGCTGCAGCTTTCCTTCCGTTGCGTAATTTGGAGAACGTCCACTGTAACGCTGTGTGGCCGTACACCGCGCCGACCCCTTCCAGTAGACAACTTCTCAAGACGCTGTAAACAACCCCCATTTACAACTCGCTCACGTTTTTTGTTGCAAACTTCTTTCAAGCTACACGAGCTCAGTTACACAATGAACAAAAAAACGTTGTTTTGTTTTAATTCGTATGTACTTACCTATTTATGAAGCAAACACTGAGCCCAAATTACATTACTCGGTGTACTTTACTTATGAATAGCCTTCAGCCGGGCCCGTAACATTGCTCTCGTGGATTTTAAATTAAAAATCGCTAGTTTTGCTAGTTGTACACTGTTACTGCGATTCAATTATGTATGCTATTTTAGTTTTAGTTGGTAGGTACTGAAAAATTAGTTAATATATGTAGTCAATTTTATTGGACTTTAAGCTGCTTATGCTAGTTTCTCAATATGAAAGCTGTCTTGTGTATTTTGCTAATTTTACGGGTTTCCTTTAGTTGGTCGGTATTGAAGGCCTCCATGGCACAGTGGTATGCATTGTGGATTTATAAGAGAGATATCCTGGATTCGATTCTCGGCAGGGCCGATAAAAATTTTCTAAATCGATCCAGCTCTGGCTGGTGGGATGCTTTCGCCGTGAGTAGTTGCGATCCTACAATCAAGGGCTCACTTGTAAATAATTTAAAAAAATAAGTTTTTCGGATAGAATTGTTACAATTATTGTTTTAATGCATAGGTAAAGGTTTCACGATTCCGATACGATAGTTACAAAGATTCAAATTTTCGTGTTAAAACAAAGTTTTTTCAGCCAATCTATACTAATATAATAAACACACTAGTATATATTAATAACGTGTGTTATCATTAAGCATTAATGTAATCAATCAATCATGCTTGTTGCATCGAAGCATGAGTTGAAGTTGAAATGCTCTTGTGCAGAAGATGCTAATTCAGCCATGTTTCAAAGGTGTCCGAACAACAACGTGTCACGGAAAATTTTCCTCGCTTTTTTCGCACTCAAGAAAAACAAATATTTTAAAAAAACATCATTAAAACGTGATTGAAATAAATAACGCAGTAATGAGAGGCGGCGTCCTCCGCCCGCGGCGGCACAGTTGTTTTATGTTAATGCTGTTAATTAGGGGATTCTTCAGCCGCCGTATTTTTCACAGCGCGTTCTAGGAAGGCCTTTAGTAAACAAACAGATACCTATGTCACTCTTTTATTTGCTTTATTTAATAGAACATAGATAAAATTTTAGCGCGAATTATATACATCCTTATTTTGCTGTAGAAACTGTTTTCAGGACAAAACTATAACGTTCTGCTTTACTTTATTTGGTGGTGGTGCTTGGTTATTCACGAGGGCAAGACTCTTGAGGCGTGGCACTTGCAAGTGGTGGTTCTGTTCTACAAAAAGATGACAATACCTTACTTAAGAAATACAGACTTGAGATATGTCTACAAGTTGTTCTCTAGAGTCATCACGAATCGTCTCGCTCGTAGATTTGATGACTTCTAGTCAGTTTCCTACCAGACTTAAGTACCATAGACTTTTGATTCGGTGGAAACCTGAGCTGTGTTAAGGGCAATGCAGAGATGCCTAATCGAGTATCGGTATATCCAAGCATCGCAGTGCCTATACGAAAACGCCACCATGTCAGTCCGCATACAGGATAAGACTACGAGGCCAATCCAATTGCAGCGAGGAGTGCGGCAGGGATATTTGATCTCCCCGAAGCTATTTACCGCCGCATTGGAAGACGTCTTTAAGCTCTTGGACGGGAATGAACTTGGTATCAATATCAATGACGATTATCTCATTCAACTGCGGCCTGTGATCATGGCCGATTCTTTGGATGACCTTAATACTATGCTTAATGATCACAGCAGGGTTTCTTAACAGCCTTTAATTACTCTCTGAAGCGTGGAATATAACACCACCATACAGAAAATTTGTATAAAATACTACTGACTCTGGCTTTGAAGCTACAATATCATTCTATAGTTAGCTCGCCGGCTGGTAATGAGTGGCTTGGCTTAACAAGCTCACATCAGCTCTAAGTAGTGACGCATATAAACATTGAGTGGTAAAGATAGAACAAGAATATAAACATGTGTCACGAGTACAGCAGGGTGTTCATTATCAGTGCATCGAAAAAAATTGTTTAATGTATTTTCACACCAATATTGAAAATACATGCCTGATTTATAATTTGATAATATTATTATAATTTACAGCTAACTAAATACTCATTTTACATCGATACTTCTAATAAAGCTGTTTAATCTATGTTCACCAGAATGTATGGGTCAGGTTTATAATATTGTTTATGATCTAATGAATTGATATCACTAATTATTTAGTAACAATGCTAATATACTCTACTTAATTTTCGTCAAAAATATTTTCATTAAAATGGAAAATGTTGACGTTTTCGGCGTGGCTAATTCGTTTTTCATAGTACAGAAGTTATTCCCAATAACAACTTCTCTGTTGAATGAAGTTTCTTCATTCAATGTTTTTGTCTATTTGTAATATGTTACTAGTTCGTATTAGATCCAGCAGTTTTTGAGCTACGATGTCACAGTAAAACATGATGGCCTCGTTGCCACTCGTTGGTCTTGTGGTTAGCTTTTACGAGTATGTCTTCGATTACGAGGCCCCGAGATTTTCTTTACTCCAAGAAATTTAAAGTTTAAATTTGATTTTGAATTTCTTGGGAATTTCTTTTTTTTCTTTTTTTTCTCTCAATTTATTTTTTTTTAATTTCCCGTGAAGCAATATCCTCCGTCCCGTCCCGTGTACTAAAGATCTAAATTTTTGTAAAACATTGTACGATATTACAGTACATTTACATTAAGAATATAGATTTATGGCAAACTTTTGAGTCTTTTACAATAAACAAAAATAATTTTACAATTCGAGACGAAAATCTATAGAATTGGCCCGTTTAAACAAACGAACAAACTCTTCAGCTTTATATTAATAGTATAGATATGGTCTTCTATGGCCAATAAATTGAACAAAGATCAAATTCTCAACTCCATTACCATATTATCTATACTAATATTATAAAGAGGTAAAGTTTGTAAGTTTGTATGTTTGTAAGTTTGTATCTAAATAAAGTTCTGTCGAGGCTAATCTTCGGAACTACTGATCCGATTTTAAAAATTCTTTCACCAGTAGAATGCTACGTTATCGGTAAGTGTTATAGGCTATATTTTATATTTGTATTGTATATATTACCCGAGTTATCACAGCTAGACTCAAGAGTCTAATAGACTATTTAATATCAATTTATACCCATCAGCTTGCCATAAATATATATTGTTAATGTTAATGTACTGTAATGTCGTACAATGTTTAACAAAAATGTAGATCTTTAGTACACGGGACTGGACGTAGGATATTGCTTGACGGGAAACTGTAAAAAAATTAAATTGAGAGGGGGAGCGGGGAATGAGCACACTTTGTATGAAAGTTTTTCTTTAAAATTGGAAGGGTACACAGGGAAGACATTATGACGCTAAGCCCACCAATCTGCTGTAAAGCAGCGTGGTGGCGGTGGTAGGTATATACCCCTTTCCTATAAAGGGGCAGGCTTGGCACATTTGTAAGCCGTTAATAGGCTGATGTTAAAAAAAATATTTTGCTTGAAAGATTAAAATTGGAACAGAAAATATCAAACAATCGCGAGTGCAAGTAGGTTAGTTAGGTTTAATCCACTTTCGTAACCGAAGTTTCGTAACCAGTTACGAACAGTCTTCCTTTGATAACCATCTACGAAAACGTAATTAATTAGTCGTTTTTTGTAGGCAGTTATCATCATCATCATCATCATCATTATCAGCCTGTAGACGTCCACTGTTGGACATAGGCCTTTTTTAGGGACTTCCAAACACAACGATCCCGAGCCGCCTGTTGCCAGCGGCTCCCTGCGACACGTTTGATGTCGTCAGTCCACCTGGTTGGGGGTCGACCAACGCTGCGCTTTCCGGTGCGGGGTCGCCAATCTACCACCTTGGGCCCCCAACGTTCATCAGCTGTTCGAACTACGTGCCCCGCCCATTGCCACTTCAGTTCTGCGACTCGCTGAGCTATGTCGGTTACTTTGGTTCTTCTGCGGATCTCCTCATTTCTGATTCGATCACGCAGAGATACTCCGAGCATTGCTCTTTCCATCGCCCGCTGAGTGACTCTGAGCCTTCTTATGAAGCCCGCAGTCAGCGACCAAGATTCGGATCCGTAGGTCATCACTGGCAACACGCACTGTTCGAAGACTCTCGTCTTCAGGCACTGAGGAATTTTGGACAAAAAGATGTCACGGAGTTTCCCGAACGCTGCCCAGCCGAGTTGGATTCGGCGGTTCACCTCTTTCTCGAAATTGGACCTACCTAACTGGACCATATGCCCTAGGTATATATACTCGTCTACAATTTCGAGTGCAGAATTTTCAACAATTACTGGGTGGAGCGGAACGTGAGCATTACACATGATCTTTGTCTTGCTCATGTTCATTTTAAGGCCCACCTGTTGAGAAACTCTGCTGAGGTCATTGAGCATAATGTTAAGGTCATTTAGAGATTCTGCCATGATCACTACATCGTCGGCAAACCGCAGTTGAGTGAGGTACTCGCCATTGATGTTGATGCCAAGTCCGTTCCAGTCCAAGAGCTTAAAGACGTCTTCCAATGCGGCGGTAAATAGCTTCGGGGAGATAACATCTCCCTGTCGCACTCCTCGCTGCAATTGGATTGGCCTCGTAGTCTCATCCTGTATACGGACTGACATGGTGGCGTTTTCGTACAGGCACTGCAACGCTTGGATGTACCGGTAGTCGATTCGGCACCTCTGCAATGACCTTAACACAGCCCAGGTTTCCACCGAATCAAAGGCTTTCTCATAGTCCACAAACGCCAAGCAAAGTGGCCGGTTATACTCTTCGGTCTTTTGTATAACCTGCCGCAGCGTATGGATGTGGTCTATGGTACTAAAGCCTTGTCGGAAGCCGGCTTGTTCGGGAGGCTGGAAGTCATCAAACCTACGAGCGAGACGATTCGTGATGACTCTGGAGAACAACTTGTAGACATGACTCAGCAGCGAGATTGGTCTGTAATTCTTCAGCAAGGTATTGTCACCCTTTTTGAAGAACAGAACAACCACGCTCCTGTGCCACGCCTCAGGCGTCTTGCCCTCGTGAATGACGGAATTGAACAATCGCTGAAGGACTTCAAGTATCGGTTTACCACCCGCTTTCAGGAGTTCTGCTGTGATTCCGTCATCACCTGGCGCCTTGTTGTTCTTTAGGTGTTCGAGAGCCATACTAATCTCGTCTAGGCTGACGTCCGGGATATCTTCGGTATAATGTCGGGTCAATTTGGCTCTGGGGTCTTCAGCCAAATTGTCAACAGGCTTTTGAGTTGACGTGTATAACTGTCCATAGAACTTCTCGACCTCACCCAAGATCTCGGGCTTGGAAGAAATGAGATTACCGTCATCGGTCTTCAGACGCGTCAACTGACTGCGTCCAATAGACAGATCTTTCGCGAACACTTTCGAGCCACGGTTGTGTTTTATTGTATCTATGATACGCTCGGTGTTGTAGCGGCGTAAGTCACATTTCTGCGACTTAGAGATCTGTCTATTGATACGTCGGTAGTTCAGAGCGTCCCCTGAAGACTGTAATCGCATTCCTTGTCTTTCCTCCATGAGCTTAAGTGTTTGGTCAGAGAATTTCTTGTTGGTTTTTGGGCGGTGGGTCTTATAGAACTTAGACCCAACCGAATGGACAGTTTCCACTAGCCTGTTGTTCAGATCGTCCACATCAACACAATGTGCTAGGCAATCGAAACGGTTCTGGAGTTCCAGTTGAAAGCTTTCGGGGTTTTGGATGTGAGCACGAGTAGGTCGGAGCGTTGACTTCACCAGTCGGTACCGTTCAAGCTGTACATTGATATTCAACGTGCCTCTTACCAGTCGGTGATCACTGCCGGTTTTGAACCTATTGATCACAGAGACATCGTTGAATATATGCCGTCTGGTCGACAAGATGAAGTCAATCTCATTTCTCGTAGAACCATCGGGGCTCAACCAGGTCCATTTCCTGTGTGGTGGCTTCTTGAAGAAGGAGTTCATCATAAAGAGGCCCTCCTTCTCCATGAAGTCAGCCAACATTTGGCCCCTCTGGTTCCGTTGCCCATAACCAAATTGCCCCACTCTCATCTCTGAACCTTTCCTCTCGCCCAGCTTTGCATTGAAATCCCCCATAACAACGCTGTAGTAGGAGTTCGAAGTATGCAGGGCTCTTGAAATATCCTCATACAATACCTCTACCTCCTCGTCGGGTTGTGCCGAAGTCGGTGCGTAAACCTGTATAACCTTCAACGAATACCGTTTGGTAATTCGGAGGACAAGGAACGCTACCCTGCTCGACACACTCTCGACTCGTACAACATTGTTAACAAGGGACTTGTGAACGATAAACCCAACACCACCTTGGGACAGATGTTCGCCCTCCCGGTAGTATAGTAAATTGCCAGATTTCAGGATTATCGAGTCCTCGCCCTCTCGTCGGACTTCAGACAATCCTATAATGCTCCAGCGCAACTTACTTAATACTTCTTCCAGTTCGACTAACTTTTCGTCGGTCCTCAAAGTGCGTGCGTTAAATGTCGCCAGGTCCAGTCGTCGGGGTTGGCAGCGGAATCTCTGCCGGAGATTCTTGACACCCCTTGCCCCGCCGTTACCATGACCGCTGCCAGAGCCAGGAATAGCGGAGCTGCCGGGGACTAGGGGCTGTTGCTTTTTACTTTCTCCCATAAAAAGTATTGCCCTATAGTGACCACGCTGGGCATGCGGGTTGGTCACCGCAGGGCTGGACTATTCGAACCAGTGTCACTGCTGCCTGACACTGGCCTCATTTTGTAGTCCAGCCTATTTGGAATGGTTATACCGCCATTCATCGGTCGCCAGAGCCTCGTCGGTCCATCTGCAGGGTGCACCGCGAGCAGGTGAGGTTGACATTTGGAGAGGCTGACTGGTACTAGCCTCCCCCTTACACCCCAGTAGGCAGTTATGAAAGTGGCCAAATTTTTCCTAATTAATAATCAGGTTCGAAAATGGATACAAACATCTGCTTTTGTAGGTGGTTACGAAACTTGGTTACGAAAACGACAAAAATAATTCCGTTTTCATAGGTGGTTATCAAAGAAACAAAAAAAAATTCCATGTTCGTAACTGGTAACGAAACTTCGGTTACAAAAATGACTATAGATAGAGAGACATAGAGAGTTCGTAGAACAACGCTACCGCGAGGCATAATAACCACTAATCGTGCGAAGGTCGCCGCGAGAAGGTCGCGCCTGGCTCGTTACCGGCCGCCGCTGCCGACTCCAACACCTTAATTAACGACCTCTTCGCCCGCGCGCCTCGCAACACTCGCAACACTGCCTTACACTAATACAATGGACTTCGTCGTTAACACAAGCACCCTCTATGGCGTGTTATTCTTGCTTTTTTAAATTAATGATTTATCGATGTGTCGCTCGTGAACTGGTTGTGGAGCAGTGGTTTCACATTTCCTCCTCTATAAAGGGAGACCTGGCCCTGTAGTGTTCTGATGTAAACACCGACTGTCTCGCAGGTCCAGTGGTCAGCCTGTGTGGCTTTGAACATGAGCGCCTGGGTTCAGTTCCCTGGTCGGATCGTGGAATCATTCTGCGTTATCATTCTTCCAAAAAAATTTCAGTAAAAATCAAGCCTTCGGGCTAGTCACTATAGTCAAAACATTAAATATTCTGATAGTGATCGTTATTGAACCCTAAACCCACCAACCGTTGGAGTAGCGTGGTGGTTTTATGCTCCATAACTTTTCTTCTATTAAAAAAGAAGGTCTGGCCATAGAATAAGCTGATAATGATGATATAAACTCCTGTTTAAAAAGATTTCCCTTCTCTAAAAAGAAGAAAGGTATAAATAATTGTTTATTTGAGACCACAGATCCATACAATAACTATAGAGATATAAAAAAACAGATAGGTAGTTAATAGAGTTAGGCTATAAAAAGGTAAGTTCGGCCGGACTACACACTTGTACGAGCGAGCGCTGAACGCGGCAATTAACGCTTTACCCACCCCCTCCCCCCTTACACTTCATCCTTGCTACTACTACCAACCTACCGACGCGATCTCAAAGAAGCTCGTATGACTGTGAGTCGAAAGGGTTCGGTTTGATATTGTTAACTAGTACTGACTAACTAATTTACGCTTTACCCACCCCCCCCCCTACCACTTCATCCCTGCTACTACTACCAACCTACCGACGCGATCACAAAGAAGCTCGTATGACTGTGAGTCGAAAGGGTTCGGTTTGATATTGTTAACTAGTACTGACTAACTAATTTACGCTTTACCCACCCCCTCCCCCCTACCACTTCATCCCTGCTACTACTACCAACCTACCGACGCGATCACAAAGAAGCTCGTATGACTGTGAGTCGAAAGGGTTCGGTTTGATATTGTTAACTAGTACTGACTAACTAATTTACGCTTTATCCACCCCCTCCCCCCTACCACTTCATCCCTGCTACTACTACCAACCTACCGACGCGATCTCAAAGAAGCTCGTATGATTAAGACGGTGGTAGGTATGGTTGATTAAGTTTTGTGTACGTAGTAACGTACTCTTATCAGGCTGAGACTCGAGAGCTGTACGAATTTTTATTAATACATCCGTGACTCCTTTAAGGTCCTCGGATGCCTTAAAAGGACTATCAAGTATATCCTCAGATGGAAATTGAGGCCCTAACTTTACAATTTGCCTACGCAAATCTTGTACAGTTGTCGCTGGTATCGTACCTCTAATAGCTACCTCGTACTCTAGCTCGGTTTTCTGAAGTGATAAAAATTTAATAAGTAATGATAAAAAAAAAAAAAAAAAAAAAAAATGAAATGAAAAAAAAATCAAAAAAAATTATCCGCCTTATTTTTAAAAATAATAAGTTAAAATGTAGGTAGAAGAAAAAAAAAAAATTTTAAATTACAAAGTGTCAAGTTACAAAATTATATATATCGGCGCAACAACACTAGTTACTTAAACTATTATTATTAATTATTTATTGTTTAGCGTTAAAATCAATCTGAATAACGTTTTCAAATAATATTTTCATAAATGATTGTTATTTAATTACTTTGCAAAACATTTGTAACTACCCCACTCTTCGACTGAGTATAAATACGAGTGAATATCGCCGCGCCGGGCATTCAACCGTAGACAGTCGAAGTGTGAGGAGCTCTCGTTTGTCATTATACGAACTTAAGCTCAATAAAGTGATTATTGGAAGAATAAGTGTTTAAATTACTATAACATGGAGAATCATAATAACAATGACGTCAGCATTGCTGACGTCATCATTTTTAAAAACAATACGGTACCGCAAGCGCCGTTATCAGAAGTGGGATTACCAGTCACTTTCTTAAATTCAGCGAGCCATATGAAATAACAAGGATTCTGGACAACGATCGATATTTGGTAAAAAAGGTGGTTGGTTCAGGGCGTCCAAGAAAAGTCGCTCATGACCAACTCCGTAAAGCACCTCAACCTGGCGAACAGATAACCGTATCGGCGCAAGAAGAGGACCCAATAACAGTACCCAATGAGCCTATACCATCCACTTCCCAAGCCAGCAAGGCCGAGCAGTAAGACCAAGGCTCAAAGGATCAATAACAAATGCTAAGTTTTTTTATTTTTATTTATTATTAAACTCACTAAAACAATCACACAATTAACCACGCATCAACGACAAAGTACCACAGTGTACGCAATAACAAAGTACCACAGTGTACGCAACGACAAAGTACCACAGTGTACGCAACGACAAAGTACCACAGTGTACGCAACGACAAAGTACCACAGTGTACGCAACGACAAAGTACCACAGTGTACGCAATAACAAAGTACCACAGTGTACGCAACGACAAAGTACCACAGTGTACGCAACACAAAGTACCACAGTGTACGCAACGACAAAGTACCACAGTGTACGCAACAACATAAGTACCACAGTGTACGCAACGACAAAGTACCACAGTGTACGCAACGACAAAGTACCACAGACAAAGTACCACAGTGTACGCAACAACATAAGTACCACAGTGTACGCAACGACAAAGTACCACAGTGTACGCAACGACAAAGTACCACAGTGTACGCAACAACATAAGTACCACAGTGTACGCAACAACATAAGTACCACAGTGTACGTAACAACATAAATACCACAATTTACGTAACAATATAAATACCACACTGTATGCATTAACAATACAAAGTACCACAGTGTACGTTATCACAACATAATGAAAATCATTATGGTACACAGATACCAATCTCAAAAGACAACCATTTAGTTCCAGATAAACTTCAGAGATATGGCGGCGAGACATCGGCATACAAGCGGCTGGTGCAGAGCGCGCACCGCCGGTCAGAACGGCCGTATCGGCGCAACAACACTAGTTACTTAAACTATTATTATTAATTATTTATTGTTTAGCGTTAAAATCAATCTGAATAACGTTTTCAAATAATATTTTCATAAATGATTGTTATTTAATTACTTTGCAAAACATTTGTAACTACCCCACTCTTCGACTGAGTATAAATACGAGTGAATATCGCCGCGCCGGGCGCTCGCTCGCTGGCATCCGCCCCGCGCGGACGTCTGCCCGATTCGCTCCGATCGCCGTACCGGTCTGCCACCAGCGGCTTGCCCCGGTTCCCGGCAATCGTCGGATGTCGACGCCCGCTCGGACGGATGCTCGATTGCTCCTTCTCATCCCCGATCCCAGTGCTGTGTGTGCTGTGACAGTGTCTGTGTCAGTGAAGTGTTCTGCGTTGTGTTAGGATAGTGTAGTTCCAGGGTCCGGTAGCGTGAGTAACACACACATAGTGTAGATTAAGTACACCCTCGTCACCTAAAGGCGAGGACTCATTAGGGTCTCACCTTAGGTACACACCTCCCTGCCTCGGCGGGGAGGCCCAAGTTAGCGCCCGGGTCCAACATGGACCTTATAAACGACCGTTATATCTTGGAGCACCTCATCAAGGTGCTCCAAAGCACCCAGCCAGGGTTCCTCGAGAACCTGCTGGCTAATTACCCTTTAGCCGCGAGCGTCCCTCAGACGCCGCCGACCCATGCCAGGCCTTCAGCCCAGCCCCCTACCGCTGCGCGTCCTCCTAAAGGACCGCAGCCCCAACCAGGGCCCTCAGCCCAGCCCCCGACCGCTGCGCGTCCTCTTAAAGGACCGCAGCCCCAACCCGGGCCCTCAGCCCAGCCCCCGACCTCTGCGCGTCCGCTGACAGGACCGCAGCCCCGACCCACCGCGTCACAGGGCGACTCGGTCCATAGGCCTTCCGCCATGGATACAAGCCCTGTCAACAACTACGACTCTCCCGCGTCACCCGCATTGCCGGAAGACAGGGGCGACGGCTTCACCGTCGTTCAATCGAAGAAGCGAAAGCTTCGAGCCCCTAAGGCTCAGTCCCAGCCGGCGCGTAAAGTGACCGTCACCGACGGGAGAAAATCCGATTCAGAATCTGACTCCGAAGTGGAGGACTCCCATATGGAGGAGCCTCCTAAAGAAAAGGTCCCTCCCTTATTTATAAGGGATAAGGACTCGTGGATGAGGCTGGTGCCGTTGCTAGCCTCCCACAACATAGAAGTCCCTTCGGCCCGCCTAACCGCCATAGGCATTAGGGTACAATGCCCGTCAAGCGACGTACACCGTCGCATCACCACCCTACTGAGGGCCAACTCAGTAGGGTATCACACATACGCCCTCCAAGAGGAGCGTGTCCTCCGCGTCGTAGTACGCGGACTGCCCAAAGAGCTCACTACTGAGCAAATCAAAAATGACTTAATCAGTCAACAGATCCCAGTGCAGGAGGTTCACCGAATGCACAACACCCGCACTAAGGCCCCCATGGACTTAGTGCTTGTCATTGCGGAGCTCTCGAAAGAGGGCAAACGCATTTACGATTTGAGGGCAATCTGCCACCTAACGGGGCTCAAGTTTGAGGCCCCTTACAATAGAGGCCGTATAGGACAGTGTCACCGCTGTCAAATGTACGGCCATTCCCAGAAAAATTGTTTCGCCCGTCCCAGGTGCGTAAAGTGCCTAGGTGACCACGGCACCATAGACTGTCCCCGCAAGGAGCCAGTCGCCGCTGTGCCCCCAAGCTGCGTGCTGTGTGGCCTCCAGGGCCATCCCGCGAATTATCGCGGATGCTCCAAGGCCCCACAGCCCGGCAAGCGAAGGGGAAAAGCGGCGGGTCGGAAGCCTGCCGCCCCCAAGAAGCCCGCCGAAAAGTTTGTCCCCGCGCCGGTACCTAGTACCAACGCATGGGGCAAACCCCTTTACGGTGCGGCACCCGCCACACCGGCACCCGCCACTTCGGCACCACCGCGGGCCGCCCCCGCCGCCCCCCCCTCCCAACCCAAGGCCCCTCAGGCCCAACAATCTCCCTCTCAAGGCCACTCCGCCTACATGGAGTCCTTTGATTATAGGGAGTACGATATCTACATTGAAAAATGTAAGATTGACCCAATTAGGGCTTACAAAGAGCACAGAGCCCTCTGCATCTCCGCTCAAAAATTTAGGGATTATTTAAATGGCGTCTAAGGGCAGGTTGAAACCACACTCCCTTACCATAGTACACTTCAATGCAAACGGCCTTACCGATCAAATACTCGAGGTGCGCGAATTTGTGCGCGCACACAAAGTAGATATCCTTCTAGTGCAAGAGACCTTCTTAAAACCTAGTAGACGCGATCCCAAAATAGGGAACTACATAATGATAAGAAACGACAGGACCGCCGCCCGTTTAGGCGGTACTGCAATATACTATAGAAGGGCTCTTCACTGTACCCCTCTTGATCCTCCCAATCTAACCAATATGGAAGCATCCGTATGTCAGGTGAGTATGACCGGCCATCAGTCGATCATACTAGCATCAGTCTATCTCTCCCCGAAGAAAGATCTTCTCGAGAGTGACCTTAAGTCACTCTTTTCCCTAGGAGACTCCGTAATTCTGGCCGGAGATTTTAACTCTCATCACACTAGCTGGAATAGCTCTAGAAATAACACCAGAGGACTCGAACTACACAGACTGACAGACCGCGAGGATCTCAATTTCGTAATCCACGCCCCCGACAAACCGACCCGAATTCCGGACAACGACAGACTACGACCCGACACTCGGAGTGTACTCGACATAGCACTCTTCAAGAACATCGCACTCCAAGCGAGTCCTTCGGAAGTGCTATCCGAGCTAGACTCAGACCATCGCCCAGTCCTATTCCAGCTAGGACCTCCCCCTCCCTCCACGGCCCCCCCGACCAAATCTATCATTGATTATGGGATGCTCTCAGAGCGTCTCAAATCACTTGATTCAAATTTTCTATCCCAAATTCCTGACGAGATAGGGACCGTAGAAGAAGCACTCGCAGCTTCGCAGAGTCTCAGTAGTCATTTACGCGGTGCAATCACCGAATGCACAAAAGAGGTTCCTGCCCTCAGCACGAACACTCTACCTCCCGAGTTGCGTGCATTAAAAGCACAAAGAGACGCCCAACACAGACTCCGTGACTCAGTACCGACCAGACAAAATCGGAGCCTACTCTGGACCCTCCAGAGACGTTTTAAGCGCCGCTTAAGACAACTCCGTGACGGACAATGGGACGACAAGCTGAGACAGATCGAGCCATCGCACCTAGCGCATTTCCAATTGGCTCGTTCTCTCAAAGCCGACCCCGTCTCGGCCACTCCACCCTTAATTCGCCCCGACCTCCCGCCCGCGTTCGAGGATATCGATAAGGCCGAGTGCTTAGCAGACAGTCTGGAAGCACAATGCTCTCCAAGCACCACTTCCGTAGATCCAACTCACGTACACCAAGTTCACTCTGAACTTGCTTCCATCCTCTCGCTCCCTCCCGACGGAGATGAGATCCCCCCCACGACCTACGACGAAGTCTCAAAGATTATCAAAGGGTTAAAAAATAAGAAGGCCCCAGGTCCAGACGAAATCAGCAACAAAGCATTAAAGCTCCTCCCTGTTCAACTAATTAATCTATTAGTTATAATCTTCAACATGTTTTTAGCCCACTGCTCCTTCCCTCCAGAGTGGAAGGAAGCCACCGTTATAGGCATTCCAAAGCCGGGTAAACCCCGCAACCTCCCAACTAGCTATCGCCCCATCAGTCTTCTCAACACCCTCGCCAAGGTGTATGAGATTCTGATTCAAAACAGACTCAAGGCTGTAGTCTCCGAGAAGAAACTTCTCAATGACCCACAATTCGGCTTCCGAGCCAAACACTCCTGTGTCCAACAAGCTCACCGCTTAACGGAACACATTCTAGCTGGCTTCACCAGATTTAGAAATCCAATTCCCACTGGGGCCCTCTTCTTCGACGTAGCCAAAGCGTTTGACAGGGTCTGGCACGAAGGGTTGCTATTCAAGCTCCACACCTTCGACGTGCCAAACAAACTGATCCGTTTGCTACACAGCTATCTCACAGGCCGTACCTTCAGGTACCGCCTAGATGGCACTCTCTCCTCCCGCAGGCCTATCCGAGCGGGAGTCCCCCAAGGCTCAGTCCTAGCACCGCTCCTCTACGCACTCTACACGAGTGACATTCCAGTTGATATTCCCCCTGATGTACACGTTGCTCAGTTCGCGGATGACACCGCACTGTTCTCCACACATAGAAGCTATCGAGTAGTAATACCGAGGCTTCAAAAAGCGGTCAAGCTCCTAGGACAATGGTTCCGTCTCTGGCGCATCGAGGTGAACCCCGAGAAAAGTGCTGCCGTACTATTCACGGGTAAACCTAAGCACAGAAACAGAATCTATCAAGAGGTTTCCCTCTATGGAAAACCCATTCCCTGGCAATCCGAGACCAAATATCTCGGAGTAACCTTTGACTCCCGCATGAGCTTCTCGTCACACATCCGGAAGGTCTCAAAAAGAGCCAGATGGGTGTTAGGTCGTTTCTACCCACTCCTTTGCTCTTCAAGCAAACTGTCACTTAGACTGAAAGTCACCCTTTACAAGGTGTGCATCCGCCCCATTATGACCTACGCTAGCGTAGTGTTCGCCCACCGTCCCAAGAGCGCAATCAAGCGCTTACAAACTGTCCAAAATAAGTTCATGCGCCTTGCCACGGGTTCCCCGTGGTTCGTTCGCAATAACGACCTCCACCGAGACCTGGATCTACCAACCATTACACAACACATGAAACAGCTATCGAAAAATTACTTTTCGAAAGCTACCACACACCCAAATCCACTTGTGGTTCAAACGTGCTCTTACACGCCCGAAATAGACGCCGTCTGCACACGCAGACGCCCCAAAAACGTCCTTTACGACCCAGACGACGACACGACTACGGACAATGCCTCTCAATACACTTACACACCAACACAGCGTCTTCGCCGGCGAAGACGAGGTCCCCGTTTCTTAACGTCACCCGGACGTGGAACTCACCCACGTCCATTAAGGGGACGCTTTGGCCTGACTTAACAGTCACGCCAAAACCACATGCCCATTCCAAACGTCCCTCTAAGCCGAGGCCCGAGTCTCACAGGAGACGCCCTTAGAGAGTCGTTACGCCCTCTTACTTTTTCTTCGCCTTCGGGCACTCTCCGGCGATGCTTCTGCGCTCGCCCAACCCCCCCGGTGACGCCGCTGTGGTCCCGTATGGAGCCTACGGCACTTACTCAAACAGAAAAAAAAAAAAAAAAAAGCCGCGCCGGGCATTCAACCGTAGACAGTCGAAGTGTGAGGAGCTCTCGTTTGTCATTATACGAACTTAAGCTCAATAAAGTGATTATTGGAAGAATAAGTGTTTAAATTACTATAACATGGAGAATCATAATAACAATGACGTCAGCATTGCTGACGTCATCATTTTTAAAAACAATACGGTACCGTAAGCGCCGTTATATATAATATTCAAAAAGATTATTATGATTCTGAAATCTAATTGTTTAAGTTTTAAAATTAAAAATTATGGGCTAAGTACACCTTAGTTACTTGCAACCAAAAATCAGAAGAAAAATTAAACGTTTTACAGAAACAAACCACCAACACAACTACTACTGCGGAAGCATAAATTAGGCCATAAATTACCACGTTTGAAGGCGCCAGTTTAACGTAAGGGGTTTGGGTAGAAAGGAAACCGCCTTAGTTAACACAAAAGAAATTATATTTATAAAAAAAAAATATGGGCCGTGGGTGTAAGGCCCGCCTAATTTAAGCCTCGCGCAGTCCGGTACTTCCCTGGAGCCGGGCGCGACTCGGCGACAGCTGATGGCCGGTCACGGGATGGGACGGCCGAATGATGCCACGACGCCGGTGATGATACGACCACGGTGACGTCACGGGTACGGCGGCAGTTGTTGATTGTACCGGGATCGTAAATGGTAGCTTGGGACCTGGAATTCACGTCCAGAAAGGTTTACCATCGTCCTTCCCATCTTTTCTGGTTGTGACCACCACAATCAAAGCTACAGGGGAAGCCCGAAAGTGTAGGTAGTGAGGTGGCCGTGAAGACAATCAGAAAGGAGAGAGAAAGAATACATGAATGATAAGAAAATGGTATTTAAACAATGAGATAACAATTAATTAATTACGTAATGAAAATAATTAGAAATAGCAATAGGAAAGAAAGTTAACAAAAATTATACGAGAGGTAGGTAGGTACATATATAAAAAAAGAAAGCCTATATATAAATGCAATGATTCAGCACTTACCCAATATGTGGGAATTATATTAAGGAACACGAGCACGTCGTATTTGTATTTTTAAATATGAACTAAGCACTAAGTGCAGCTCAATTTTGTTAAATTAAATAAATGAAAAATTGGTAACTATTATGAGTAGTGACGGCCACTAGGTCGTTGATCGTGAAATGAACTGTCAAAAGCGCCCGTTTAAAAAAACAATTAGCACGGCCGGTTAATACGAACCTTCCGTATTTGGGAGTATTATAATGAGTTTACGAGAAACTAATGTTTCTACGTTACACTGTGAGTCGAAAGGGTTCGGTTTGATATTGTTAACTAGTACTGACTAACTAATTAACGCTTTACCCACCCCCTCCCCCCTTACACTTCATCCCTGCTACTACTACCAACCTACCGACGCGATCACAAAGAAGCTCGTATGACTGTGAGTCGAAAGGGTTCTGTTTGATATTGTTAACTAGTACTGACTAACAAATTAACGTGAAATGCGTCACATTTGAATCCCCGACATAAAAAGCTCCTAGGCCGTGCAGCTCTTCCAACAATTAAAGTCATATTTCAGCCAATATCGACTGAACCTTAATAAATTATATACTAAAACCTTCCTCGGGAATCAGTCGATCTGTCAGTAACCGCATGACGGTGCGTTCAGTAGTGTTTGAGTTTATTGCGAACTGACAGACAAACGTGGCGGGGGACTTCATTTTCTAACATGTATTTAATGATAAAGCGATTTAGCGTCCCCTCGTGAATAACAGGGGCTTTAAAAAATATCTAGCATTCTGTATTAATAAAATAGTTATTAGACTAATTTACTTCGATGAAAGTTTTCATTTCTTTCGTCCTTACACAGGTTAGTTTGAATTGAGTTTGTTTTGTATTGAACCGTGTACGGAACATTGTTGCCAACTTAACAAAACTATACCGAAGTGAAGCTAAGCGCTGTAATTATGACCGCCCTGTACGTTAGACAGGTGTAATATTAATGGTTCCGACTTTGCGTAATGTTCAGTTTTATTACTAAAGTTTACGCAAGTGGGGCCATAAAACCATTCGTGGATAACTTCTGTACGCACTGTTCCGATAGCCACTCAACACACTCGATACAAGCTCTGTTAAAACAAAAACAGACGTAAAATCGCAAAATGACATAAATTCCCAATAAAATTGTGCATATTAAAATTCTTTCACAATTTAATATCAGAAATTGCTTAAAAACGGGTTATTTACATTCAACTGTAAACAAAGATATAAATGGACATAGCGATGTAAATGAGAGCTTGTAAAAATGGAAACTTTCGTAACACGCATTTTAAAATTCGGCACGTGGAGGGTGGAAACGTTTTTGTGACTGGTTGTCAAAACTTTTCCTGACCGGTAAATATGCATTGCAATAATATTGTATAGGTTTATATTGCTAGGCTGCAAGTAATAGTTGAGTTCTATAATATACTCGTATATTGAATATTATTATTTAAATATAACTTGATACATTTGTTACCTGAGGGGTTTATCTGCAATTACTGTTTGAATTTAAGTTCTGAAATTACGTGAAGTTAAAGGGAAATAAAAATTTCTATGTTACCCCCATATATCAGCCGTCTAAACTAATGTTGCTAAATTCAAGCTAAAGTCGTTTGGAATCCTGCTCGCCCGGCGTGCAGGAAGTCGTTGAACCGACACCCGAGACGAGCTCAGGACTCTTGAGAACAACTCGTACACGCGTCTGAGGTGCCAGATGCGTGTGCCTTTCTTTATTAACGTATTGACACCTTTTTATTATACCACATGATACTTTATACCTACCCTTAATCTTATTGAAACTCAGAACCCTGTGGAGATCTTTTCTTATCACAATTTATTACATCTAACGATTCGTCTACCCAAAATTATATGGATTTATAGGTGTAAGTGCAAGTGATTTTTTTATCTTGGTTAGTAGGGACGACGAACGTATCAAAGAAGTTAAGTTGTTCGTCACTTATTGATAATAATGATTTGTTTTTAATTTAATCAAATCGAATTCTCGATTTCTACTAAAATCGATCCTAATGAAATACATAATGAGGAGAATATAGACACCCTGCGTACCTAACATTTATTATTTATTTAGGCGGTCGTCCAGTATTAAATTGGTCGACAAAATCCATTTAAACGCGAGCGAAGCCGCTGGCAAAATCTATTAGTGCTATAAATTAAGCAAATGGCAACAAATTGTGGATTGCAACAGTGGGTCGAGAGTATTCAAATATTCTATTATGTTAATCAATTGGATAACCAAAATGAACAATGCGCTGCCGTTGTAACTGCTCGTCGGCGAGCTCGTCGGCGAGGAGCGGCGGACGGCTAACGAATGTGATTCGTTAGTGCCATTAGCGAGCGCTGCGGTCGTTTGTCCGCCCGATGTGCTATGTATTGCACATTCTAATACTAATTACTAATTATACAAGCTTATAAAGACTGCATAATCTCATTATGTGACTGTCAAACATACCTTTCTTTAAAAATAAATAAAAAATATTTTCAATACTTTTTATAAGAGCCTTGAAAAAAAGGTTTTGATGGTTTACTGCTGCCATGTTTAATGTGCTACCAAATGGCTTGATATTGTTTCAGTGTCTGGATGAAGCAATTCGGTATATTATGCTTTAAATTGACGGACATTGTCCTAATAGTTGTTATACTAAATTATTTTGTCCCTCATTACTTTTTACCCGACTGCGTCAGAAGGAGGGTTATGTTTTTCGAGCGTATGTATGTATGTATGTATGTATGAATGTATGCCCATTTCTTCGGCACGCACTACATACAGCCTAAACGGCTGAATGGATTTTGACAAGTGACATAGGCTATATGAATTTTCAAAATGGCGGCTGTAAATGGGGGGGGAAAAGGGGGGACGTGTGCATTTTTTCTTTTACCCTAGCAATATGGGTATCAAATGAAAGCTCGTAAAAAGACCATTTCATAAATATAAATATCATATCATTTTTATATTACTGTTTTAACAAGCAATGTCAAAAAGTGTACCAAGTGTACCGACTCATTTCTATACCACAAATTAAAACTAAAAAAGTCTCAAATAAAATTATTATTATAAAACAAAAACCCAACTACTTAGAAGTAATGAACTGAAAAGAGAAAAACAGGGATCACTATATCTATAAAATAAAATAAATAAAATAAGCCTTTATTCCTGTACATACATAATTTTTACATACAATGCTGTTACAATTTTATTAATGTTTAATACTGAAGTTTTCTTTTATTTCTGTTATTTGTTTTTTTTTTTTGCTAATCATTTGTACAGTTTGTCCTTCGACAAAGGCCTCCTCCAAAACTTTCCATTTTTTCCTGTCCTTGGCAATGCGTTTCCAGTTTGGACCTACCATCCTTTTGATGTCATCTTCCCAGCGCTTAAACTGCCTTCCTGTATTTCTCTTCCCGTCTCGCGGGTACCATTCCGTTATTGTTTTTGTCCACTTTTCTTTATTTTCTCTTAGCATATGGCCTGTCCATCTCCATTTCAGGCGTTTATACACGGCACATATATTCTTAAATTTAGTTTTGTCTTTTATTTTCATTAGGCGTTGCTAAATTGTTTAATTTTGTTGTTTTTCCATGCTGTTACTGTATAATGGTCGGTAATTTTTGATCAGCCTGCGATGCTAGATGGAAAAGTATATTGTTAGTTGTAGTTTTCTCTTTCTTGTTTTTATTTGTTTTCGTTGTTTGCTGGTGCTTGTGAACTTTGACCCGCCTGGCTTGCCAGACGGGTGAATGTTTGGAGATGGCCGATGAGCAGTCGTCGGGTATGGAGAAGGCGTCTGTACGCAGAAGTCGTCGCCAGGCCAACGGGCTATCTTCGCGTTACTTGCGTCAGGAGGAGTCGGGCTCGCCTAGCTCGCGAGAATCATCTTTTTCGCGATCTTTAACGTCGAGACCTGGAGGGAGTGGGATTGTGGGACAGCGGGAGTTAGCTGAGCCGATTCTGGATCCGGATGAGGGGACAGTAAGTGGGACCTCGTGCCGCGACGACCCCTTGCAACTCACAGCCGAAGAGTTGCGGGCTGTAGCGGGCCGGAGTGCTACCGCCATCATGCAGATGGCTTCGCGCTCTGGCAATTTGAAAGGAGTTTACGCACGGCGTTTAAAGGAGGCGGCCACGGAGCTCCAAGATATAGTGGAGGTCCTGGCATCTAGGACGGAGGGGAACGAGACGCGGAGGCTAAGGGCTGATAATAAGCGCCTGAGAGCGGAAATGGAGGAAATCAAGGCGGAGTTGAAAGCCGCTGCTGGCGAATTTAATGAAATACGTGCAGCAATTGCTTTAAAAGGGGCAGCAAAAGAAAGCGCATCGGCTTCCACTTTGAGCAAGGAAGTGTTAAAGGAGTTCAAAGCCACCATCTTGGCTTCAGTCGGTACCATGCTTGATGCCCGTTTTGCAGGAATCGAAGAGCGTCTCCTTCCTCGGAACGTTCCACGCCCGCTCTCGGGAGAAGATAACAGGAGGTTGGAACTGTCTGATGAGGTACCGGCGGCTTCCCCTGGATTTCCGCCGTCTACAGTAGGTCCTGGTGGAGCTACACCAGTTACTGATAGTTGGGCCACAGTTGCTGGTAAAAAGGGGAAGAAGGCTCGTTCAGCGGCGCCTGCTCCTATCACCCCGACGGCTACACCGGAGGTCCCCCCCGCGGCTGCATCGAAAGCCAGTCTGGATGTCCCTAAAACGGCTGCGGTCATAATAACCTTGGCTCCGGAAGCGGCATGTAAAGGAGTAACCTACGCTCAGCTCCTTGAGCAGGCTGAGCGTAGGGTTGACTTAAAGGAGTTTGGTATTGAAACAGGCGTGAAAATCCGCCGGACAGCCACAGGGGCTAGGCTCCTTGAGCTACCTAGCGAGAAAACCCAGAAGCAGGCGGAGATCTTAGCTGGCCAATTACGGGTGGCTCTAGACGGCTTGGCGGAGGTGGCCTGCCCATCCAAATTAGTGACACTTAGAGTCACTGGTTTGGATGACTCGGCTACGGCAGAAAAGGTGGCTGCAGCTATAGCCCGGTTCGGCGATTGCCCAGTCTCTGCAATAAAAGTTGGGGATATAAAGCAGGGCCCTAAGGTGGGATCGGTCACAGCACACTGCCCGGTGGTTATCGCAAAGAAGATCTGCGAAGCTGGGCGGCTTTTGGTGGGCTGGAGTTCAGTTGGTGTCGAGGTTCTCAAGCAGCGCCCCTTGCGCTGCTTCAAATGTATGGGTCTGGGACATACGGGGTCATTGTGCCCCTCGAAGACTGACAGGAGCAAACTTTGCTACAGGTGTGGAGAGGTAGGGCACAAGGCGGCAAATTGCACCAACATTGCTCGCTGTGCCATTTGCGTTGATGCGGGGTTACCTTCAGATCACATTATGGGGGGCAAAAATTGTTCCCCCCCTTCTACTAAGGTTGTGGTTGGCTCTCAGCAGCGGGCCAGTGAGAGACGAAGTCCAGCGCGGGAGGATGCTCGTATGTCGTCTTAGACGCCAGTGAGTACACAGATGTGCGCGTAGAAGCGTCAAAGTGGCTTAATTTTTCAGATCCTTTGGCGCTTCAAATGGGACGCGGACGGCACCGCTGGGTTTTAGTGGGTATTCTGGCTGCTTCCCAGCCAGCGAGTCCCACATACCCGGACGTAGACTGTGCAGTTCTGTCTGCACAGCCTCCGACCGGGATGCGTAAATGCATTTCCCAGCGACAAAAAAAAAAAAAAAAAAAAAGGTATATGTACTCATTAACATATTCAATTTGCCCTCCATTTACATTTATTTCCTTTTTTATTGAGTTTGTCATTGCTTTTGTTTTTGAACTGTTCATTGATAGGCCTACTTTAATGCTTTCATCTGACAGTTGCTGTAGCATGTCTGTTAAGTTTTCAGGGTTTTCAGCAAACACCACAATATCGTCCGCAAAACGTAAATGGTTGAGTTTCTCGCCGTCAATATTGAGTCCATATCTTTCCCACTCTAGGCTTCGGAAAATCATTTCCAGCACAGCAGAGAACAGCTTCGGGGAAATAGGATCTCCTTGCCTGACGCCTCTTTCGATTGGAAATTCTTCTCCTGTTCGTTCAAGTTTGATTTGTGCCGTAGTCTTAGAGTAGATGTTCTTTATGATTTGAATGTATTTGGCCTCGACTCCTTGACTTTTTAGCGCCTTCCAAATGCTGTTGTGGTTTAAAGAGTCGAAAGCCTTAGTAAAATCAACGAACGCTATGTAATAAACTTTATTATATTCCTTATATTTCTGAAGCACCTGTCTTACGACGTGGATGTGGTCTACTGTCGAAAACTTACTTCGAAAACCAGCCTGTTCTTTCGGTTGGTTGTCGTCTAGCGTGATAGTAATTCGTGCCAATACTATCTTTGAAAAAATCTTATAGATGTTTGATATTAAGCTGATTGGTCTATAGTTGTTCATATCGCTCTTGTCTCCTTTTTTGTGTATCAATACTATGGTTGATTTTGTCCAATCGCTAGGAATGCATTCAGTTGTCAGGATTTCATTAAATAGCTTCGTAAGTATAGGGGCAATCACCGTTGAAGTACTTTTTAGTAGCTCGTTTGATATTTGATCTGAACCTGAAGCTTTGTCTAGTTTTTGTGTGTTTATTGCATTGACAGTTTCTGCTTCGAGTATTATTGGTACTGTTTCGGGTTTTGATGTTACGAATTGTTCCTCTTCTGTTGATGCTGTTGTTTTTCTTTGATATAATGTTCTATAGAAGTCTGTAGCAATTTTGAGTATCTCCCTTCTATTGCTTGTAGAATTGCCAATTTTTGTTTTTATGTTTGGCATCCATTCTTTCTTTTTGTTCAATTCCTTGTACGCTCTTTTAATACCTCCAGTTTTCTCAATATATGCTTTTAAGGTTCTTTGTCTTTTTACTTTCCTATCTTTTCTGATGTGTTCATTTATCCTTTTGCTTAGTTCAGATATTCTGAGACGTGTTTCTTTATTTTTTACTTTCTGGATATATTCCTTTCTTTCATTTATTAATTGTTTAGTTTCTAGGGATAATATATTTTCCGTTCGTTTACTCGTTCTTTTCACTTCTGTTTTGAGTGCATGTATTATATTGTCATAAAGTTCTTGAACAGTTTTATAGTTTACTTTTGTGTTTTTATTAATAGCAGTATTTAGGTTATCGAGGAGCATATCATTAAATCCAGTAAATATAGAGGTAGTTTTGTTATTATTATATTGGAAAAATCTTCTTCTTTGTGCGTGATGGCCTGATAATGACGTTCGTATCATTCTGTGGTCAGTATTGAAGTTGAGTTGGCTTATCGTGCCTAGATTTTTAAACATTCTTCTATTATTAGTAAGTATAAAGTCTATTTCATTCTTGTGTTTGCCATTAGGAGATATCCATGTCCATTTTTTGGATTCTTTTTTCTTGTAAAAACTATTTAAAATGCTTAGCTTATTTTCTAAAGCGAAATTGACTAATCTTTCCCCATTTTTGCTACGATGGCCATACCCATATTTTCCTATTGTAAATTCTTCGCCTTCAGAACAGACGCCAATTTGTCCATTAAAGTCACCCATCACTATAAGATTTTTAGATGAACTCTGTATGACTGATTGTAAATCTGCATAAAATTTATCTGTTTTTATGTTATCTTCTTTGTTATTTGATTCAGTCGGTGAATATGCTTGAATTATTGTCCATATTTCTTCTTTACCTCTTTGTGTCGGCAATTCGATATTTAAAAGTGCTATTCTTTCATTAATTCCTTTAATTTCTTTTATTTTGTTTGCCAAATAACTTTTTATTAGAAATCCGACACCGTGTAATCCCGGTGTTTCGCCAATATAGTGTAGGATATATTTACCGTTATGATCTTCAATTCCTTCGCCGTATCGTCTCATTTCGCTAATCCCGATTATGTCCCATTTAATTTCATTTATAGCTAACTCTAACTCCATTTGTTTCTCAGGTGTCCGTAAAGATCTCGTATTCAGTGTCGCTATGTATATATCTGAGCCTTTTCTGTTTAGTTTGCTTGTTTCTTTGTTTTTTCCGCTTAGAGGGTCTAGGTCATTTTCCCCCACGAGGACCAGTCGGCTTGGGGGAGTTGTTGTATGAAGTTGTTGTTTAGTATATTTCTTGTTGCAGTGGCTAATGGTTTCTTGCTATAATTTTTCTGATGTGAGTGTGCATTCCGAAATTGAGTTACTTCTTCCTCTCATGACATCAAATGCATTTATTCTATTTTTTTTAGTTGTTACTTGCTGCTTACGAGGCTTAGTTACTTCAGGCGACGTTGAAAAATTTCTTTTTTTATTGTCTTTTCCATGTGTGCCTTCTTTAACAATCAGTTTGTCATATTTTATAACTGCGTAGTTTCCTTTTCTTCTCTCTTCTATGAGGTTCGCTTGTAAGTCTTTTCTTTTATTAAGGACATCTTTTGGATAATCTTCTGTTACATAGACCTCTTTCAAGTTTTTTCTACCTTTCCAAATGGCATTTTTCTTCCAACTGTTTACAAACGATATCAAAATTGGTCTTGGTTTATCTTTTTTAATGTCTTTTTTTCCAATTCTGTGGATCTGATTAATGTCTCTATTTTCGAGAGATATGTTTAAATCTGCTCTTAGCTTTTCTTTAGTTGTTTCCAGAAGTTCTATCGTAGATTGCTCGCTTTCTTTTAATCCAAAAATAAGGATGTTATTTGATCTATTTTGCCTTTCTAGTCTAATAACCTTTTCCTTCAATTCTTGATTTTCAAACTTCAGCTTCTCGATTTCTTGCGTAAAAGGTAATAATTTTTTATCTATTTGTGCTATAATATCCTTAGTTTGATTCGACATCTCGATTTTCATTTGGTCGAAAAGTGTTTGGAGATTGTCCATGTTGAAATTTTGTGGATTTAAGTGTTTTCAATTAAATTATTCGTATTTGTTATCAAAGTATATCAAGGCGTTTCCGTTTCTCGAGTCAGTTTTGAGGAAAAAGCTATTATTTTAATGTATAATTAAAATCTCTTCCAAAGTTATTGCTAAGGTACTTTTTACTTGTATGGAAAACTTTCCTAATTTTTTTTTTTCTTTTTTTTTTAAGTTGTAAATAGTAATTTTCTTTAAAAAACGTTGAGTAATAAAACAGAAGAAAAAAAAAACTGAAAAACAAAAATGTCTGTGTAGGTCCGGGATCGATCTATATCTATATAAAATTCTAAATACTTTATGGTGCTGCAGGCGGGGACAAACGTAGTTTTGGTAGATCTTTCTTTCCCAGGTAGTAAACTATTTTGTCCACACCTGCAGCACCATAAAGTATTTAGAATTTTATACATATATAGTGGTCCTTGTTTTTCTCTTTTCAGTTCATTACTTCCAAGCAGTTGGGTTTTTTGTTTTTATAATAATAATTTTATAACATATTTTTTTAAAACAGTATATTGTCAAGTCAACATCAAGATGTATTTTATTATGAAATACTTTTGAATGTACTTTAATTGTAGATACATAGTTTGATTTGTTTCAAAAATATAATAAAAATTACATTATATTAGTACATTTAAAATATTTAATTTCAATTCGTTTAAATGTTAGTAAGTTAGTCAGTCTGCACTTAAACTTAGGATTGCTTAGTCCGGGCGTAATCTTACGAGAATCCCACATAACGTCCCCGTGCTCCAGGCGGGTCTCGGTAAGCTCCGGCGCTCCGAGACAAGACAAATGTGAACTACAAAGCGCATACTTACCTCCATTACACAGGCGCTGGCCGTATTACGCGCTGGCCGCATACAGCACTAATGAATTGCATTCATTAGCCGTTGCCGTTTAGTGAGGCTCCGTCTGCATGCGGGGAGACGTGCGAGACGTGCGAGACGTGCGAGACGTGCACGCGATATACCAAACACAATTAACCTTCGCTTGCTCTTAGTTGAGTCAAAACTCTACAAAAATAAACTCTTTTCCATTTCTTTACGACTTATGACTGATTCTCCAGACTTCGCTCGATAAAAATATTCTGTCATCCTTCTTTACTCTTATCCTTTCATAATTATTATAAAAGAGTCCCCTGCAACATCTGCCTGTCTGTCTGTTCGCGATAAACTCACAGTCAACTGAACAGACCGTCATGCGGTTGACACCAATAGATAGATAGGACACTGAGGAAAGTTTTAGTATGCAATTTGTCAAGATATTATTTGAATTGAATGAAATGTGACGATAATGTCAGCTGTCGGGGAGAGTTCATCGAGAACGCTGCTTTATCTATTTGAGTACGAATGAATGAATTGTTTTTCTAGTAGGAAATAATAAACAACAATTACTCGTATTTAGTAACTTAATTGAATACCGGACGAACGTCTTGCAATGATTTTAGAAGATGATTAATTTCCGAAGCAGCATATTTCTTATTAATGGGTTAGAAATCAAGAGGACTGACGTTCTAAAATATTTCACCCACACGTTACGGAAAAGATGAAAAATGAAATTTTTTAACAAAAAATAGAACCGTCACAAAACGCACTAAAAAGTAAAAAATAACTGTGTCATTTAGTTGCTTTAATTTACTTAAGCATATCTAGGAGTCGGTGCCAGCCAAGTTGAAGGAACATTTATTTTACGTAGTAAAGCAGTTTGTGGGTTCTAGGTAATGTCCTTAAAGTAGAAACCTTGGCTGGCACCGACTCCTAGATATGCTTAAGTAAATTAAAGCCACTAAATGACACAGTCATTTTTTACTTTCGGTTCTATTTTTTGTTAAAAATTTTTATTTCTTACTTTTTAGTGATTTATCGCCATGTAACTTACTCGTACTATACTGTCATAGTATATTATACGGCACTAGTAGCCAAAGGCTACCGATACCGAGACAAAAACCGAAATCGCTGCAAGCGTGCCTAAAAAATTTTAAGAGTTCCTTCAAATTCCCCAGGATATCAATAAATATATATAAAAAATATATATACGTGTCGAATTGAGAACCTCTTCCGTTTTTTTTTCGTCGGTTAAAAATCATATAATGATAAGATAATTTTAAAAATCCACGCTAAGGAAGTAACATACTAGCAATACCATCCATCGCTAAATGATAGTCGCACTTCATGCTGCCGCACAAAAATATGATGATATTTTGGAACGCGGAATATTTGTTCAAGTAAAAACATCGTAAACGATTGACGGGCGCAGTTCGCAGTTATCACCTGCGGCCATTTTCTTTTACGGTTCAATTAATTCCGTTCAAAAACATTGTTCAAAATAAAAGTGGATTTATTTCATCCCAAAATATACAGTTGCAGCATGGCCTGCCACCGCTGGCTATTATTTATTTTTCGATTTATTTTTGCTTCTGCCACTTTTATAGCGTTTGGGGGTGAAAGCTTTATGTCCCTCCCCTAGACGAGTGGCGCACCTTCTACGTCGAGAGGCGAAATGTTATAAGGATGACATAAAACTGTAGCTATAAGGGAGATACTTGCGCTAAAGTGATTGTTTAATCGATCTACGCTAGGTAAAAATATTATAAAAAACATACTAATATTAAAAGAATAAAATTTTTTGTGTATGCTTTACTCTATTAAATTGGAATGGAGATATTTATTATAGTCTAGATTAAAAATAGGTTACTTCTAATACCAGTTTTCTCTCGGGGATGGGAACAACGCGGGTGAAAACACGGAGCACGAGCTATTCTAAAATATTATTTTAATTATCAGGGGTTAAAGTATGAAATTGCCGATTTGTACTAAAATTAAAAATTCGTTTTTTTTTTTAATTTAACTTATTTATTTAATCAAAATAATTACCATTATTATCAATACATTGCTGCCATCTAATAGGAAGCTCATGTATGCCTTTGCGATAGAACTCTTGTGATCTAGATTCGACAAACTGTGTGAAAGCATTTTGCACTGCCTCCTGAGAAGAAAACTTTTTATCACGTAGAAAATTGTCCAAATCACAAAAAAAATGGTAGTCCGTTGGAGCGAAT